>CM050166.1:348534497-348914497 GCA_027410445.1 Discoglossus pictus | reverse complement strand
CAGTAAAAGGCGCCTCAACAGGATTTGGTTTCATCATATGATACTATACATTGTACTAACCTTTTTCCCTCTGCTGTAAAGCTTTTTGAGACCTACAGCATTGTTTTTGCAGCTCAGTGTGCATTTGGAATTGCATACCCCCCCCCCACCCACACACACACACTCAATTTAACTGAATTACAACATTGAGTGTCATTGTTTTGGCCACCAAAGGGACAGAAATGCAGGCTGATACCTGCTGAAAAGAAAAGCACCCTTAGGGAATTTTTCTCTTTGCCATCTCCAGAACATTTGGGGTGGAACGATGTACCAAAGAAATACATGTGAAGTTTGTTTTGGGAAGTTATGAAAAGGAGAGATTACAGCAGAAGTCATATTCTGACATACACTCCCCCTCTCCCAACTGGCTTTTATGTGTGTTTCTCTTTCCATAAAAATACACACACACACTATTTATTTAAACCTCTAAAGGGATTTGCATAAATTAGAGAAATGGGCGGCTAAATGGCAGATGAGATTTAATACAAATAAATGCAAGGTTATGAATTTGGGAAGGAAAAATAGCCATACAATATATACCGTATTTTTCGCCGTATAAGACGCACTTTTTCTTCCCCAAAACTGGGGGAGGAAAGTTGGTGCGTCTTATACGGCGAATATACCTTTTCAAACTGCCTCTGTCCTCTTGATCTCACCCCAGCGCTTCCTACCAGCATCGCGTCGGCCGGTGCGTCCTAGTGACGTCACACACGCAACGCTGCAGTACACGAGGAGTGCTGGTAGGAAGCGCTGGGGTGAGATCAAGATGGCAGAGATCAGAAGAAAGGTGAGGATCAGGGGGGTCAGGGAGGATCAGGACGGTCAGGGAGGATCAGGAGGGTCAGGGAGGATCAGGAGGATCAGGAGGGTCAGGGAGGGTCAGGGAGGGTCAAGGGCTCCCAAATGCTGCAGTATATGGATATGTATGTGTATGTGTGTGTGTGTGTGTATGTATGTGTGTGTATGTGTATGTGTGTGTATGTGTGCATGTATGTGTGTGTATATATGTACCGTATGTATGTGTATGTATATTTGTGTGTATGTATATGTATGTATGTGTATCTATATATATATATATATATATATATATATATATATATATATATATATATATATATATATATATATTTGTGTGTAATGTAGGTGTGTATCTGTGTGTAAAGTGTATTTGTGTTTGATTCAGATTTTTTTTTTCTTGTTTTCCTCCTCTAAAAACTAGGTGCGTCTTATCTGCCGGTGCGTCTTATAGGGCGAAAAATACGGTAATCTTAATGGAGCAAATCTAGGGGTATCAGATATTGAAAGGGATTTGTGAGTGCTTGTGGACAGCCACCTAGGTAACAGTGCTCAATGCCGAGCAGCAGCTGCAAAGGCAAATAAAATATTAGCATGTATTAGGAAGGGTATAGAAGCCAGGGAAGCAAATATAATTCTGCCACTATACAATTCCCTAATATGCCCTCATTTGGAAAATGGAGTAAAATTTTGGGCACCACTTCATAAAAAGGACATTTTAGAGCTGGAAAAAGTACAGAGAAGGGCTACAAAACTAATAAGGGGAATGGAGGGGCTAAGTTATGAAGAAAGACTAACCAAATTAAACTTATTTTCGCTAGAAAAAAGGCGTCTAAGAGGAGATATGATTACCTTATATAAATACATCCAGGGTTAATATAAGGCTTTGTCAAGTGAACTTTTTGTAGCAAGAGATTTTCAACTGACAAGAGGACATCCTTTGAGGTTAGAGAAAAAAAGATTTCACCTTAAACAAAGAAAAGGGTTCTTTGCAGGTAGGGTGGTTAAACTGTGGAATTCTCTACCAAAGGAGGTGGTGACAGCGAATTCGATAGACAACTTCAAAAAGGGTTTAGATATATTTTTGAATAAAGAGGGCATTCAAGGCTATCCTAGATAACTAGCAAGGAATATTGATCCAGGGAGAAATGTGATCGCCAGTTTCTGGGGTCAGGAAGGAATTTTGCTTTTTTTTATGAGACCATTGGCAAAGTTTCAATGTTTTTTTTTTTTTTTTCTGTTTGCCTTCCTCTGGATCAATTAATAATAAATAGTCCACATTAAAAAGATCAATAGAGATCTAAAAAGGTTGAACTTGATGGACTATTTATTCATCCTCCAATACTATACTATTAATAATTATTTAATCAACAAATTAATTCATAAGATCTCCTCTGCAATATGCAGATTAGTTAACAGGTTGAACTTGATGGGCGGAGTCTTTTTTCAACCTTAATTACTATGGGCCTCATTCTATTAGCGGCCGCAGCCGTTGCGGGGCCGCAAGGACCGGCCGCAAGCTATTCTGCTATTCTATTCCCCTCCGGCCGGGGATTCCGGCAGGCTTGCGGCCGGTGCCTTGCTATCTCTTGCGGCCGCTCGCGCCGGAGGAAATCCTTTGATCTAAAACGTCCGCAAGGAAATCGGCCGTAAGAAAATCCTATTTGCAATTCAATTGCTCCGGGAACCCTCTCTGCAAGGCTAAAAGCGAGCCGCAGCTTACTTGCAGGAAAGAGGTCCCGCTAGCACCAATTAAGCACATAAAATAGCCCAAATAAAGCCATCCTGCACTTTGCAGAGTCTATAAAGTGATATTCGGTGTTAGCAAAAATAGCACATAATTACCCTATACTCAAATCCGTAAAATATATATTTTTTAATATACGTAAAATATACATGTAAAAAGTCCAGAGTGCTTGGAGCACCTCAGATACGCCCACGCCGCAGCCGGAAAATAAACAGTTAATTTGAACTCAGGTTTGGGCTGATGTGCAAGCTTGAGAGTGGGTTACTATTAATCCTCATGTCCCCCAATATGATCCCTAGCATTTACAGAGCTGTACAGTGCTGTCTTGAATTTATTTTTGAGTTTTTAGATTTCAGAGTTTCAAGATATGCGGCCGGCCGTAAGGGGAGATCCTTGCGGGGCCGTATAATAGAATCGCGAGTTAACTGAACCCCCGCAAGGAATCGCAGCCTTACGGCCGATAATAGAATGAGGCCCTATGTAACTATGTAAAGCAACATATTAAACATGCTTTTCTAAACCAAACTAATTCTGCACCTCTAACAATAATTCATATGCATACTTTCAACTGAATTTCATTAATGTAATTCACAGATTTCTATATCAAACATGGCTACATTAGCATATTTTGTATGGTCCCATTTCAGTGGGTTCTGTTTTTGGTTTAGAGCTAGACTTGGAGGATACATTACTTTTTTTTTTTTTTTTTTTTTTTTATATATAATTTTTAATGACTTGTGGTAGTAGGTTACGGAGTGTTGTAGGGGCGTGGCAAATATTAGCGAGCCAGAGTCTTCCTAAGATTTCAAACATGGCAGTCAAGATCAACCTTAATATACAAATGGAGTATGGTAAATACTGTTTTTTTTTTATAAAACCATATTATGAGCCTTCTGACTGTTCTACTGGATTCATTGTGTATTTTCTGCATACTAGTTAAATTTGGGGGGCAAAGATGGCTGTTCTACCTATGTACACAACCATCACTCCCTCCTAAAACACAACTATGTGTATACTTCCTGATGAATAAATCACTTCAGGCATTTTTGCTTTAACAATTTTTATTTTGTTGACTGAAAACTCTTAAATGCAACAAACCTGGAAAATGTAGAACAACCCTTTTTTATTTTTTTCATTGTCCCAACATTATTGTAATTCACATTGGTTTTAAATAAGACTGCAATTTGAGATTTGGGCTACAAAATGCTGGAATCTGCAATTTTTAATGTTTAATGCAGTAAAGAAATACATACTTCAACCGACATGCAGTGATATTCAATGTTGCAGAAGAACATCGATTTGCAAGCAATATAATACTCCCTGATTTATTTGTTGTAGGGTCATGCAGTGTCCAGTTCTGCTGTCAGATAGCCGTCTACACCTTTTCCTGCAAAGCCACCTCAGTCCAGAAGACATTGAGGCCTGTGTATCCGGGCAGACAAAATATACAGTGTTAGAAGCAATTCATAAATTTGCCACTTCATACCGGCGGTTTCCTGTGGAAGAGGAAGAAAAGACCAATCATTACTTGGATCCTGAGAGGTACTTTCATGTGTGGTAGCTCTTCTTCTTTTCTGTTGGTGTAATACTCTGATAATGAAAAAATTAATTGACTGAGATTTTATTGAGCTGTGACAGCTCCTCATAAGAGTCCTCGCACACCTCCACACTGAATTAATGGATGCAGTAGAAATTCAATTATCTGCATTCTGATTATGTGAATTTCATTTAGTCAGACTTGAATTATTCGCGTTTAAATTATCTAGCTAAAAAAAAAAAATCTAACCACACTCCAAATGGCTAATTAAAAGTCCAAATTTCCTGTCTCCCATTCTGACTGAAGATAATTAAAGTTCTCCTCTGCTACTCAGCCTTTGAGTGTGTTGTGAAAACCAATTTCCTTATTTAGTCCCTGCTGCCCCCCCCCCCCCATCTCTAGCCTGCTTCACTTCTTTTATTTTTTTTTACCATCTCTTCCCTACACCCCCCCTTTATTTATTTATTTATTTATTTATTTATTTATTTTTATAATTTTTTTTTTCTTCCCTCCCCCCCAGTTCATCTTCTAAGCTTGGACACCAGACTGATGTGAAGGCCCTGCATGGATACAAACCACATAAAGCTCATGAGGAAACATGGACTACTATTCTAGCCCAATCACCTCAAAAATAGATCTAACTTTTTTATCTACAGAGTGATATGTACATATTTATTTCCCAGTGGAAATTGTAAGTTGTTCATTTTGAATAATGCTACCTTGATATTAAAAATGCTAAAGATCATCACGTTTTTACAGAGGGAAAGACAGAGAACACCTTTTATCTGTATGTAAACAATCAAAATGCCCTTGCCACTAGTTGAAATGCACTGCAAATTAACAAGTTGTGAAATGCTCTGATACTGGTAGAAGTGGAGAGAAGTGCCTTTCGTAGTGATAATGTTAGCATTTTCTTTTTAAATCTGAAATCAAATTTATTGCAAGGTGTATGGTGACTGGAATGTGCAAGAATTTCTTAGGAATACAAGTACCGTACATTAACTTGCCATTCTGATCTTGAAGGATGCTCCTACGTTGAAATGCAATGCAATACTTCCTATTCTTTTCACGTGTGTAATGTGCCTTTTTAAAATGTTTGCAAACCAAATAACACTAGCTGCCAGTTTCTAGAAAGTAGTCTGGTTAAAAATAAAAAATATATATATTTGCATCTGTTTACCATTTAAACCTCTTTAGTTTCACAAAAACATTTTTAGGGTATACTGTGATTAATCTGCTTAATACCTGTATATACATTTTACTGCTGTTCATATTATGCTCCAATCTCACATTTTAGAAGGTCAGTAATACTGATCTAAAATTTACACCCAGTAAGAATATATATATATTTTTTAATCAAGTGGTTGAATAAATGCACTAGGTTTTATTTTTACCACGTCTATACCAAATTCGAACACAGCTGTAAATCTATAAACATAGTAAAATAAAAATCACTAGATATGTGAAGACATTTTTTTGTTTTTTTATTGAGGCTTATATGCACTTTATGCAGAAGCAGGATGGTCTGCTAAAATGTGACACTTGATGCAAGGAATGATATAACCTGGGACATAATCGCATATCTGTAATCCTGTTTTAACAGCTCACATTTCATTTGTCTGCAGATGCCATTATTCCTGTTCAGTTAATACCTACTTCATTTGTTAGACCATTTTTGAAACTTCATAGTATTATCGTCTTGCATATATATTTTTATTTTAATCCTTAGTGTTTAAATAAAGGCTTATGCTACAAACATATTGATTTTTATTTATTTTTTCCTGGATTTAATACTTTTTTTGTTAAACGTGTTCTGCTAATCTGTAAGCTTTGAACAGAAACACATGTATTTAATGCTGTGTATGTTGAACACTCAATTTTTAAAATCTGTATTTCAGACCAGCACTGATTGAGTTGTTTTGCACTATTCTAACACTTAACTGCTTCTTTAGCAGCCCACTTGTAATTTTTTCTTTTCTTGCACTGTTAAATTTGTAACATCTAGTAAACCTGGCTATTTTACATACATACATACATACATACATACATACATACATACATACATCAAACAAAACTATCTTTTGTGTGAGTCTTATGTGAAGGGGGGGGGGGTGCATTAATGAACAATTCCTGTGAGTTGCAGCATTCCCCTATTCTGTATTTACATTAAATAGTATTAATATTTAAAAATGTAAGATGAATAACTGTTTAAACCACTGTCTAAATATTTCTTATATAAAGTTAATATTTGCTAAACCTAGGTACAGGCCTAAAAAAATGCAGGGAAGTAAACCTGTATTGTTGTTTTTTTTTTTTTTGTTTTTTTTTTTTTTATATATATAAATGTTGGAGGTTCAGAGCAAACTGCATTTTTTTATTAACTTAGTCAGGTCTTTAGGTTATTATGTTATTTGTGCAGATTATCTATGTTATGTTCCTCACCTCATTTTACAATCTCAAACACAACTCCCTTCAAGTGTGGTGGTTTATAGAACTTGTAGAGATAGATATATCTATATATAAAAGTGTGTGTGTTTTTATGTTAGAGAGAATTCTCTGAAATGGCAAGGTCTTATACTTCTATAAATATATGTTCAAAGCCGAAAACACAATCAATAAGCATAAAGAACAAAACATTAGACTAATGATATCTGGATCTTGCTTGTCTTGAGGTCTCTGTCTAGATCACTTGTTTCCTCTTACACATTTCATTCTTTAACATATAAATGTAGTGAGGTGCAAGTACACCCAGCTCTGCTTCCAAGCCACACTGCACTTTGTCAGACAGATTCAGTGCAGTGATAAGATGTATATAAATGAAACTCTAAAAAAAAAATAGAAGGCTAATTGTTAAATATCACATTTTTTCTGCATTTTTTTTTTTTTATGGTTAGTAATCAGAAATAAAATACAAAACCTTCCCAGTGCCAATAAGTCACATTTCCAGCAAGACCCTCTTATATCCACATTAGACAAGACTGCTGCCAAAGTATATTTAGTACTTTTTATCCCCAAACCGAAGTTACTTAATAAAAACTTCTATCTGAACTATTGTAAACTTTACAGTACATTTTTGGTATTTTCTTAATAAAGTAACTTAACCCTGTCTGTGCCCAGGTCCTGGCACTCTGTGCTGCTCTGCTCTTACCTGGCTCGGTGCAGTCTCAGCCGCAGCCTGTGGTGCATCAGCCGGCCGCTCCTCTCCTCCTCCTTACGCAGGCGCCCTGGGTCTCCTCTCAGGACCAGCAGCCTCACGATTGATGAGCAGAGGCACTTGTGGCCTCAGCTTGTAACCCATAGCAACCACTGCAGCCCATAGCAACAATGTAGCTGAGCGTTGAGGAATAGCAAGATGTGCACTGAGAGCAAACGGCACAATGTCTGGTGTTCTCATGTGCAGTGTGATTGACAGGAGTTGGAGCTTTCACATAACACCCAGCCAGCACTGCCCATGGCCTGGTGATATAAAGCACAGCTGCGAATAAGGCTTTCATAGAAATGGAGGTGAACAAATACTGTAAACGTGGACATCTCTGTCTGGCCACTCCATGATTAATAAGTCGCTCCTTTCCATAGAACCACCCACAGTCCTGATTATGAGCTATCTCCTCTGATAGAAGTATGAGCACTGTTGGTTTTGGGGCAGGCTGACCTAGCTGGCATCACACTGCTTGTTACAGGGATACTGGACAAAGCAGATCTGCACAGATAGGACTGAGAGCGGTTTTAGGCTACTTTACTATTACATTTGTTTGTCTTTGCATAAACTGTGATGCAATCCCTTTAAAATTAGATATTGCTCCCAGTACCAAAAATATATCGGCACACCCTGATAAGATAGGCAGGAGAAGTCTTGCATGTTGTAGTACTCCGATGTGTAACTGTATCTCAAGACCACTTTAGTACAATGGAGGGTCTTTATCACCATTTGTATATGCCCATGTGGTTCCAGAGATCAGAAAATCACAACATAGATCTCTTAAAGCCGTTTTTCTCAACTCCAGTCCTTAGGGCCCACCAACATGCTTGAGCACAGGTGAGCTGATACGAGGCTCTGCAGGTGGTTAGACAGAAGTACTAAGCCCCTGGTTAGCTCACCCCTGCTCAAGCAGGGATATACTTAAACTGTGAACTGTTGGTGGGCTCTGAGGACTAGAGTTGAGAAATGGCACTAAAGGGACACTGTAATGACAACATAAAATTGATTTGAACTTCAAAATCATTAAAATGATCTACAGTGCCTTGCAAAAGTATTCACCCCCCTTGGCATTTTTCATATTTTGTTGCCTCACAACCTGGAATTAACATGGATTGTTTTGAGGATTTGCATCATTTACAGAACATGCCCACAACTTTGAAAAAAAAAAAAAATGGGGGGGTGAAGCAAACAACAAATAAACACAATAACAGAACAAGTCAATGTGCATAACTGTTCACCCCCTAAAGTCAATACTTTGTAGAGCCACCTTTTGAAGCAATCGCAGCTACAAGTTACTTTGGATAAGTCTCTATGAGCTTGCTACATCTTACCACTGGGATTTTTGCCCATTCCTCCCTGCAAAACTGCTCCAGCTCCTTCAAGTTGGATGGTTTGCGCTTGTGAACATCAATCTTTAAGTCTGACCACAGATTTTCTATTGGATTAAGGTCTGGGCTTTGACTAGGCCATTCCAACACATTTACATGTTTCCCCTTAAACCACTCAAGTGTTGCTTTAGCAGTGTGTTTGGGGTCATTGTCCTGCTGGAAGGTGAACCTCCGTCCTAGCGTCAAAACACTCAAAGTGGTACAGGTTTTTGCTGAAAAACATCCCCACAGCGTGATGCTGACACCACCATGTTTCACTGTGGGGATGGTGTTCTTTGGGTGATGTAATATGTTGGGTTTGCGCCAGCCATAGCGTTTTCTTTGGCTGGAAAGTTCAATTTTAGTCTCATTAGACCAGAGCACCTTCCTCCATACATATTCGGAGTGTCCCACATGCCTTTTCGCAAACTCAAAAGGTGCCATTTTTTTTTTTTTTTTGCTGAAAGTAACCGCTTTCTTCTGACCACTCTGCCATAAAGCCCAACTCTATGGAGTGTATGGTTTATTGTCCTATGTACAGATACTCCAGTCTCTGCTGTGGAACTCTGCAGCTCCTCCAGGGTTACCTTAGGTTTCTGTGCTGCCTTAATGCCCTCCTTGCCCGGTCCATGAGTTTTGGTGGGAGGCTGTGTCTTGGCAGGTTTGCTGTTGTGCCATGTTCTTTCCATTTGGTGGTTATTGATTTGATGGTGCTCCTGGGGATCAAAGATTTGGATTTTTTTTTTTTTTTTTTTAAATAACCTAGCCCTGACTTGTACTTCTCAACATTGTGCTTTACTTGTTTGGAGAGTTCCTTGGTCTTCATGACAGTGGTGCCTCTTGCTTAGGTGTTGCAGGCTCTGTGGCCTTTCAAAAAAGCTGTGTATATGTAATGACAGATCATGTGACACTTAGATTGCACACAGGTGAACATCATTTCACTAATTATGTGACTTCTGAAGGTAATTGGTTGCGCTGGAGCTTTTTACAGGCTTCATAACAAAGGGGGTGAATACATATGCATATGCCAATTTTCTGTTTTCTATTTCTAAAAAATAGTTTAATGTATATATTTTTCTAATTTCACTTCACCAATTTAGAGTATTGTATTCTGATCCATCACATAGAATTCAGATTAACAAAACATTGAACTTAAGGCTGTAATGAAACAAATTAGGTAAAAAGTCAAAGGGGGGTGAATATTTTTGCAAGGCACTGTACATATTGTACTGGTCATTTTCTCTCTACAGTAAATTATGTTGATCATGCAACTCAGTGTGCTAGTTTACACTATGGAGTACTTGATAAGGGTGATGGAGGGGACACAACTGTATGATGACCTTAAGAGCATTGTTCTGCCACCACAGAGACAGTCAGACTATTTGTAATTGGCTCATCAAAGCATTGAACTTGTATTTAGGAGCAACTTATTTTGCGTAAGAATTCAGCAGAATCATTTATTTCAGGAATTTCTACTTTGGAATCAAATGGCTAGTACAAAGTATAGCTAGTTTATCCATTTACTTTTATATTAAGAAGTGCTTACAAGCTCTTTTTACTGCCTAAAATCACACATTGGTTCCTGTATGGGTCTGCCCACTGCAGTCTTTGCAGACAGTAGTACTGCATGTGTAGTGTCGTTGTCTTTCACGGACCACATCTCGGCTGCATGTTGTGGAATGACGCGAAGAGATGGTCACTGATTGCTGTACAGACCCAAACAAGTGGTAATTGATGAAAATTACCACTTAATGAAATAAAGTGCATAAAAATAAATAGCTATATTACATACCAGCACTACTCTCTCCCTACTGTACCACATAAAACTTTAACCTTTAGATTGTAAGTCTGCGAGATTTAATCCTGGGCAGTGCTTTAGGGAAAGCGCTATGGACACTGGATTCCAAGCTCAAAGACAGGGCCACCCACTCTTTGCAATGTATGAATCTTTAACTTGTCATTGCCTGTAACTTAACTTATGTATAGCGCTACGGAATATGTTGGCGCGTTACAAATAAATGATAATAATAATAATACCAAGTAAAATCCAGAAAATGTGTATACCCCTTTAAGACTACATAAAATAAAAAAAACTTGATTTTAAAGGACCACTAGGTCATTGTTTTCTTTATATTCATTTGATTCGCTAACTTTATAAGGGGCATTTTTTTAGTAATGGAAGAAAAATAGCCACAGCCTTTAAATATATAGCTTTTAATTAACTTATTTTCTTTGTGCAATTTTTTTTTTTTTTTTTACTGTAGGGTTACATGTGTTTCCCTTGGTCTTTCCTTTCTGCTTCAGGAATGTATGTCTTTCTAAAGTAATGAACTTTTCATTACATTTTTAATGAAGGCAATGACCGTCACCACTTCTTGTTTTTGCAGGCAGGTATTTTCGCTGCATACAAAATCTTCTCCCAGCTTAGGAAGTTATCAAGAAAAATAGTAGATTTCACTGCAGTAACTTTCACATAAAATGTAATAAATTATTTATTTATTTTTTGCTTCCTAATATAGTTGGTCCATTTTCAAGTGCAGTTCTTCAGTAGTCTTTTTAAGAAATCTTGTATCTATATTCATCTAGTCAACCTTTTGGAAGCAGGGCATTCCTTCTTCCATAGACATTTGCTACATGTGGAACATATAGGGCATCTTAGGTCCTGATTACACAATAAAAATGTGTTTTTATAGCAATTATTGTTCCACTCACCTGTATATATTTTGTGTGTTTATGAGTTTTTGAAGAGAGTTAAGAGCTCTTTTAGAGTCTACCCTATTTGTATGGCACTCTGGGCCCTCATTATTAACATGTAATATGGAGGACAGTGCAACTTTCCCTTTTTGTCTTTTTCCTACCTCAATATCAAAAACAAATTGACTATCGCTTGTAAAAGCAAATCTTGTTGGAGAAGCCTTATGCTTGCACATGGAGCCATAAAAGGGTATGATTAGATGACAAGCAATACAAAATTGTGTAAGTGTCTCCTTTTCTAGTTTTGGAATTCCAGATTATATCAATAAAAAAATTGCATTTGGTGGTGGTGCAATTTCTGACAATGTTACTGCTTGAGTTTATATGCTTTCTATTGTATCAAGCCCATTTAATGTATTAGACCCCCTTATGAAGCCTCAGTACTTGTCTATCGAGATGCAGTCATTTTCATTAATTGCTTTTTAATGCAGTTGACATCTAAATGTATGTTTCCAAGTATGTAAATATGTGTTTACCATCATACAGGGACATGTACATGTAGGTGTCAATGGACCAAAATGAACTTCCAAAAAGGCAAAATAGTAATGGTCTTTTTTGAATATTTTTTTTTTCATGCTTTCCTCTCACCACATTTAGCACTTCAGAGGCTCAGATTAATACCCCTGTGATTGCTTCTTGTCATAATTTTCTGGATCTGTTTAATTTTCTGCCTGGTGGCAGATGATGAGAGAACTGCACATTGTCAGACCTCCTGCTGTGGTGAGTTTAATTGGATGGACAGTTCTGTAAAGAGATGTCATGTTCATAATAAATGTGTCAACTTATTATATCTGTATTGTTTGTTGATCTATGATACAGAAAAAAGGGTTAAATAATGAGAATTGTATTTTTAACTATAAGCTCTAGCTTAATTCCTGATCTGCTCTTATTGGGTTTCCACACACTTTGTAATTTGACCAATCAAATCACTGCCACCTAGTCATGAGGTGAGTTATCTTATTTAGGACTCTGTTTTTTAAAAAAGATCAAAATATAGTTATGTCAAACTTACCGCGGATTTCTTTGTTATACGATGAAGACATCAATACTTCATAATCTAACCCAGTCAGTGCCAAATTAGGCTCACGTCCATTAAAATTGTGGAACTTTCACTGTAGTTAAGATCAGACCTCCATTTTTCAATCCTCTTGTATTTAAAAAAGACAGGCACCACATATCAGTGAATGAAGTAATTGGAGATACATCAGGTTAATTAACTGCTGCAAACACCATATACTAGAGGACACCTTCCCCTCAGTCGGAGGAACACATATACTTCTGTGTTGCACTGCTGTGCCACTTACATGGAATCATTGGAAGTGCCAGTCCTTCTTCAAGCAGCTAAAAGTCCACACTTAAAGGATTTTCTCCCTTTAATTAAGCTTTAGCGGTTTCCCATTCATAGTGACATCATACAATATATTTATGTATTGTCTACATATGGCCTAATTAATATCTAGTTAAATACTCGTTGGAAAAAAAAACATAGTTACATTTTATGTTTTCTACCTGGCTCCATGTTGGTCTCTTTAAAGTACTTCTCCACTGACTGTTCAGTGAGTGCCTTCCTGGTAAATTGCCCATAGGAAATTATTACATTTAGTTAGATTCACTTTAAATTTTATTGGGTCTCATTAGAAATGTATCTGGAGCTCAGACTATCTGTTAGTTCATTATTGTTCAAGGACATTTGTTGCTTGGTAAATGTAACTCAAAGAACTTCAGTAATTTGCTATGGAAACAAGACAAAACGCCTGATCCTGTGGTCCCTTGTAAAATATATCAGAATTAACTGATAAGGTTGGCCTCTCAATACACTAGATAATGACGTTTAACTCTACCCTTGGATTAATTTAAGGAAAGCCAATCTTGGAAAAATGGTATTTATGTCTTTCTTCATTTTTAGTGAATGGTATTATCCATTCAGAATGCATATATTTTATAAGAATACCACCAAATATTCTGACGCAAAACAAACTGAAAATTATATACAGTTAGAGAACCACTGCACGATGAAAAAAAATATATGTTTGAAAACATGCAGTCTGACTAAGAGCATAGTTAAGCAGGAAAAAAAAAAAACATACAACTGGTTTTAATTGGAAAAGATTTTTGATGCACCAGTGGGATCCCTGATACATTGGTTAAAGTTGTGTGAGAGGGGTCATTTACATTTTTGGAGCACTATGCATCCTCTAAAAGCTCAATAGGGGGAAGTGGTGTGGTATTAATTTCAATTATCAAACAAAGTCTCACAACTTCTGATTGTTCCCTCTTCCTCTACCCCTCCTTCCATTGATAACTACAAAAACATACCCATGTCATTCATCTCTCAGAATGTGATGTAACAAACACAAAATGCATTCCTATATTCTTAAACATAATCTTCAAAATTTCAGATTTTCTCCCAAATTTTTTTATGTCCACGTAGTTTCTAATATTGTCCTTTCGATACATATTTTACAAATAAGTGTATTTTTTTTTTTGAACTGCAGTGGTTATTTATATATGATATGTATGCTGCCCTTTGCTTCATAAACGTGCTGCTCCTGATTCCTGTCTTTTTTTAAAGTTAGCCATGTGTTCACCATCTTGCCCTTTTTTCTCTTTCATTACTATATTGGTTTTGGCACACCCACAGTCTGGTGATTTACCACAACTAGAGCCAGGAGAGCATATATGTACATATAAATCAAGAAGACTTGGTGGAAGTAGATAGTCTACTGCGACTACCTGAACAGGCACAGGCCGTGTTGGCTAGTGGATAAATATATCTCTGACTAAGAGAATATATCCTGTATTAAATGTGTGTTCTCTAAACATGCAAAGGAATAAAGATACCCATTGCTACATAATAGTTTTCTTATTTTTGCACACTTGCACTAATAAATTCTAGGCTAATTTTTAAAATTGTTAATTCATTTTTATGAATGATTTGTTTATTTGAACTATGGATTTCTTCTTTTTAATTTATAGTTTACAAAATTCTTTATCTGAGTCATACAAAGCATGTTGAAATCGCGAAAATTTAATTTGATTTTTTTTCTCTCACAAAAGCAATTACAGAAAAGTGCAAATTTAACATCTGACATTTAACATTTTGCTGTGGCAGGCAGCCTCTGCTTAAATGGGGCCTTTCCGTGGAACAACAAGAGCCAAAAGGCCCTGTGTCATGAAGTAATGTAAGACACAATCTCCTCTGGAAATGCACAATGAATCGGGAAGGATTTATGTAATTAATTGACCAGTCTTAACCTGTTATCGTGATGTAAGGAATTTGGAACTCATTAATTTGGGCTCTGACAGATTTCATATTAGGCCTGGCAAATATGGATTGAACCTCTTATTCATTGTAGCAGCTCGAATTTTCATGACAGTGAGGATTAGTGAGGAAGACCTATTGCAGGAGTCAAACGGACTCCTTTTGTAATCAACGGCGCTGCTTTGCGTTAGAGGATAATGAAAAAAATAAAGCAGGGGAGCATCATTGTGTTGTATGAAAGGGTGGTGATAATGCTGAGATTTACATTGAGCTCTAACATACACAACGACATGAAAGAAGCACCTTCGTATCTGGTAATTGGGTATCTTCTATCTGATGGGAAAAGAAGACCAATGATACAAGCCAGGAGTACACACTATACTTAATTGCTACAGTGTAGAACGCATACATTTATTTATTTTGTTATTTTTAATTATATGAAGTATATATCAACAGCCCTATTCAATTGCGATTTGGCCAATTGAATAGGGCTCTATATAAGCACATAGCATATTTTTTTACAGCATTTTTAGTTAGTGAAGACCTTGCTTTTGGATAGAAGATCACTAACTAAAAACTGCTTTAAAAAAAATATGCTCTGTGGTTATATAGTGCCCTATTCAATTGGCCAAATCGCAATTTAATAAGGCTGTAAATCATTAAGTTTAATAGTATTAAATTAGGGTTAGATTTAAACTTGAAAATTCAATTCAGCTGTCAGTAATTTTAGGACTTGATAATAAAGCACATCTTTAAAGATTGTCCATTAAAATAAACTATTAATCTTTGGGATATTCTTGCAGCTAAATAGTACATAAACATAATATGCACTACAATACATATTAATAATGGCTGTATAAAGCAATGCCTTCTTTTTTGTATTGTGCTCTAATACATAGTTCTTGAATAGAAGGCCCTGGATCAAAAGCTATACTACCACCTCTGCCTGTCTGCCTGTCTATCTGTCTATCTGTCTATCTCTCTATCTATCTATCTATCTATCTATCTATCTATCTATCTATCTATCTATCTATATGTCTATATGTCTATATATCTATCTATATATCTATCTATATGTCTATATGTCTATCTATCTTTCACCCCTGTCAACTATGTTTATTTAATAATTTTTTTCTTTTAACAAAATATTAGGGGCTTCATCTTGCTCTGATTTGTAGAAATTCCAAAGCATCAAGTGCTGGCATTTATTTTCTGGAGTAGAGTCCCCTAAACAATCCCCCTATACAGCCCCTAAAACTCCTATTCCAATAGTGCACCCATACTGTAAAAACAGAATGAACTAGCAGAGGTAGGAATATAGGATATGCTATTTGGTCATGCGAATAATAACCATGAGTGTCTCACAACCCTAAGGATTCATATTAGTGAATATGTGATAAAGCAGATTGTGTCAGCATTGGTAGGTATGATAATGGGACACTGCAAGGAGATAGGGCACTGGGATGAGAATAAGGTGTAACATGGTGCATCCTGCTAGTATATTTTAAAAAGTCAACTGAAGTCTTGGTAGTTGTGGTATTGTCAATATAGAAAATAATGTTTTGGTAATTAAAGATTGTGGGTAGTCAAATAAAAAAGAGAAAACATAGTTATATCAATTGATATATAAGACCAGAGTTGCTGAAGAAAAATTTGTGACTATATAAAGTTCCGTAAAAATACACACATAAGATCACTGTATTAGAAAGGATTCCTACACAAGAGAATGCAATATTATGTCTACATTTCATGCACTCCCCTTCAAGGGTTATTATCTAAATGTGCTGCAATCCATGGGATGTCAAGTGAGACTGCCAATTAATACATTTGAAATGAGATGTGGTCACCTGACTTGTGGCAAATGAGCTGATATCACCATCTCATTTCACAGTATATGCTTGTGAAATGGCAATGATGGCTCGTAGTCACTCCCACCATTACCCAAAAAGAAATCTGTGACTGACAGTGATTTTCATTTTATGACTCTTGGACATTAACCCATCTTATCCTGTTCAGCACAATATTACAATTCATAAAGTGTAATACAATTAAAGCTATGCTTACAGAAATGATCTTGTATAGATTTCTAGGATAAGAGTGACCAACCAGAGCAACAGCTCAAAATAGCTGTGAATAATGCACACCTATTACTGCCCGATCAAGAGCCTCGCTAACTGATTACTGGCAGCATTGTTACTGTGGCTGCGCCAGGTAGATAATCAGATAATGACTTGGATATATGTTTAAACTATTGATCTTGGAAGGTCAATGATAGGAATCAGAATTGACAAGTGGTCAATGACAGGGATTAGAATGCTCATTTGTGTGCCTGTTTTGCGTGTTTAGAGTGCCGTAGCCTCGTTTTCGTTTTGTTCCATTTTTTCTCTCGCTTAGCGTTTATTTTTTTTATTTTTTTTTAGTGTCTAAACTCTTTTATTTTGATTTAAATGAAGGTGTAACTTGGTTTTTTGAGGTGCTGGATGGTCCCTCTTGCTGTAGGTAAGCTTTTTATGTGTGTGTTGTGTGTATTTCTTGTGTTTTAAATGTTTTTATGTTCGTGGGTTGCGGCCAGTCTGTTTGCAAGGTTGTAATGTGTGCCAACGTGTCTCGTATGGTGTTTGCGTGTGTAGCCACGTTTTCGTTTTGTTCAGCGGCCAGTTTTTCTGTCGCGTAGCAAATTTTTTAGTGTCTAAACTCTTTTATTTTGAGTGAAATCAAGGTGTAAGTTGTTTTTTTGAGGTCCTGGATGCTTCCTCTTGCTGTAGGTAAGCTTTTTATGTATGTGCTGTGTGTATTTATTGTGTTTTGAATTTTGTAATGGTCGCGAGTAGTGTCCGAGTGTTGCGAGGTCGTAATGTGTGGTAACGTGTCTCGTATGTTGTTTGTGTTGCGATGTAAAGTTTGCGAGGGTCGCAGTTGCTGGCAAGGAGTGCCTTCGACGCTCCATGCCAGCAACTGAGGCCCTCGCCCGCAGCCCTCGCTACGCCAGCCCGCAAGCGTTAGCAACAGCTCGCATGCTCACAACTATATATGTGATTATACTGCAGTGGTATGTACCAATGTGAATGTTGCAGTTAAAACTGCCATTACACTGAACAGGAGTATTGGCGAGCTCATTTGTTACAAGGACACACTCTCTTGACAAAGTAATAAAATCAAATGGGAAAGGAAAATTCAGCCATATGATAAAGAATAATTGCAAAGGTTATATTATCGTTTGCTTTTTGAATACATTTAGACAATTAATAACTTTAGTTAATTGAAAAAATTTACTTTAAAAATAATAATACTTTTCATGAGAGCCCCTGATCAGACAGTGTGACATATCCCTCATTGTTACGTGACTGACACTTAAGGCCAATGCTGCCCTCTCTGTTACCCTGTTCCATCAGATCAGTGTCATTCTGCATAGACAGCACACGTTACAAGAGAGCAGTTTTAATAAGACCTCAGTGGGGTCCTATGTCTTAATGGTGAAATGTCCGAGGCACAGCAGTGGAACTAAGAATATCAGGATACATTCCCACTGAGAGGAATCAATGTCATCCCATTCTAATGTCACTGAACAATGGAAGGCTGACAGGATGCCCATTCTTTTTGTACTGTACTTGTATTCCTTCTGTATATTTTATATCAGTAATGGCTCATTGATATTTGTATCTTCTGAAATGAACTCACAAATATCATTTTATAACATAATTAGCTAAGTGTCCTACACTCCAATCACTGCTGAGTCGGATCATGTGAAAATGTCATTTTTGCCTAAACTCTCTGCTTGTGGCTCTGTCCAACATAAGAAGCATATTAATCACATTTCTTATATCTGGTACAGATCATTAGCCAGACTGAATTATGACTGCTTAGCTCTATATAGAGGTTCACATTGTGACAGACAGAGGTGCAGAAATTAATATATCCCATTAAAATGTATGTATTGTTTTGACCTTATTCCTAATTGATATTCTCCCAAACTTACATGCAAATACAAATCAACATTACTTAGCTGGTCGACAACTATACCAACACATTTTTAGATCACTGTATTTTATTTATTTTTCTGTTACTCAAACTTCATATCACAATATATTATTTAAAATACTACTGTAATACCCTAACAAGATTAGCTAGTTGTGTCAAATATACATTAATCATAAAGAACTAATATTTAATTAATATTAATTAATATTTAATGATTTTTAATAACAATATTCAATATTATACTCATTTCAAAGATTAGCTTCTAGGTGAGTATGTTTCTCTACCCTGAATAGGTTGTCAAGAGCATAGGGGGGACTGGCTGAGAGACTGTGCTAAATGGCTTTAAGAACAATCTGATTACATAAGAAGACAAGCAATAATTCATTGGCTTTCCTGAAAGAAACACAAACGCTCATTGCTAAGGGACACAGTAACTTCCCACGCAATGGGCATAATTTTCTGGAGTAACTTTGTGTTTAAAAATGTTCAAAAAGTTGCCTCCCCATAACCCTTATAGTGGACGCGTCCAAGCAGCAGCTGAGTCTGGATTTTGAAGGAAAATTTTATTTGGAATAATACTTTTTTGCATCATTGAATATGAATTATATTACCAGTAAATGCCTTACTTAAAATATCTAGCTTGCTATGGCATTACTTAAGATCTAGTACTACCGTATATACTTGAGTATAAGCCGACCCGAGTATAAGCCGAGGCACCCATTTTACCACAAAATACTGGGTAAAATGAGTGACTAGAGTATAAGCCGAGGGTGGGAAATGTGATGCCCCCTGTGTCCCTCTTGTGCCCTCTGTGCCCCCCTCTCTCTCCGTGTCTCTTCTCCCCTCTCCCTTCCCTGTGTCTCTTCTCCCCTCTCCTTTCCCTGTGTCTCTTCCAACCTCTCCCTTCCCTGTGTCTCTTCCTCCCTCCTCATCCTCAACCTCCCTCCTCATCCTCAACCTCCCTCCTCATCCTCAACCTCCCTCCTCATTCTCAACCTCCCTCCTCAACCTAACTCCTCATCCTCAATCTCCTTCCTCATCCTCAACCTCCATCCTCAACCTCCCTCCTCAACCCCCCCATCCTCAACCCCCCTCCTCAACCTCAACCCCCCTCACCTTTTTTCCGATTTTTGAGCCTGAGTATTACGCTTGCGGCTTATATTCGCGACCGTCAAAAAATCATTGCCGATTTGCGAACTTTGCTTGTAATGCGTGCAAAATTACTGCCGAATTGCCCGATTGCGAGTTAAGGGTGCCGATTTTCGTGCTTTAGACTGCGGTATTGAATAGCAATTTACGGTTTTAGTGATTCTAACATCCTGTAAAGCCAGTAACCTGCAAAAAAGGCTACAGTGCTAATTAGAAAGTCTGTTTCTTGCAATGGCTGATCACTTTGAGAGTCTTTTTCTCTCCAATTTTAAGGGTGTGGCTTATTTTTGAGTACTATCTTTTTTCTATGTTTTCCCCTTTGAACTTTACGGTTGCGGCTTATATGCGGGTGCGGCTTATATTTGGACCAATACGGTATATGTACTTTTGAACCAATCTATATTTGATATTTCAATCCAGTTTTAAGTTGTCAAGATCTATGGTCAATGTATTTTAGATCCCTTCATTATTACATTTGTGTCAACACAGTGAAGAGTAAAGGTCATGTTTATTGTCTCTGCTTTATGAAATAATGTGGCCCATTTTAGTGGCAATTCATAAAAACAAATGAAATTCTTGCCTTACTAAAGTTTTATTTGTGTTGCCGTTTTAAATATTAATTCTAAATCTGTTCCACAAAAACAAGATATGAAATAACAGATTTTTTTGAAATTGTATTATGCTACTTTGGTGTGTAATAATTGCCCTTTGCTTGCTGTTGTAAGTTGGTTCCGTAATGCCCCTCCAATCAAACCTGAATGAAAAAACCCAACCAATTATTTGACCAAATAGAAAGGTGTGCCGTTGGCTTAATTGTAAGATATACAATGCCCCATATACATCTATAGATACATTTACTTTGAAAAGGCTGGTTCCAAGCTTTTTAGAGAAAATCTTAATAATTGCAGACTTGCTTGTGTCATGGGTTTTTCCATCTTTGACTACTAATTGGCCTGAATCTCCGTGGGGTGCATTATCCTCCTGGGACTTAGGCCGGCATTTAATATTCTCTTGTGGTATGTCGTAGTGGCTGTCTTTCAAACTGTCTAAAAATATTGTGACCATTAACAAGTCAAGTTCTTGTCAAGTGAATTTTTATATATATATATATATATATATATATATATATATATATATATAAATACTTCAGTGGTAATTAAATTCATACTGGCAATCAAAAATAATAATAAAAATGTGGGGTTTATAATAATAATATAATTTAATGACCTCTCTCAACTTGGCACTTGTTAGCTTATAATCATGGTGACAATGCACCTGGGGCAGATCTACCGCCGGTGCAAGCAGTACTATGCACCGGGACCCTGCTTTGGAGAGGCCCGATGCTGTCAGTTTTTAAAATTTATTTTTATTTGCCCCTAGGGGCCTTTAGGACTCCCGCACCATGCCCCCTGCCCCTCCTGGCCCCTATATATACAGTGGATATAAAAAGTCTACACACCCCTGATAAAATGTCAGGTTTCTGTGCTGTAAAAAAATGCGACAAAGATAAATCATTTCAGAACTTTTTCCACCTTTAATGTGACATATAAACTGTACAACTCAATTGAAAAACAAACTCAAATCTTTTAGGTGGAGAAAAAATAAAAATAAAAAAATAATGTGGTTGCTTAATTCTGAACACAGCTACATCCCCAGTTATAAGAGGGTGTGCAGACTTATGCAATCACATTCCAAATCGTGTTAAATAGGAGTCAGCATACACCTGCCATCATTTAAAGTGCCTCTGATTAACCCCAAATAAAGTTCAGCTGCTCTAGTTGGTCTTTCCTGAAATTTACTTGGTCGCATCCCACAGCAAAAGCCATGGTCCACAGAGAGCTTCCAAAGCATCAGAGGGATCTCATTGTTAAAAGGTATCAGTCAGGAGAAGGGCACAAAAGAAATTCCAAGGCATTAGATATACCATGGAACACAGTGAAGACAGTCATCATCAAGTGGAGAAAATATGGCACAACAGTGACATTACCAAGAACTGGAGCTCCCTCCAAAATTGATGAAAAGACAAGAAGAAAACTAGTCTGGGAGGCTACCAAGAGGCCTACAGCAACATTAAAGGAGCTGCAGGAATATCTGGCAAGTACTGGCTGTGTGGTACATGTGACAACAATCTCCCGTATTCTTCATATGACTGGACTATGGGGTAGAGTGGCAAGACGAAAGCCTTTTCTTACGAAGAAAAACATCCAAGCCAGGCTACATTTTGCAAAAACACATCTGAAGTCTCCCAAAAGCATGTGGGAAAAGGTGTTATGGTCTGATGAAACCAAGGTTGAACTTTTTGGCCATAATTCCAAAAGATATGTTTGGCGCAAAAACAACACTGCACATCACCAAAAGAACACCATACCCACAGTGAAGCATGGTGGTGGCAGCATCATACTTTGGTGCTATTTTTCTTCAGCTGGAATTGGGGCCTTGGTTAAGATTATTTTTATATTTTTTCTTCCCTCTACCTAAAAGATTTCAGTTTGTTTTTCAATTGAGTTGTACAGTTTTTAGGTCACATTAAAGGTGGAAAAAGTTCTGAAATGATTTATCTTTGTCTCATTTTTTTACAGCACAGAAACCTGACATTTTAACAGGGGTGTGTAGACTTTTTATATCCACTGTATATATATATGTATATGTGTGTATATATATATATATATATATATATATATATATATATATATATATATATATATATATATATATATATATAATATTTACTCCTGCCCCTCCACACTTGCTCCTCTTGCCCCCCACCCCCATGCCGCCCCACTCCGATCACTCCTGGCACCCACCTGGTCTTCCTTGTCCTCACCAGCCTTTCCACTGCTCTACATTGCAAATTAGCAGGAGCCATATTGTGCATGACCACAAAAGGCTTTCAAAAGCTTTTAAAAAAAAATAAAAAAAGTCCCAGCAGTTCGCTCACAATAAAAAAAAAAAAGCCAGCTTATTAACAATAATTTCCTGGAATATTAATCAGATTTTTTTTCTCATTGTGTGTATGTATGCGTATAGAAGCTGTTAAGTGTTCTGTGTAGCAAGTGAGCTGTATCTCCCTCCAGAATGATTATGCTTCCTACACCCCTGTTCTTTACAGTGTGCTTCAATTTTATTTTCTGAGCTTATTTTTCCTTCTTCCTCCAAAGGAAACTAAGATTTGCCTTTGCTGTTTTTCTGATGAAATCATTGGCGGTTTTAGTTGCCACATTCCCACTGTGCAGACTGAAACTGCCTCTGCACTGAAAGTCTCCTCCCAACTCAGGAAATAGAAACCAAATAGATGCCAATGCATAAGTGTGTATAAAAGCTTAAATTAAAGGCTGTATTATTTTTAATATTTTAAAAACATTTACCCTTAGTTAAAGAGTTTATTCTAAATGTAGCACTACAGGGGTCATGTGAGCTTCAGCAGTCAATGACAAGCATCATACAATGTCATGTGAAGGAATGACGGACTGGTTAAAGTTACACAGTGTGTAATTCTCACACACATATCTAAAAAAATGGAGTTCACTTAATGTTTCTCATTATTAATACATTTTACACAGACAACTAGAAAGTGAACATTTAGGATTTATGCACCTACCCTAATTATATTTGCAGTGCTTGCAAGCATTTCATTATTTACCTGACACATCAATTTCTTTATGCTCTAAATAATTAACATATCATCAAAAGCCGTGTTCATGTGCATGTGGCATTGCTCCTACAACAACAATTTGCTGTAAATGCTGTAGACAAGAGTTCAAATAGAGGTTTAAGTATTAAGGAACAGTATAGGTTCTGTGATAGATTTTAATGCTTAAAGGACGACTCTATTTTTTTTGTATATGATCTTTTAAATAACTAAATCTTATAATGTACTAAGTGTTCTCCATTATTCCTTACTAGCAACTTACCCGTCAAAAATCACGGCAAATTTTAAGTCTGGGAATGCGGTGCACAATGTGATGCTCTGCCCCCTCTGAGACCCTTCGGCGCTCATTGCGAGCTTTTCCCCCATCTACTTTGGTGCTTTGCAATGATCACCTTCGGCGCTCATCGCGAGCCCTGCGATGAACGCCTTCAGCCTTTCCCCCCGTGTAGTTTAGGTGCTTTGCCATGAGTGTTACTGCCTTGGGTTGAGTGTTACTGCCTTGGGTTAAATGTTACTGGCTTTGTGCTTCTTTTTACTGCCTTCGGCCTCGTTTTTCATCCATTTACGTTTTTTTCGGCCGCCATTTTTATTCTTGCTTAGCTGAATTTTGATCACCAAAAAATGCCAAATATACCTCAAATTACCTTGCAACCTCACTCACAGGCTCTCCCCATGTGCTGTGTGTGAGTGTGTAAGGTATTTTTTTTTAAGTATTTGGCATTTTTTGGTGGTCTCTCGAGTTCGGAGGTTTGGTTAAAACTAATTCTGATTAATATTCCAGTAATCATTGTTAATAAGCTGGCTTTTTTTTTCAATTGTGAGCAAACTACTGGGGCTATTTTTTTTTTTTTTTTTACTTGCATTTGCTGGCACTGGGGAGCTACGGTTCATTGAGGGAACCATGAATGCCAGCATGTACTGAAGCAGAGCATGATCCCCTCCCTTTGGAGACTGGGCTGTCGGACGGTATTCCAACATAACGACTCCAAACACACCTCCAAGACGACCATTGCCTTGCTAAAGAAGCTGAAGGTAAAGGTGATGGACTGGCCAAGCATGTCTCCAGACCTAAACCCTATTGAGCATCTGTGGGGCATCCTCCAACGTTAGGTGGGGGAGTGCAAGGTCTCTAACATCCATCCTCCAGTGGAAACCTGTAAAGCTCTGGTGAACTCCATGCCCATGAGGGTTAAGGCAGTGCTGGAAAATAATGGTGGCCACACAAAATATTGACACTTTGGGCCCAATTTGGACATTTCCAATTAGGAGTGTACTCACTTTTGTTGCCAACGGTTTAGACATTAAGGTGTGTTGAGTTATTTTGAGGGGACACTGTTATACAGGCTGTACACTTACTACTTTACATTGTAGCAGAGTGTCATTTCTTCAGTGTTGTCACATGAAAAGATATAATAAAATATTTACAAAAATGTGAGGGTTTACTTACTTTTGTAAGAAACTGTATATATATATATACATTGATACTTAGATATGTAGATAACGTGACTCATCAGAAAAGGCAATAGGTCTAATTTCGGTACGGTCGTGCAAAATGAAGCCATTTCTGATGATGAACCCTCATCAGCATGGGTGCAGTGACCAGCCTATTTCTTTGGAGCCCCATGCACAACAGGGTTCACTGTACTGTCATTTTAGACACATGTCCGGTAGACCCCTGGTTCGTTTGGATGGCGAGTTGCTCAACTGCAGTGTTTTGGTTGGCCCTTACACACCTTCCCAACTGATGTTCACCTCTGACATCAATGGCACGTGGTATTCTACAGTTTCCATGCTCTTTATTCACTGTGGAGCCGTTTTTTCCAGTCACAATACACTTTAACCACAGCACCATACAAACAGTTCGCAAACTGCACGGTTTCAAAAATACTGCCACTTTTGGCCCAAAAGCCAATGATCATCCCCTTTTCAAAATCAGATAAATCACATGTTTTACCCATGACAGAGACGGTTAATATATTGGCAGGATGCCTACATGTCACCTTTATATACCCATCAATATATATACTGAGTGTCTTTCTTAGTTTACCCTGTCTGGGACAGGTTTTATCAGTGTGCCCCTCTGGTAAGTTGGCATAGTAGTAGGATATTTAAAAATGCCCCACTCTCTCTTCCATGCCTGGCCATGTGCTCTGCCCAGTGTAGGCAGTGGGGCTAATCTGACCGGTTCTTTGAGTGCAGCATAGCCCACTGGGAGTTTATTGCTCCAGGACAGCCCAAGTCACCCGGGCAGGTTAGAACGTTTTGTCGCTACAGGGATGAGGGAGCCGAGGTCTAGCAAACAGCTGATGATAGCAGCCCCGGAAGAGGGTGACAAGGGAGAGGTGCTCGGATCCTGCTTTAACTGCAGAATGGGGTGCCCTGTAGGTAGGGCTGTATTTTCATATCTGGCACCCCAGATATGTATACATCTGTTTCCCTACCACCATGATGCTAAATGAGGGGCTGTAGGCCTAACAGTTATGCTGCACTAATATATACTGTATATCATAAAACACTTTGAATTAGATCCGGTTGCTTATTAATATGGGGCAGAAAAAAAGCATATGTCTGTGTCAGGATTGTTAGAGCAGGATTTCTTCCACTGCTAGGAACAGTGCTACACTGGGGTAAAACCTTTATCCACCTTCCTCAGGCTCAGATATCTGGGAGACAGAATGACACACACAGGGTAGGAATATCAAAGCGTCTCAGTTTAAAGGGCTTTATGGCAGAACATTAGATAGGGCTTCGCCCTCCCATTATTTGCATTATTATCAGATACGTAATAGCTTACAAGGCAGTTGTATGTGTTTAACAGACACATGTGGTCAGCAGATTGCAACATATTCCATTTACATATCTATTTCTTGGTTTGTAAGAAGAAGTACCAAGTGTAGAAGAACAGAACATAAATCCTATAAATACATATAAAAATAAGGGCAAAGGTCGAGCAAGATGTTTAACTCTTGAATATACATAAATATAACATTATACCTTTACAAAGACTGTCCTGGTGGAACCCTTCAGAGGCAAAGTAACAGAGGATGGCAAGTATGAAGTAACAAGTCCAAGGGCACAGGCAAAAGAATGGTCAGACAAGCCAAAAATCAGAGGCCGTCAGAAATCCAACGAGGTCAACAGCAAAAGATCAGTACAATAGGGAATAGCAATGGAGCAGGAACTGTAGCAAAACAGAGCATGAAGGCACTGACGCAACTAGAAGAACTCCCAGTCACATGAGCCTACAAGAGGCACTGAGAGTAGCAATAGATAGGTGATTGACTGGTAGAGAGACTTGTGTTTAACACAATAACCAACCAGGAGACACAACATCAAAAGCTAGGAGAGGTACTTCTGACTGATCTGTCTCTAGAACACATAGCTGTAGCTGCTGTCACACAAGACTGTTGTACATGTCATACATGTCATAATAGTGTTAAGCCGTTAGATTAGCTGTGCAATCGAAACTTTGGAGTGGACCCTGACAGTGGGTTTATGCATGAATGAAATAAATGTATGCAAACTGTGCTCTATATTATATAGCTTATATATAGAATGATATCAACTATAATAGTTGTCAATCTGAGAGTTGTCGTCACGCTTGCGGGGCTCGCTGCTGCCGGAGTGGAGGTCCGCGGGACTTAGCTGCAATGAGCTGCAAAATTATGACTTTAACGGCCGAACCACCGAACTGGAAAGACCTGCAAAAACACACAAATTTGCTTCAAATTAACTTACGCACTCACACACAGCACAGTGGGAGAGACAGGGAGCCTGTGAGTAAAGTTGCAAGTTAATTTGAGGCATATTTGCAATTTTTTCCCAATTGAAAATCGACTAAGCAAGAAAAAAAATGGCTGCCGAAAAAGACAAAAGCAAGGCCGAAGGTTGTAAAACGAGGCCGAAGGACATAAATACGAGACCTAAGCAGTAAGACTTAAAGCAAACCAATAACACTTAATACAAGCCATTAACATTTAACCCAAGGCAGTAACATTTAACTCAGGGCAGTAACACTCATTGCGAGGCACCTAAACCTCACAGGGACAGGCTCGCAATGAGCCCCAAAAGGCGCTCATCGCTGGGCTTGCGATGAGACCCAAAGGAGCTCAAGCGCAAGGTCTATAAAGTACACAGGGGGAGAGGCTTGCAAAGAGCGCTGAAGGTGCTCATTACAAGCCACGCAATGATCACCAAAGCGCTCATCGTGGGGCTCGTGATGAGCACAGAAGGTGATCATTGCAAAGCAGGAAAGTTGTGGTTCGCAATGAGCACCTCTCTCTGAGTAGCTAGTGGTGTGGCCAAAGCTATGCTTTCTCAGCCTGCTTAGAGGGCCAAGGGATAAAATAAAATTATGGAAAGCGGGGAGACAGGGATGGGTAACATGAAAATGGGGTGCAGGAAAGTGATGAGTGAGGAGTGGTTTATAAGGGAATGTGGGATAGGGCTCCTCCCACAATTCCAAATAAGTTAACCTAGTAACTTGTGGTTGGATCTCTCTCCCTTAGTAGCTGGTGGTGTGACTAAAGCTACGCTTTCTCTGCCTGCTTAGAAGGCCAAAAATCATCTGGAAGATTAGCTGATTCAGCTTTTGGAAGGCTTACGGGACTTCCGTTGGTTGATAGGGGATGTATCTACTGAAACAGTGAAATCTCCAACTGCCTATGGCCTTGATTACGTGCACTAGCGTATTGTTTTTGGAAGACATTGAGGCTGCCCCAATACGGAACGAGTGCTCAGAATAGGAGAAAGGATTGTAACCAAGTCTGGTAGGAAAGATTCTGACGTAGTGAATGAAGGTAGTGGTGGTTAAAGGCTGACTAGAGATGCTTAGAAAAGGGGTGTAAAATAGGCTTTGAAGTAAAGTGTTAGAGAGTGCATACGAGACTCCAAAGGTTTTGAGTGGGAGGGAAGGATAAGAGTCCAATGATTATCAACAAAAGTGAGGTCTTGTCTAGTGAGATATCTGGCTCGTGAAAGTGGGATTGTGAACTTACTTGGGCTAGGAACCTGTGGAAGGCCAGTTTGGTGGTGGCAGTGATGGACAGTGAGGTGCAAAGCCAGAAAGGGTCATGTAAAAAGGGTTTTTGGAATAAGTTGCTTGTGAGAGGTAACCTGGAGGAAAGTGAAGGGGTAGTTATACGTGAAAGACTTAAGAAATATTTTGACAGGTGGAGAGGAGGGAAACTTTCATGAAGATACTGGTCATGGAGTCATAAATGACAATTTTCTCTACAACCGAGTGAAATGGTCATCTGTCGTAGTTGGAGAGGCAGGTTGAGTCGATCCAGACACTTGGAGGATCCTATGCAGCTCTGACTTTCTGGCAGTAGTTGGGTGATTTTGAATACCATGATTCTGCATTAAGCGTGGAACTGTCAAAGGGGCGATTGACTGTTTGCCGCTGATGGTGCTCTTCCAGGAGATAAAGAAACTTAGGACAGAAGACTATCTAAGCATGAAAAGATTAAGATCGGCTAGACGGGGTCTTTTGAATTCGCTATCACGGAGACATTTCTTGGTAAATTATTTTGCTATCCCATACATCATAATAGGAGCTAAGTAAGGGCCATGATTAATAGGTAGAATAGTCTGAGGTGAAAGAATGGGTTAGTGATTGTCATGAGGAAGTAGCATGATCAGAGCCCGACGATAGCTTAGTGACTTAGAGCTATGTGCTCTTGGATCTGCGACTTGAATTGAGATCGATTAGGTATGACTATAAAAACAACTTCTAAGGTAAGTGATTTGGATGGGCATGAAGGCTGAATAATGAGCTTAGAGTACGCTTTAAAAACAGTGCCATGATGGAGTGTCTAGGTCAATGTATGATATGTGACTAATATAGTAATAATGAATAATATGAATGATAGTGAAGTCCTTAGGGTAAATAAGAAAATGTGGGAGAGAATAAAAAAAGTGATGGGACACTAACGGTGAATGAGTAATGGTAGTGAATAGCCGAAAAAAAAGACAAGCGTGATGATAATCTGGAGAGGTCTGGTCGCATGGAGGATCCTATAGGTTCGGACCTTCTGACGGAAGCCAGGTATTGGATACCACGATTTTAGAAGCTCCTGCATCAAGCGTGGGGCGCTCTAAAGTAGAAGAGACGACTGATTGCTTGGCACTGATGGTGCTCTTCCAGGAGATGTAGGTGCCTGGGAAGGAAGGTTCTCCATGTAGGAAAGATTGTGATGCGCCCAATGGGGTCTTTTGATTTCACTGACACAGAGGCATCTTCTTGGGAAATAGTTTTGTTATCCCCTAGGTCATTGGAGGAGATGATTAATGAATAGAATAGTCTGAAAGGAAAGAACAGGGTCAGAGATTGTCATGAGGAAGTAGTATGATTGGAGCCTGATATTGGCTTTGTAGCTTGGAGCTCTGCAACTTGTATCTGAGACTAACGGGAGCCCGCAGCACGCCCACAGACATACAGCCTGTATCCCTCGAGATGCGGGCTTGCAATTGAATCGGGCTCAATATCACTACTTTACTTCTCTCACTGAACTCCACATAGTAAATTTCACCTTGATGTTCATTGGAATATAACAAAGGTGAAATTACATATAAGATTAAAATAACACATATTAAATTGATTTTAATATAACAAAATGCATATAATATAACAAAATGCATATTTTCTCCCAAGGTGAATAGGAAATTGTTTGGTGCCCGGCCTGAGAGGGTAGTATGTTCTTCCCTTTCCTCCAACAGCAGGAGAGAGTGCCGAGCTGTTGAGTCCAACCCTTTGTTCTCGGGTATGCAGGGTTTGCAGATGTTTCCTAGGTGCTCAGTGGGACACGTTGGTCAAGAGTGCACACCCTGCCACCTGGAGCTCAACCAATTACTCCCGGGGGCAGTGCCAGGGCATGTGCCCGCTGCTTTTCACCCATGCAGGAGTGGCCAGGGGGTCCATACATTACAAAAAATAAACAAATATATATAAATAAAATTATTAGTATTAAATATCTGGTAAAATACTTCTCCTCTATATTATATTTTAATCGCATGCCTGAATTTCTCCAGAAAAGCTTTAATGAAAAATTAAATACATTTTGGGTTCTATTATATGATAACGCAGGGGCTTACCCAATTCCAAACCAGATGGTGATAATCCCTATCAGGAATAAGGATTGTCAGTACGTGGTTTGCATTAACACAAGGAGACCAAGGTGTCTTTCTAAACCTTCTGATCCCAAATCAGAGTGTTGCTTCCAGAGGGTGACAGCTTTCTAATAACAGGTGCATGCAGCATTATTTGATTGACAGCAAGGCTGAACCAGATGGTTGCAATCTTCCAGATGACAACACAGGGTTGTCAGTATGTTGGTTGACAACGTGCAAACTTGCAAAGGACCTCAGTGAGAGGAGCGGGATGTCATTTTTAGCTGCCACTAGCCTGTCTTTCAGTTACAAAGACATCTTTGGGTATTGGAACCCAAAGTATTTGGGACTGTACCAGTGGCAAAGGCAGTTTTGTTTATCTCTGTAAATTAAAGGACCTTTATAGGTTAAAACAAAAACGTTTAAATCCTTGTGAAATTTTGAACAAACATTTGCAGCTATATAAGCCATGAGAATAAAAACATTTATAGAGATACTGCTAGTACGTGGGAGCTGCCATGACAGTAACAGAGTATATGTATAGAGTAGGACAAGCAAGGATTGCAAGTTTACAGCTGCCTTCTAGAAAGTTTGTCCTGATGAAAATGTCAAATGCTAGAAGCATAGCTGAGTCAATCAGTGAGTGAGCAAACCACCCTCTGTCCCGGCAGGAAGCATGGAAGACCCACGCATCGAATCCCTCAAGGGCACCCCGAGTCTGCTAAATTGTATATTTTCCATAAAAATGCTTTTACGTGGAGTTCCTATAGTTACAGTGGCCCTTAATTATAAATTACTGCATAAAATAAAAATAGTATTATTCATAATGTGTCTAACTGCTGTTCTAGAAATAACTATACTATATATTTTAAATTGCAAACAAACATAAAAAATAAAAAAAATCTACAAAATAGTGCCATACAATTAAACATATTTTAAACATTATATATTGATGATGTTCTGAATAAAAAAAAACACTGCAGCTCTGACCTGTTATAAAGCAAAGAGTCCTGGGAAGTGCTTATAAAATGAGTTACCGTATATACTCGAGTATAAGCCGAGTTTTTCAGCCTTTTTTTTAAGGCAAAAAAGGGCCCCCTCGGCTTCTAATTGAGTCACTCTCCCGCTCGTGTCTCTCTAACCCCCACCCGTGTCTCTAACCCCCCCGTGTGTCTCTAACCCCCCCGTGTGTCTCTAACCCCCCCGTGTGTCTCTCTACCCCCCGTGTGTCTCTCTACCGCCCCGTCTCTCTTTCCCTCCCCCCTTAACCTAAACCCACCGGTATATGCTAATGACGCGGCGCACATGTGACGTCACATGCGCGCCGGCGCCGGGTCAAGGAGCGGAGGCCGGAGCACAAGCAGGTAAGTGAGGGGAGAGGGGGGAGGTATTTAGGGGGGTTTAGGTGGAGGAGGGGGGTTGGGGTTGAGGGGGATTGAGGGGGGAGGTTGAGGGGGGTTGAGGTTGAGGAGGTGGGTTGGGGTTGAGGGGGGTTGAGGTTGAGGAGGGAGGTTGAGGATGAGGATGGGGGGTTGAGGGGGGGTTGAGGAGGAAGGTTGAGGAGGGGGTTGAGGATGGGGGGTTGAGGAGGGGGTTGAGGATGGAGGTTGAGGATGACAAGGGAGGTTGAGGATGAGGAGGGAGGTTGAGGATGATGAGGGAGGTTGAGGAGGGTGATAAGAGAGGGGGGAAGAGACACAGGGAAGGGAGAGGTTGGAAGAGACACAGAGAGAGAGGGGGACACAGAGGCCACAAGAGGGACACAGGGGGCAGCACATTTCCCACCCTCGGCTTATACTCGAGTCACTCATTTTACCCAGTATTTTGTGGTAAAATGGGTGCCTCGGCTTATACCCGGGTCGGCTTATACTCGAGTATATACGGTAATTGTGTTTTATCACTCACCTGTGCACACAGATTATGGCAATAAAACACATTACCATACGTTTATTATCGGTTATCAAAGCTTCCTCCCACATTTTACAGATCAGTCCATGGGATAAACATCATCCTACGCTTATTTTATTCAGACTTCCCTAGCCCAATGATTTGAATGTATTGTTATTCTGGGGCTTGTCCCCTATTTTAACGAACTATATGAGTTGCACATGTTAGCCACTGATCACTAAGTATAGCTGTATTCATGACCATTGATGGACCGGCCCAAGACAAAAATGTGTTTTATTTTGACACCCTTTATCTTATATGCTAGGATTGCATATGCATGTAAAAAAAACTATGTAAAGTAAATGTCACTGATAGGAGAATGCAATAAATTATGTCTGTAAAGCATTACAACTTGAGAGCATTTCTAGAACAAATTAGGTTATTTGAAATACTTTCAGACAAGAGAAAAAGTACATAACAGAATGTACTAGTCTGCAGCTATGTAACATTAAGTCTATAGTTCTTTCTTTTAATACTCTGACATACAGAATATCAAGCAGCCCAAAAATATGGAGGAAATGCTTAGTAAGCATTATTAATTTTAGAATAAGGTACATTTTAATGTTAACACCCAGATTAACTAATGTAAAACTAACAGATGAATATTATACAGGGAACACTGTCTGTTAAAGGGTATAAAACCCACTGATTTGAAACAAAGAATTGCTCAGAATTTGGATGTAACACCTCTAAACTTTTCTTTTCACTCCTGGCTGTGACTTATTGGCCTGGTCATTCCAGTCCTTGACTAACATTTCTTGACACCCAGATGGGACTGAGTGTAGGCCAACCCTTGGTGGACATTGTGTACTGGGAGGCCTTGGGCAGCGCTGATTATAATACCTCAGCTGGCACCAGAGTATTTCTTTGGTAGGTCTGGCCCCAGTGAGGTCCTGGATTCCTAGTTCACAGTGCACATACCAATGGACTTACAGAGTGGAATGAAACCTTGAGGTCTGAGCTGATTGCCCGGTCACTACTCAACAGCCTCCATGGGAACAAAGTAAGAAACAATCTTTTTTCCCTGTAATACCAAGAGCACTTTTTGAAATAGAGAAGTGTGTTTGTGGGGAGTGGGGGGGGGGGGGTTGAGAATTCCTCATAATACCAAGGCCACTTTTTGACACAGTGGGTATTTGGGGAATAGAATAGAGTGAGCTTTTACAGAGACCGTCCCATAAGGCTTTGTAGTGTGAAGGAAGGTAGTCAGGCACGAACGTAGTAACTCACCATGAGAGGATGCCAAGCTAAGGTTCCTGGGTGTTCTCTTTTGAGATGTGTGTTGGGGCGTACCCTAGCAGGGAAGGGGAGCAGTAAAAAAGATTCACACCGGTTAAATTATCCAGACAGGAGTGCCCCCAATATCAGCTCATTAACTAAGATAAATGGCCAGAATTTGGATTCTCTGATTATATTATTGTCTTAAAATGATTTGTGTGTTTGCAATGTAATGGGTAATGGGATAGGTATTACTGTTCACCTATGTAAAACCACAGAGAAGAGGAACTGAGCATCAACACCCCAATGCTCAGGCCAGGTGGTGGTATGTTAGGACTCACCTGATTATAGGAAGAGTTCTTTAATCCAATATACTCTGTCATTTGGATGGGAGAAAGGGATTGTAAGAGATAATTTTTGACTTTGTGTTACTCCATCACATCTGCCTAGTTCACACTGGGAACTAGAAGTAAGATAATGCAATTTTCCTGATTACAAACTGTCAACATATATTCAGTATAGATTAACTGAATTTCTGACATACGCATATTTGTAATCTTCAAAAGGGTATACGTATTTTACAGCAGAATATCTTGAGTAGACTTTCATTATCCTGCTCCTGGGTTGTCGTTTGTTTCTATGCTTTGTGGACATTTGTAAGTAGTACAAAACTGGACAGAGGGTAATTTACCCTATAGGAGGTAGTTCTGGAGGAAAGCAGGAGTAAGTTGATGAACAGAACTTGTGCAAGTGTACCACGATCCAAAGTGGAATCATAAATGTATTCTTATGGCAGGACGTAACTAAGAAGAGATAAAAATAAAACATACAGTTCAAAGATATTTTTAAGGAACCCAAGAGACTAAAGAAATTGTTGTTGAGTGAAATTGATACATAAGATCTTTAGCTGGACTTGTCGATAGTGTCTAATAAGCAAGAGCTAAGAAAACCTGAAGACTTGCTAAATCCTACATTTTGTAAAATAAGACAAGGTGTTTCATTATTTTCACTAAAGGAAGAAGTAGAGTGAATTGTTCTCTTTCAGTCAACATGGTTGATTATTTACAAGTCAAATTATGTGTGTATATTGCCTCTGATAACCAGTTTCCAGACCACCTTTTTTTTAGTAATATTTGTGTAATATTTATCTGACTTTTCAGTTAAAAGGAACAGACCAGATAAAAGTATGGTCACAGTGGGAGAGGGGATGGTATGGCAGATTTTGGTTACCCTTCACACACCCAGGGGGACACTATGGGGCAAGGAGAAGGAAGAAAAAGCAGTGATCAAACAAAAAAACACACTAAGTGGTTAACTGCATTATATTTAAAAGACTCTTTCTCTTGTATTTCACTAAAGAAGGAGAGTCAAAACATTTTCACATTTGATTAGCAGGACCCAGATACCGGAGTAAAGACACAGCTCTATTGGACAGTGTTACCCACACAGCTCTGTTGGACAGTGTTACCCCAAGGATTCAAGAATAACAACTGCACTAAAGACCTGCAAGTATATCCTAGTGTTCCTGGAAAGAGAGTTTTACTGCAGTATGTGGATGACGTATTGTTGGCCGATAGCACTGAGGAAGAATGTGTAAGTGGGACTGTAAAACTTTTGAAACACCTTGGAAAGAGAAGATATCGAGTGTCTAAGATAAATGTCCAGATATGCCAGACTAAAGTCAGTTATTTAGGATTCCCGATAAAACCTGGAAAAATTGAACTATTACTGTAAAGAAATGACAACATATGTCTGATTAAAGAACCTGCCAATCAAAAGCAGTATAGAGAATTCCTAGGCGGAGTCAGCTACTACAGAATCGGGATACAGGAGAAACAGCAAACCCCAGACGTACATTTCGTTCTTAGTTGATACACATGGACTCCTTGCTCATTCCATACACATGGACCCCTTGCTCACTATGCCTTAGGGAGTTCAGCTACACCCTACTGACAAGGCCCAAATAAAGCCGAAAGATACGTCTGGGGTTTGCCTTTTCACCTGTTCAGGGTAGAATTGCCTGGAATTTTGGGTCTGGATCACTCTATTGAGTGAAAACAGACTGGTATACTACAGGGTAATCCTCCTGTGAAGGGCACACATAAGCTGAAACAAGTTGCTCTCAGAATAGGGTATCATGGCCTATTAAGGTTGGTTCATTCTCTGACTGAGCATCTCTCTTTTTGTTGAAGTAAATATTTTTCTGGAACTCTCTTGATTTCTCAATATCCATCAGTTTGATCCCTTGTGCTCCTTCATTTGCAGAACCTGGTTGCACATCCGGTAGTTCCTGGTCCATAAATTGTTGGATCCAATCTTAAGCATTACCTTGCTGGCATGTGAAATGCGTGCAATTGTTCAATAATTGGAGCAATCTTTGGCACTGCCATTTTTTGGATTGGGATGTAGACTTACCTTTTCCAGTCTATTGATCACTGTTGAGTATAACGTTTTTGTCGTTTATCATGCACACTTTGCCATGAAAGGTTCCTTTGGGATCTTCAGTTTTCTTGAAGAGATCTCTTGACTTTCCCATTCTGTTATCTTCTATCTCTTTACTCAAGTCGCCCTGATCTGAAGGATCAGCCCCTAGTCAACTCGGAATTTGAATACTTCATAGATGGGAGTAGTTTTGTCAAAGAAGGAAAAAGAAAATAGCAGATAGGATGTTTGAATCATGTGAAATTGTGTTTTGTTTTCTCTCCACAGGTGGATGCTGGAGAGAACGCCCATATCGCTGACAAATCCAGTGCATGATATATTACCTGGTGATGATGTGTGGATAAAGGTGTGGAAAAGACTAACCATCTAGGCCAAAATGGATAGGCCCCAACCTGTTGAGCATTATTACGACCTGAAGATTTGGGGGACAATGCACACCCCAATATCCTCTCTCTGGGTCATGACTTTTTATGTTCAAGATCTCAGCATCCCCAGCAATTCCATTCAGATCAGTTACAGGCACATCAGATCCTGTTTCTTAGGACATAGGAAGAGCACAAGTACCATTGAGTAGTGCAAAGCAGGACTGAATGTTTATTATTGCTTCAGATACATTTTAAAGATATCACAAAACACCATCCCCCAGTTCTATAACCCCCCCCCCCCCATTACTTCGATTTCCATCCTCTTCCTTACCTGTTTCAGGGGCTGTTCTTCCTACTGTGACCTTCTCACCCCATCATTAGGCCATAAACCCCACCCCTTGTTATTAAAATCTCTCAGACTGGCTGTTTATTCTTACTTGATGTTTCCAAAAATCACTCAATAAATGATCCCCCCAGTTTTATAGCCAACCCCCACCCCCTGTTTTGCTCTGTTGTAAGGAATGATAGGGGTTATCTATCCGGTGGACTTGTTAACTTTTACTACTCTCTGAGGCCAGAGAGAGTATATGCCTTAACAGTTCTGAGGGACCATATACATTCTTGTAGTAAAACATAACCCATTGTCCCATAAGTGACTTAAGTAACTTTTATATAATATTAGTATATCCTAGTGCCTACTTCTAGCACCACTACATTATTCTTATTCTTATTATGCCTGAATACTCACAGGCCATGCTCCGTGGGGATCCGGGCTACCGGATCAGAGCCTGAGGCCTAATATTATACAGGTTATTATGTTCATAACAAAATAGTCCTTGAATTCAGGGAGGTGACATTTCGATCTTAGGTCCCCCATCCCGGCACCCATAAGTCATTCATAACACTCATAACCACGCCTACAGCTGTCAAAGTAAACTGTTTGTCTGTCTGGATCTACCCCACAGTCAAGAAATCTAAAGTTTCCTGGGAAGTGATTCCACAAGACAATCATCGAAAGCTCAAGAAGGAAGTGAGTCAGGCAAGAGCTCCCTGACAAACATGGACTTCTCTCTGAACAGCAAGGAGAGGCAAAAGAAAATACATTGACTTTGGAAGGAACTGTGGTTATCATTGCCACCCTGCTTTGCATCATACCATTGACGTTGGAAGCATGGGATAAGAATACCTACTTAAAGACAGATCTTAAACATATGTACAATTGCATACTCTACAGCATACAATTCACACCCACAATTGCAACACACAACCACCTCCACTTGCTTGAGACTATTGCACAATGTTTCTATCACCTTCTACATCCCTCAGATTGTAAGATTGCAGATTTGTAATCATATAGGATGCTCGAAAAAATACTATATATGCAAGATTCTAAGCTCAAAAACAGGTCTCGCTATTCATTTACTCTGCATTGTTATTATTTTTATCTTCTGTTCGTCGTATGTATGGCACTGCAGAATATGTTGACGCATTATAAATATTTGATAATGATAATAATACACACTGCCATCTTGTATCACCCCTCCTGCATCACACCCAAACAATTTAGATTGCACTTTTCAATCTTGTAAGGTGCTTTGAGTAAAGCACTATGTACTTTTGGTTTTAAGCACAAAGACAGGGGTCTTCATTCTTGTGCAACATGTTAATATTGCTTTTGCCTATTACTTAACCCCTGTATAGTGCTATGGAATATGTTGGCGCATTACAAATAAAGGATAATGATAATAATAATAATAGCATTGCCTCATCGGAGTACAGCAAATAGTGGTAAGCTAAGGTTTGAGATTCTACCTGACGATCTAGGGTTATGACACTTGAATGTCTCTGCTGGACCCTGGATGAATCCATAATACATTAGGGGAAGTTAATTGAGTGAAAGGGTAGTTTCATTTCCTTAAACAAAGAGTCTGCTTCTGGGTCATTGAGGTGGAAGGGGTGTGGTATACATTTCATTCTTACCCAATTATCTAACAAAAGCTCTGGTCTTCTGCCTGTTTCCTCTTTCTCTACTCCTTCCTCCTCCAGCTCTCTGGATGTGACGTGGCAATCATGAAATGGATTTCTGTACTCATAAAATGAGTCTTCAAATATTCAGATTTTCTCAAAAATGTTTTTGTGCCCATAGTTTACACAGCTGTTGATAGTGTTTGGTACATACTTTTTTTTCTTGAACTGCAATGGTCCTTTAACTCTATTGTTCAAAATAAAACAAAAATGAAAATCAGCTGTGGGTGAGTTCTTTAGAGGGGATAAATAAATAGCATGTGAGGGAAACTATTTTGTAGGAGCAATCTATTGAGACAATACTTCTGGTTGGAAGAAAGGACTGTAATGTGAAATAAAGGATTGCTTTCCCTCTCCAGAGAAATTATGGGGACTGCGGGGAAAGGCAACCAGTTTTCCACTAATTAAACAATGTTTCCAAACCAGAGTTCTCTATTCGGCGCCGAAAGTATCACTATGTGACCAGTGCAAATTGGGAAAAACACATTACATTACAATTTGATATGACACAAATATTACAATGTATAGATTAATATATTTTCTTAAGTTCAATGGACAATTTATAGACAAGTATACGCTTTATGCAGAAAAAGTGTTTATTGGAACAATAGCAAAAATAAGAATAAACAATTGGATGTATTTAAACTTGTTAACTTTGATTTTTAGATAGATCACAATATAAAATCAGTGAAAGGTTTTTAAAATCTCTTTTGAATGATTGGATAACAATTAGTTTTAACACATTTTGTATTCTGTATGATATAGAAATCAATAGGATGTGTATAAAGTCTTGTCAAACTTGGATAAACAATCAGTTTTAAAAAAGTCTATATTTGTTTAGTTCAATGCAGAAATGATAAGAAGTCTGTAAAGTCTTGTCAGACTTGCATAAACAATCAGATGTCTATTCCATACAATATATTTGTTATCAATATTCAGCTAGATAGCATGTTACTCTATGAAAGCAATAAATAGCAAAATCATGTGTAACAATCTATAAGGCAGCCAGAATATATAGAAATATCCAGTAATAACTAAACTACTTAGGTTATAATGTATTATTATTATTATTATTTTATTTATTAATGTAAACTAAATAGCTTTTATATTTAGTTATTAGAGTATTTAATAAAGGGTTTTATAACAGAATTGATTACATTTAGTTTTTCAAAGCAATCAGTCTGTTTTTGATAGAATGGACCCAGATAGAAAACAGTAACGGTTTGGAACTCATGTCCGGACAAATGACCCCCAAAACCTTATTTCAGGTTGTATCCATCTTATCACTTGTAACAGAAGGATTGCATCTGGACTATTTCAATTCTCTGTTATAAATGTAAGAATAGAAACTTGCAGTTATACGTGACCTAGTATGAAATTAGCAGGAAGACCCTTGCTGGACAGGATTGCTCCTTAATTTGTTTAGAAGTAATCCCTTTTTGATATTCCTTTTAATAAATATTGATAGAAAAGATAGATATTGTAAAAAATCACAGAGGAAAGACAAGAGGGCAGAAGTTTATGGCAGACAGAAAAACCCAGAGAGGGACAGACCAGAAAAAAGCCAGAGCAACAGACAGAACAAAAGCCTCAAGCCTTTATTTGGCTTAATAGATAAACCCATTATTTTTTACCCACTCCCTGTGTAATGATATAGGAATCACAAAGTTGTGGAGACCAGTAGCCAAGGTCAGCAATAATCCGGTTCAGCAACTTGTAGGTTAAACAGGAACAAGCTTTTATTGAAGGGATCAGGAACCAACAATAATCTGGCAAGGTACATTTGACAGGAAGTGCCTTATATAGGCCAAGGACCAGACACAGCTGAAGAGACTTAGGTACTGATAAAATTGCTAGCAGAGTCAAGCTTATAAGGTCTCAATGGAATTTACAAAAGGCAGGCTGGCGCAGTGGTAGGGAAGAGGTATAGCAGCCTGGGGACCAGGGTTCAAAACCCAGCAGAGTCAATTCCTCACATTACCCCCGTCTCTATAGGTGCAGCCTCTGGATGCCCTATTACCTGGTTTAGCAGGGTACTGCACATGAAAAGACCGAAGTAGATCAGGAGCGTGAATATTGTCCACTGGTTCCCACGAACTCTCCTCCTCACCATAGCCTTTCCAGCGAACCAGATACTGAAGTTTGTTACGGAAGATCCGGGAGTCAAGAATTTTGTCCACTTCGTACTCATCCTCGCCATCCACGAGGACTGGAGGTGGGGCAGGCAGGGCTCGGCCAGGGAAAGTATTTTCATGAACAGGTTTAAGCAGTGCAACGTGAAACACTGGATGTATTTTCATGGAATTCGGGAGTTGCAAACGGAAAGTGACAGCATTGATCTGAGCAATGATCTCAAAAGGTCCCATGAATCTTTGACCCAATTTAAGAGAAGGAATCCGAAGCTTAAGATTCTTTGTTGACAGCCACACCTTGTCACCAACGCGATAGACTGGGGCCTCCTTTCTATGCCTATCAGCACCTCTTTTGTAACATTCCTGAGCCTCCAAAAGAGTCTCTTTCAACAGTGCTTGGGAATTACGTAAGGCGGTTAGCCGGTCAGTGACAGCAGGAATGGAAGTAGTAATTGGGAGACTGACTAGAAAGGTCGGATGGTAACCATAGTTGGCAAAAAATGGGCTCAAAGAAGTGGGGGCAGCGTTGGGCATTGTTATAGGCAAACTCCGCCGTGGGTAGAAAATCCAGCCAGTCATCCTGCAGGTAACTAATATAGCACCGCAAATATTGCTCCAAAGTCTGGTTGGTTCGCTCAGTCTGTCCATTACTTTGCGGATGAAAAGCTGACGACAGATTTACATTAATACCTAGATTAGAACAAAAATGTTTCCAAAAACGAGACGTAAATTGCACTCCCCTGTCAGAAACTACTTCATCAGGCACCCCATGCAAGCGAAAAATTTCCCGAATAACCATGTCAGCCGTCTGTTTAGCTGAAGGGAGCCCACGAGCTGGTATGAAAGGACCCATCTTAGTTAACCTGTCCACAACAACAAGAATGGTAGTGTGTTCCTTAGAGGGAGGTAGTTCCACAATAAAGTCCATGGATATAGATCCCCAGGGACCATGAGGAATCGGAAGAGGCTGAAGCAAGCCAACAGGGGATGAGCGAGGAGTCTTATGTCTGGCACACACATCACAAGAGGACACATACTTCTTAACATCCTCATGATACTTCGGCCACCAAAAGGATCGGGCAAGTAGGTCTTGCGTCTTTCGGATTCCTGGATGACCTGCTGGTTTTGAGTCATGGTAGAGACGTAAAAGGTCCAGTCGCACTGACTCCGGAGCAAACAGACGTCGTTGAAAAATCCAAAACCCATTAAGCATCGTCATATGGAGATCACGAGGAGGATCACGAAGAACTGGGTCTTCAGCGTAGCCCTTTTTAATGCAAGACATCAGATCAGAAGGAAAAGCAACTCCTATAAATATATCCTCCGGCAAGATGGTGGTCTTTGTTACGGTAGCATGGAGGGGGTCAGCTATTCTAGACAAGGCATCCGCCTTACCATTCTTGGAGCCAGGACTGTATGTAACCAAAAAATGAAACCTTGAGAAGAATAGGGACCAGCGTGCTTGTCTGGCTGACAGTCTCTTAGCTGATCGAATACATTCCAGATTTTTGTGATCTGTGAGGACAGTAATTGGATGGGTAGCTCCCTCCAAGAGATGTCTCCATTCGGTGAAGGCAGCTTTTATAGCCAATAGTTCTTTATTCCCTATGTCATAATTTATTTCTGCTGGCACCATCTGGCGGGAATAGAAGGCACACGGATGTAACAGCATCTTAGGTCCAGTCCTTTGAGACAGTATAGCACCAACAGCTGAATCAGAAGCATCAACTTCCACAATAAATGGTAATTCTGGCTGAGGATGTACCAGGACGGGGGCAGATGTAAACAGAGTCTTTAATCGGGAAAATGCGGTATCAGCCTTATCGGACCACTGAAAAGGAGTCCCCTTAAGTGTGAGTTCAGTGATCGGTGTAATAAGGGCAGAGAAATTCTTAATGAAACGCCTGTAAAAATTGGCAAACCCCACAAATCTCTGGACATCTTTTTCATTCTTGGGGATGGGCCAGTCCAGCACAGCTTTAATTTTACTTGCGTCCATAGTTAAACCTTTAGGAGTTATGACATACCCCAGGAATTGAATTTCTGTTTGTTCAAACTCACATTTTTCTAGTTTAATGTATAGGTGGTGGGTACGAAGGCGCTCCAGAACTATACAGACCTGTTTTCTGTGGTTTTCAAGACTATCAGAGAATATTAGGATATCATCCAAATATGCCACAACAAACTGATCCAGGAGATCTCGTAGTACATCATTGATAAGATGCTGGAAAGTTGCAGGGGCATTACAAAGCCCAAATGGCATTACTAGATATTCGTAATGCCCGTACCTGGTTCTGAAAGCTGTTTTCCATTCATCATTTGGTCTTATGCGAACCAGATTATATGCCCCCCGAAGATCAAGCTTTGTAAATATTTTAGCTGAGCGAAGTCTCTCCAAAAGTTCAGGAATGAGAGGCAAGGGGTAGCGGTTTTTAACAGTGATGTTATTTATGTCCCTGTAATCAACGCATGGCCGTAGGCTGCCATCTTTCTTCTCTACAAAGAATATAGGAGCTCCTGCTGGGGAAGTAGATGGTTGAATAAAACCTTTGGCAAGATTTTCTTGTATGTATTCATGAAGAGCTTTCAATTCAGGCTCAGAAAGGGAATATATACGGCCAAATGGGATAGCAGCCCCAGGCAACAGCTCTATTGGGCAATCATAAGGCCTGTGGGGTGGAAGCTGATCAGCATTCTTCTTATCACAGACATCTGCAAAATCCCGATATTGTAGAGGAAGCTTAGTCAAGTTTGTAGCAACCATTTCATTAATTGTTGTGGCAACAGGTGTTACCTTAGTGGGTTGACAATTCATTAAGCAGTGTTCTGAAGGAAAAGACAAAGTTCTGATCTTCCAATCAATCTGTGGGTTATGCAGAGCAAGCCAAGGTACCCCCAAAATCACTGGAAACTGTGTTGAGGAAATTAGGTGGAAAGAGATAGTCTCATGGTGATTCACTTCCAGAGTCAACTTTAAGGGCACAGTCTCATGTGTAACCGGGCCCGACGTAAGTGGAGAACCGTCCACTGTCTCCATTAACACAGGTGAAGAATTAGGGAGAGACTGAATTCCATTTCCTGCTGCAAATTAAATGTCCATAAAGTTTCCGCCTGCTCCAGAATCTATCATAGCTGTAGTTTAAATTTTATGATCACCACATTGCAACGTGATAGGCACCACAAAATGAGGATGTTGAGTCAACATACCCTCTTCACCATGAGCCAGAGAAAACAAGGGTTGTGTGACAGAATCCGGTTGATCTGCAATCTGGGATTGGTGTCGAATCTGTGCGCCCTCAGCAGCCATAGCTATTGTTCTTTTGGATTTGCTAGGGCAATTGATGGCATAGTGCCCTGCACTACCACAATACAGGCATAAATTGGGAGTGTGTTGCCACTGTTTTTCTTCATTGGATAATGGCCCTCTTATTAGATTTACCTGCATAGCCTCAGGCTTAGAGTCTGAAGGTGTTTGTGGGGTTGGAGTAGAAATTCTTGAATAGGAAATAGGAGAAGCACTTGGTCTAAAAGAGCCCTGTCTTTCCAGTCTTCTTTCAGAAAGTCTCTGATCGATACGGATAGCCAAACGCACAAATGCATCAAAGTCAGCAGCTAGCTCATCTTTTATAGATTCTGAGAGACCTTTTCTGAAGTGGAACCTCTGAGCTGATTGGTTCCAGGTAGTATCAGCAACCCACTGTCTGAATTCAGCAGCATATTCAGCCACAGAGCGCCTCCCTTGATGCAAATGAAGTAGAGTGGCTTCTGCTGTAGCACATCGATTGGGGTCATCAAAAACTAGGCACATGGCCTCAAGAAAGTCATTTAGATTACCCAAGACTGGACTGTCCTGTTCCAGAAGAGGGGAGCCCCAAGCCAGGGCTTCATCTTTGAATAGTGAAAAAATAAATCCCACCTTCTCTCTTTCTGATGGAAATTGGTGAGGTAACATCATGAAGTGCAAACGGCATTGATTTAGGAAACCCCTAAATTTTTTGCGATCTCCTCCAAACTTTTCTGGCAGGGGCAAGCGGGCATCTTGTGCAGGTGTAACAGTAGCAGCTGAAACATCACGTGCCCTGTAGCTGGTGTACTCCCTGTGCATTGACTGAAATTTATTTTGCAGTTCAGCTACCTGGTCCTGCAGCACTTGGATGGTCTGTGCCTGGGTCTGCACAGTTCTTGCAGTAAAAGCAACCTGCTGGGCCAATGCAGAATCTGTCCCGGCGGTCTCCATGAAAGTGGCCAGATTATTCTGTAATGATATAGGAATCACAAAGTTGTGGAGACCAGTAGCCAAGGTCAGCAATAATCCGGTTCAGCAACTTGTAGGTTAAACAGGAACAAGCATTTATTGAAGGGATCAGGAACCAACAATAATCTGGCAAGGTACATTTGACAGGAAGTGCCTTATATAGGCCAAGGACCAGACACCTGACCAGACACAGCTGAAGAGACTTAGGTACTGATAAAATTGCTAGCAGAGTCAAGCTTATAAGGTCTCAATGGAATTCACAAAAGGCAGGCTGGCGCAGTGGTAGGGAAGAGGTATAGCAGCCTGGGGACCAGGGTTCAAAACCCAGCAGAGTCAATTCCTCACACCCTGTCACGGGGTTCATGTCCACCAATTGCAATAGCCTCCCTCCATATTTGTATGTACATGCATAATTATAATATGTTAATAAAATGATATTTAGGCCAAATAATTTGGGTTTGAGAATAGCCCATTATCATCTTGCACCTGTTTGAACAATGAGGGATTGAATACAGTTGAAACAACATGTATATGTTTTATCTTTATGAGACAGTAATTTGTTTATCACTAGAGGCCTTCTCAGCAGTCTAAAATATTTTGGCCTTGGCTCACGTCCGGCTTAATGGAAAATGTATAAACTCAAAACTTATTTTGTGAAAAAGGAGAATGATCAACACTTCACCTGGAAAATGTATGTCTGTGCTTACAGTGCAGTGGCAGAGCTATATATAAATATATATTAAGAAATTATATATATATAAGATTATCAATAGATTATAAATGGAAATTGATTATGAGTATATATTAAATAAATATATACATATAAATATATAAATAAATAAACATATATATACTGTATATATACACATATATACACACATATATACACACATATATATATATATATATATATATATATGCATATATATATATATATATATATATATATATATATATATATTAGTACAAATAAGGAATAGTACATTAGTGATTCTATTTGAATGTCTAAAAATAAGTTGATAAAAACTTATTTCCTGCTCAAATTTCTCAGAAATACAGTATATGCACTGCAGTCTGGGAAAACTGGGCGGGACATGCAAATGAGGTCACATAATGCACCATCACCCTTTTTAGCATATGCTTACTGTATTTCACAGTTTTAGGCATACACACACATATATAATTACATATATATATATGTTTTTTTTAATATATTACAACTTATAAATGTATATATGCAATATAGATTATAAATGTATATATAGATATATATTTTTTTATATACAGTGGGGGGGGAAAGTATTTGATCCCCTGCTGATTTTCAGCATTTGTCCACTGACAAAGAAATGATCAGTCTATAATTTTAATTGTAGGTATATTTTAACAGTGAAAGACAGAATAACAGAAACAAGAAAAACGCGTGTAAAAAAAGTTATACATTGATTTGCAGGTCAGTGAGGGAAATAAGAATTTGATCCCTTATCAATCAGCAAGATTTCTGGCTCCCTGGTGTCTTTTACACTTATACTCTTAAAGGGAGTGCTCATAATCTCAGCTTGTTACCTGTATAAAAGATACCTGTCCACAAAAGCAATCAATCAATCAGATTCCAAACTCTCCAGCATGACCAAAACCAAAGAGCTGTCCAAGGATGTTAGGGGCAGGATTGTAGACCTACACAAGGCTGGAATGGGCTACAAGACCATCGCCAAGCAGCTTGGTGAGAAGGTGACAACAGTTGGTGCGATTATTCACAAATGGAAGAAACACAAAATAACTGTCAGTCTTACTCGTTCTGGTGCTCGATGCAAGATCTCACCTTGTGGAGTTTCAATGATCATGAGAATGGTGAGGAATCATCCCAGAACTACACGGAAGGCAGCTTGGACCATAGTCACCAAGAAAACAATTGGTAAAACACTACGCCCTAAAGGACTGAAATCCTGCAGCTCCCGCAAGGTCCCCGTGCTCCAGAAAGCACATGTACAGGCCCGTCTGAAGTTTGCCAATGAACATCTGAATGATTCAGAGGAGAACTGGGTGAAAGTGTTGTGGTCAGATGAGATCAAAATCGAGCTCTTTGGCATCAACTCAACTCGCCGTGTTTGGAGGAGGATGAATGCTGCCTATAACCGCAAGAACACAATCCCCACCATCAAACATGGAGGTGGAAACATTATGCTTTTGGGGGTATTTTTCTGCTAAGGGGACAGGACAACTGCACAGCATGAAAGGGACGATAGACAGGGCCATGTACCGTTAAATCTTGGGTGAGAACCTCCTTCCCTCAGCTAGGGCATTGAAAATGGGTCGTGGATGGGTATTCCAGCATGACAATGACCCAAAACACACAGCCAAGCCAACAAAGAAGTGGCTCAAGCAGAAGCACCATAAGGTCCTGGAGTGGCCTAGCCAGTTTCTAGACCTTAATCCCATAGAAAATCTGTAAAGGGAGCTGAAGGTTTGAGTTGCCTCAAAACCTTAATGACTTGGAGAGGATCTCCAAAGAGGAGTGGGACAAAATCCCTCCTGAGATGTGTGCAAACCTGGTGGCCAACTACAAGAAACGTCTGACCTCTGTGATTGCCAACAGGGGTTTTGCCACCAAGTACTAAGACAAAGGGCTCAAATACTTATTTCCCTCATTGACCTGCGAATCAATGTATAACTTTTTTGACATGCGTTTTTCTTGTTTCGTTTTTTGTTATTCTGATTTTCACTGTTAAAATACACCTACCACTGGCTTAAAAAACATAATTGTTCATGTTGATATGTGAAGGCCTGACTGTTTATTTGTGACAAATCACTTCAGCAGAGGACCACTATCACCTAGTGGCCGAATTTTATAGCTGAAAACTCAGAGACATTAAGCGGACCCTTCAGCTTTTGACTTTAACACAGGGACCAGCTTTAATAACCTCACTTATAATTAGCTCATTTATCATCTGGGCTACTTTTCACTCCAACTTGGATAACAAGACTTGGTAAAAAGCTGAAAGACTGATACAGTTACTCACCCGGATTCGCTGAAACCTAATTAATAAAAATACAAGAGTGAAGAAAGTCTGTTGAGTGCCTGGACAAACTTGATGTACCCTATTTGAGAATATTGGGTGTCACAAGCATACCTTTTGTCTCTGACAGCGATACCTCTATTACTTTGCAAGTACAACTTGACTTCCTTTACCTGCTCTAATGTTCCATTGCCAGCCAGACCCCCTAACTATATCCAGAATGTATTTATTTATGTACCTGAAGGAACCTGGCCTAACTGTGTGATATGACTAAGACGGGGGCCTCTTAGATATGATTCCTACCTAAAAACAGAAAGACGGCTTGTTCTTGGGCTTCCTGCTTGTCAACCTAGACAGTGCCCTCTCGCATCTTCCTTCCTCAACAAACAAAATCAACAATCCAGAGGAATTAAGGATCACTTTCCATCACAAGCTCCTCCACCTGCTCCATCTCGTCAGCCAGACCCCACCTCCTCTGACAGTTCAGATGCAGAAGATGCTCCTGATTGCCCTCCACATGTTGACTTGACAGATGCAACAGTGGCAAAAATAGATTCTCTCTTACAAGCTCGCCTTTCCACGGCTGTCAGGGAAATCAAACAGGAGATCCAGGACCTGGATCAACGCACCAATAACCTGGAAACTCTAACAGATCAAATTATTGAGACACAATCTTCCGATAGGCAGGTGATTGATCAGCACTTTTCCACCCCTGAAGCCAAACTAAAAGATCTAGCGATCCACTCAAGGCGATTTAATGTCTGCTTCCGCGGCATACCTAAAGCTGTAACCAATCTTATGCCGTACCTACAAACAACTCCCATTATTTGCATTATTATCAGATACGTAATAGCTTACAAGGCAGTTGTATGTGTTTAACAGACACATGTGGTCAGCAGATTGCAACATATTCCATTTACATATCTATTTCTTGGTTTGTAAGAAGAAGTACCAAGTGTAGAAGAACAGAACATAAATCCTATAAATACATATAAAAATAAGGGCAAAGGTCGAGCAAGATGTTTAACTCTTGAATATACATAAATATAACATTATACCTTTACAAAGACTGTCCTGGTGGAACCCTTCAGAGGCAAAGTAACAGAGGATGGCAAGTATGAAGTAACAAGTCCAAGGGCACAGGCAAAAGAATGGTCAGACAAGCCAAAAATCAGAGGCCGTCAGAAATCCAACGAGGTCAACAGCAAAAGATCAGTACAATAGGGAATAGCAATGGAGCAGGAACTGTAGCAAAACAGAGCATGAAGGCACTGACGCAACTAGAAGAACTCCCAGTCACATGAGCCTACAAGAGGCACTGAGAGTAGCAATAGATAGGTGATTGACTGGTAGAGAGACTTGTGTTTAACACAATAACCAACCAGGAGACACAACATCAAAAGCTAGGAGAGGTACTTCTGACTGATCTGTCTCTAGAACACATAGCTGTAGCTGCTGTCACACAAGACTGTTGTACATGTCATACATGTCATAATAGTGTTAAGCCGTTAGATTAGCTGTGCAATCGAAACTTTGGAGTGGACCCTGACAGTGGGTTTATGCATGAATGAAATAAATGTATGCAAACTGTGCTCTATATTATATAGCTTATATATAGAATGATATCAACTATAATAGTTGTCAATCTGAGAGTTGTCGTCACGCTTGCGGGGCTCGCTGCTGCCGGAGTGGAGGTCCGCGGGACTTAGCTGCAATGAGCTGCAAAATTATGACTTTAACGGCCGAACCACCGAACTGGAAAGACCTGCAAAAACACACAAATTTGCTTCAAATTAACTTACGCACTCACACACAGCACAGTGGGAGAGACAGGGAGCCTGTGAGTAAAGTTGCAAGTTAATTTGAGGCATATTTGCAATTTTTTCCCAATTGAAAATCGACTAAGCAAGAAAAAAAATGGCTGCCGAAAAAGACAAAAGCAAGGCCGAAGGTTGTAAAACGAGGCCGAAGGACATAAATACGAGACCTAAGCAGTAAGACTTAAAGCAAACCAATAACACTTAATACAAGCCATTAACATTTAACCCAAGGCAGTAACATTTAACTCAGGGCAGTAACACTCATTGCGAGGCACCTAAACCTCACAGGGACAGGCTCGCAATGAGCCCCAAAAGGCGCTCATCGCTGGGCTTGCGATGAGACCCAAAGGAGCTCAAGCGCAAGGTCTATAAAGTACACAGGGGGAGAGGCTTGCAAAGAGCGCTGAAGGTGCTCATTACAAGCCACGCAATGATCACCAAAGCGCTCATCGTGGGGCTCGTGATGAGCACAGAAGGTGATCATTGCAAAGCAGGAAAGTTGTGGTTCGCAATGAGCACCTCTCTCTGAGTAGCTAGTGGTGTGGCCAAAGCTATGCTTTCTCAGCCTGCTTAGAGGGCCAAGGGATAAAATAAAATTATGGAAAGCGGGGAGACAGGGATGGGTAACATGAAAATGGGGTGCAGGAAAGTGATGAGTGAGGAGTGGTTTATAAGGGAATGTGGGATAGGGCTCCTCCCACAATTCCAAATAAGTTAACCTAGTAACTTGTGGTTGGATCTCTCTCCCTTAGTAGCTGGTGGTGTGACTAAAGCTACGCTTTCTCTGCCTGCTTAGAAGGCCAAAAATCATCTGGAAGATTAGCTGATTCAGCTTTTGGAAGGCTTACGGGACTTCCGTTGGTTGATAGGGGATGTATCTACTGAAACAGTGAAATCTCCAACTGCCTATGGCCTTGATTACGTGCACTAGCGTATTGTTTTTGGAAGACATTGAGGCTGCCCCAATACGGAACGAGTGCTCAGAATAGGAGAAAGGATTGTAACCAAGTCTGGTAGGAAAGATTCTGACGTAGTGAATGAAGGTAGTGGTGGTTAAAGGCTGACTAGAGATGCTTAGAAAAGGGGTGTAAAATAGGCTTTGAAGTAAAGTGTTAGAGAGTGCATACGAGACTCCAAAGGTTTTGAGTGGGAGGGAAGGATAAGAGTCCAATGATTATCAACAAAAGTGAGGTCTTGTCTAGTGAGATATCTGGCTCGTGAAAGTGGGATTGTGAACTTACTTGGGCTAGGAACCTGTGGAAGGCCAGTTTGGTGGTGGCAGTGATGGACAGTGAGGTGCAAAGCCAGAAAGGGTCATGTAAAAAGGGTTTTTGGAATAAGTTGCTTGTGAGAGGTAACCTGGAGGAAAGTGAAGGGGTAGTTATACGTGAAAGACTTAAGAAATATTTTGACAGGTGGAGAGGAGGGAAACTTTCATGAAGATACTGGTCATGGAGTCATAAATGACAATTTTCTCTACAACCGAGTGAAATGGTCATCTGTCGTAGTTGGAGAGGCAGGTTGAGTCGATCCAGACACTTGGAGGATCCTATGCAGCTCTGACTTTCTGGCAGTAGTTGGGTGATTTTGAATACCATGATTCTGCATTAAGCGTGGAACTGTCAAAGGGGCGATTGACTGTTTGCCGCTGATGGTGCTCTTCCAGGAGATAAAGAAACTTAGGACAGAAGACTATCTAAGCATGAAAAGATTAAGATCGGCTAGACGGGGTCTTTTGAATTCGCTATCACGGAGACATTTCTTGGTAAATTATTTTGCTATCCCATACATCATAATAGGAGCTAAGTAAGGGCCATGATTAATAGGTAGAATAGTCTGAGGTGAAAGAATGGGTTAGTGATTGTCATGAGGAAGTAGCATGATCAGAGCCCGACGATAGCTTAGTGACTTAGAGCTATGTGCTCTTGGATCTGCGACTTGAATTGAGATCGATTAGGTATGACTATAAAAACAACTTCTAAGGTAAGTGATTTGGATGGGCATGAAGGCTGAATAATGAGCTTAGAGTACGCTTTAAAAACAGTGCCATGATGGAGTGTCTAGGTCAATGTATGATATGTGACTAATATAGTAATAATGAATAATATGAATGATAGTGAAGTCCTTAGGGTAAATAAGAAAATGTGGGAGAGAATAAAAAAAGTGATGGGACACTAACGGTGAATGAGTAATGGTAGTGAATAGCCGAAAAAAAAGACAAGCGTGATGATAATCTGGAGAGGTCTGGTCGCATGGAGGATCCTATAGGTTCGGACCTTCTGACGGAAGCCAGGTATTGGATACCACGATTTTAGAAGCTCCTGCATCAAGCGTGGGGCGCTCTAAAGTAGAAGAGACGACTGATTGCTTGGCACTGATGGTGCTCTTCCAGGAGATGTAGGTGCCTGGGAAGGAAGGTTCTCCATGTAGGAAAGATTGTGATGCGCCCAATGGGGTCTTTTGATTTCACTGACACAGAGGCATCTTCTTGGGAAATAGTTTTGTTATCCCCTAGGTCATTGGAGGAGATGATTAATGAATAGAATAGTCTGAAAGGAAAGAACAGGGTCAGAGATTGTCATGAGGAAGTAGTATGATTGGAGCCTGATATTGGCTTTGTAGCTTGGAGCTCTGCAACTTGTATCTGAGACTAACGGGAGCCCGCAGCACGCCCACAGACATACAGCCTGTATCCCTCGAGATGCGGGCTTGCAATTGAATCGGGCTCAATATCACTACTTTACTTCTCTCACTGAACTCCACATAGTAAATTTCACCTTGATGTTCATTGGAATATAACAAAGGTGAAATTACATATAAGATTAAAATAACACATATTAAATTGATTTTAATATAACAAAATGCATATAATATAACAAAATGCATATTTTCTCCCAAGGTGAATAGGAAATTGTTTGGTGCCCGGCCTGAGAGGGTAGTATGTTCTTCCCTTTCCTCCAACAGCAGGAGAGAGTGCCGAGCTGTTGAGTCCAACCCTTTGTTCTCGGGTATGCAGGGTTTGCAGATGTTTCCTAGGTGCTCAGTGGGACACGTTGGTCAAGAGTGCACACCCTGCCACCTGGAGCTCAACCAATTACTCCCGGGGGCAGTGCCAGGGCATGTGCCCGCTGCTTTTCACCCATGCAGGAGTGGCCAGGGGGTCCATACATTACAAAAAATAAACAAATATATATAAATAAAATTATTAGTATTAAATATCTGGTAAAATACTTCTCCTCTATATTATATTTTAATCGCATGCCTGAATTTCTCCAGAAAAGCTTTAATGAAAAATTAAATACATTTTGGGTTCTATTATATGATAACGCAGGGGCTTACCCAATTCCAAACCAGATGGTGATAATCCCTATCAGGAATAAGGATTGTCAGTACGTGGTTTGCATTAACACAAGGAGACCAAGGTGTCTTTCTAAACCTTCTGATCCCAAATCAGAGTGTTGCTTCCAGAGGGTGACAGCTTTCTAATAACAGGTGCATGCAGCATTATTTGATTGACAGCAAGGCTGAACCAGATGGTTGCAATCTTCCAGATGACAACACAGGGTTGTCAGTATGTTGGTTGACAACGTGCAAACTTGCAAAGGACCTCAGTGAGAGGAGCGGGATGTCATTTTTAGCTGCCACTAGCCTGTCTTTCAGTTACAAAGACATCTTTGGGTATTGGAACCCAAAGTATTTGGGACTGTACCAGTGGCAAAGGCAGTTTTGTTTATCTCTGTAAATTAAAGGACCTTTATAGGTTAAAACAAAAACGTTTAAATCCTTGTGAAATTTTGAACAAACATTTGCAGCTATATAAGCCATGAGAATAAAAACATTTATAGAGATACTGCTAGTACGTGGGAGCTGCCATGACAGTAACAGAGTATATGTATAGAGTAGGACAAGCAAGGATTGCAAGTTTACAGCTGCCTTCTAGAAAGTTTGTCCTGATGAAAATGTCAAATGCTAGAAGCATAGCTGAGTCAATCAGTGAGTGAGCAAACCACCCTCTGTCCCGGCAGGAAGCATGGAAGACCCACGCATCGAATCCCTCAAGGGCACCCCGAGTCTGCTAAATTGTATATTTTCCATAAAAATGCTTTTACGTGGAGTTCCTATAGTTACAGTGGCCCTTAATTATAAATTACTGCATAAAATAAAAATAGTATTATTCATAATGTGTCTAACTGCTGTTCTAGAAATAACTATACTATATATTTTAAATTGCAAACAAACATAAAAAATAAAAAAAATCTACAAAATAGTGCCATACAATTAAACATATTTTAAACATTATATATTGATGATGTTCTGAATAAAAAAAAACACTGCAGCTCTGACCTGTTATAAAGCAAAGAGTCCTGGGAAGTGCTTATAAAATGAGTTACCGTATATACTCGAGTATAAGCCGAGTTTTTCAGCCTTTTTTTTAAGGCAAAAAAGGGCCCCCTCGGCTTCTAATTGAGTCACTCTCCCGCTCGTGTCTCTCTAACCCCCACCCGTGTCTCTAACCCCCCCGTGTGTCTCTAACCCCCCCGTGTGTCTCTAACCCCCCCGTGTGTCTCTCTACCCCCCGTGTGTCTCTCTACCGCCCCGTCTCTCTTTCCCTCCCCCCTTAACCTAAACCCACCGGTATATGCTAATGACGCGGCGCACATGTGACGTCACATGCGCGCCGGCGCCGGGTCAAGGAGCGGAGGCCGGAGCACAAGCAGGTAAGTGAGGGGAGAGGGGGGAGGTATTTAGGGGGGTTTAGGTGGAGGAGGGGGGTTGGGGTTGAGGGGGATTGAGGGGGGAGGTTGAGGGGGGTTGAGGTTGAGGAGGTGGGTTGGGGTTGAGGGGGGTTGAGGTTGAGGAGGGAGGTTGAGGATGAGGATGGGGGGTTGAGGGGGGGTTGAGGAGGAAGGTTGAGGAGGGGGTTGAGGATGGGGGGTTGAGGAGGGGGTTGAGGATGGAGGTTGAGGATGACAAGGGAGGTTGAGGATGAGGAGGGAGGTTGAGGATGATGAGGGAGGTTGAGGAGGGTGATAAGAGAGGGGGGAAGAGACACAGGGAAGGGAGAGGTTGGAAGAGACACAGAGAGAGAGGGGGACACAGAGGCCACAAGAGGGACACAGGGGGCAGCACATTTCCCACCCTCGGCTTATACTCGAGTCACTCATTTTACCCAGTATTTTGTGGTAAAATGGGTGCCTCGGCTTATACCCGGGTCGGCTTATACTCGAGTATATACGGTAATTGTGTTTTATCACTCACCTGTGCACACAGATTATGGCAATAAAACACATTACCATACGTTTATTATCGGTTATCAAAGCTTCCTCCCACATTTTACAGATCAGTCCATGGGATAAACATCATCCTACGCTTATTTTATTCAGACTTCCCTAGCCCAATGATTTGAATGTATTGTTATTCTGGGGCTTGTCCCCTATTTTAACGAACTATATGAGTTGCACATGTTAGCCACTGATCACTAAGTATAGCTGTATTCATGACCATTGATGGACCGGCCCAAGACAAAAATGTGTTTTATTTTGACACCCTTTATCTTATATGCTAGGATTGCATATGCATGTAAAAAAAACTATGTAAAGTAAATGTCACTGATAGGAGAATGCAATAAATTATGTCTGTAAAGCATTACAACTTGAGAGCATTTCTAGAACAAATTAGGTTATTTGAAATACTTTCAGACAAGAGAAAAAGTACATAACAGAATGTACTAGTCTGCAGCTATGTAACATTAAGTCTATAGTTCTTTCTTTTAATACTCTGACATACAGAATATCAAGCAGCCCAAAAATATGGAGGAAATGCTTAGTAAGCATTATTAATTTTAGAATAAGGTACATTTTAATGTTAACACCCAGATTAACTAATGTAAAACTAACAGATGAATATTATACAGGGAACACTGTCTGTTAAAGGGTATAAAACCCACTGATTTGAAACAAAGAATTGCTCAGAATTTGGATGTAACACCTCTAAACTTTTCTTTTCACTCCTGGCTGTGACTTATTGGCCTGGTCATTCCAGTCCTTGACTAACATTTCTTGACACCCAGATGGGACTGAGTGTAGGCCAACCCTTGGTGGACATTGTGTACTGGGAGGCCTTGGGCAGCGCTGATTATAATACCTCAGCTGGCACCAGAGTATTTCTTTGGTAGGTCTGGCCCCAGTGAGGTCCTGGATTCCTAGTTCACAGTGCACATACCAATGGACTTACAGAGTGGAATGAAACCTTGAGGTCTGAGCTGATTGCCCGGTCACTACTCAACAGCCTCCATGGGAACAAAGTAAGAAACAATCTTTTTTCCCTGTAATACCAAGAGCACTTTTTGAAATAGAGAAGTGTGTTTGTGGGGAGTGGGGGGGGGGGGTTGAGAATTCCTCATAATACCAAGGCCACTTTTTGACACAGTGGGTATTTGGGGAATAGAATAGAGTGAGCTTTTACAGAGACCGTCCCATAAGTCTTTGTAGTGTGAAGGAAGGTAGTCAGGCACGAACGTAGTAACTCACCATGAGAGGATGCCAAGCTAAGGTTCCTGGGTGTTCTCTTTTGAGATGTGTGTTGGGGCGTACCCTAGCAGGGAAGGGGAGCAGTAAAAAAGATTCACACCGGTTAAATTATCCAGACAGGAGTGCCCCCAATATCAGCTCATTAACTAAGATAAATGGCCAGAATTTGGATTCTCTGATTATATTATTGTCTTAAAATGATTTGTGTGTTTGCAATGTAATGGGTAATGGGATAGGTATTACTGTTCACCTATGTAAAACCACAGAGAAGAGGAACTGAGCATCAACACCCCAATGCTCAGGCCAGGTGGTGGTATGTTAGGACTCACCTGATTATAGGAAGAGTTCTTTAATCCAATATACTCTGTCATTTGGATGGGAGAAAGGGATTGTAAGAGATAATTTTTGACTTTGTGTTACTCCATCACATCTGCCTAGTTCACACTGGGAACTAGAAGTAAGATAATGCAATTTTCCTGATTACAAACTGTCAACATATATTCAGTATAGATTAACTGAATTTCTGACATACGCATATTTGTAATCTTCAAAAGGGTATACGTATTTTACAGCAGAATATCTTGAGTAGACTTTCATTATCCTGCTCCTGGGTTGTCGTTTGTTTCTATGCTTTGTGGACATTTGTAAGTAGTACAAAACTGGACAGAGGGTAATTTACCCTATAGGAGGTAGTTCTGGAGGAAAGCAGGAGTAAGTTGATGAACAGAACTTGTGCAAGTGTACCACGATCCAAAGTGGAATCATAAATGTATTCTTATGGCAGGACGTAACTAAGAAGAGATAAAAATAAAACATACAGTTCAAAGATATTTTTAAGGAACCCAAGAGACTAAAGAAATTGTTGTTGAGTGAAATTGATACATAAGATCTTTAGCTGGACTTGTCGATAGTGTCTAATAAGCAAGAGCTAAGAAAACCTGAAGACTTGCTAAATCCTACATTTTGTAAAATAAGACAAGGTGTTTCATTATTTTCACTAAAGGAAGAAGTAGAGTGAATTGTTCTCTTTCAGTCAACATGGTTGATTATTTACAAGTCAAATTATGTGTGTATATTGCCTCTGATAACCAGTTTCCAGACCACCTTTTTTTTAGTAATATTTGTGTAATATTTATCTGACTTTTCAGTTAAAAGGAACAGACCAGATAAAAGTATGGTCACAGTGGGAGAGGGGATGGTATGGCAGATTTTGGTTACCCTTCACACACCCAGGGGGACACTATGGGGCAAGGAGAAGGAAGAAAAAGCAGTGATCAAACAAAAAAACACACTAAGTGGTTAACTGCATTATATTTAAAAGACTCTTTCTCTTGTATTTCACTAAAGAAGGAGAGTCAAAACATTTTCACATTTGATTAGCAGGACCCAGATACCGGAGTAAAGACACAGCTCTATTGGACAGTGTTACCCACACAGCTCTGTTGGACAGTGTTACCCCAAGGATTCAAGAATAACAACTGCACTAAAGACCTGCAAGTATATCCTAGTGTTCCTGGAAAGAGAGTTTTACTGCAGTATGTGGATGACGTATTGTTGGCCGATAGCACTGAGGAAGAATGTGTAAGTGGGACTGTAAAACTTTTGAAACACCTTGGAAAGAGAAGATATCGAGTGTCTAAGATAAATGTCCAGATATGCCAGACTAAAGTCAGTTATTTAGGATTCCCGATAAAACCTGGAAAAATTGAACTATTACTGTAAAGAAATGACAACATATGTCTGATTAAAGAACCTGCCAATCAAAAGCAGTATAGAGAATTCCTAGGCGGAGTCAGCTACTACAGAATCGGGATACAGGAGAAACAGCAAACCCCAGACGTACATTTCGTTCTTAGTTGATACACATGGACTCCTTGCTCATTCCATACACATGGACCCCTTGCTCACTATGCCTTAGGGAGTTCAGCTACACCCTACTGACAAGGCCCAAATAAAGCCGAAAGATACGTCTGGGGTTTGCCTTTTCACCTGTTCAGGGTAGAATTGCCTGGAATTTTGGGTCTGGATCACTCTATTGAGTGAAAACAGACTGGTATACTACAGGGTAATCCTCCTGTGAAGGGCACACATAAGCTGAAACAAGTTGCTCTCAGAATAGGGTATCATGGCCTATTAAGGTTGGTTCATTCTCTGACTGAGCATCTCTCTTTTTGTTGAAGTAAATATTTTTCTGGAACTCTCTTGATTTCTCAATATCCATCAGTTTGATCCCTTGTGCTCCTTCATTTGCAGAACCTGGTTGCACATCCGGTAGTTCCTGGTCCATAAATTGTTGGATCCAATCTTAAGCATTACCTTGCTGGCATGTGAAATGCGTGCAATTGTTCAATAATTGGAGCAATCTTTGGCACTGCCATTTTTTGGATTGGGATGTAGACTTACCTTTTCCAGTCTATTGATCACTGTTGAGTATAACGTTTTTGTCGTTTATCATGCACACTTTGCCATGAAAGGTTCCTTTGGGATCTTCAGTTTTCTTGAAGAGATCTCTTGACTTTCCCATTCTGTTATCTTCTATCTCTTTACTCAAGTCGCCCTGATCTGAAGGATCAGCCCCTAGTCAACTCGGAATTTGAATACTTCATAGATGGGAGTAGTTTTGTCAAAGAAGGAAAAAGAAAATAGCAGATAGGATGTTTGAATCATGTGAAATTGTGTTTTGTTTTCTCTCCACAGGTGGATGCTGGAGAGAACGCCCATATCGCTGACAAATCCAGTGCATGATATATTACCTGGTGATGATGTGTGGATAAAGGTGTGGAAAAGACTAACCATCTAGGCCAAAATGGATAGGCCCCAACCTGTTGAGCATTATTACGACCTGAAGATTTGGGGGACAATGCACACCCCAATATCCTCTCTCTGGGTCATGACTTTTTATGTTCAAGATCTCAGCATCCCCAGCAATTCCATTCAGATCAGTTACAGGCACATCAGATCCTGTTTCTTAGGACATAGGAAGAGCACAAGTACCATTGAGTAGTGCAAAGCAGGACTGAATGTTTATTATTGCTTCAGATACATTTTAAAGATATCACAAAACACCATCCCCCAGTTCTATAACCCCCCCCCCCATTACTTCGATTTCCATCCTCTTCCTTACCTGTTTCAGGGGCTGTTCTTCCTACTGTGACCTTCTCACCCCATCATTAGGCCATAAACCCCACCCCTTGTTATTAAAATCTCTCAGACTGGCTGTTTATTCTTACTTGATGTTTCCAAAAATCACTCAATAAATGATCCCCCCAGTTTTATAGCCAACCCCCACCCCCTGTTTTGCTCTGTTGTAAGGAATGATAGGGGTTATCTATCCGGTGGACTTGTTAACTTTTACTACTCTCTGAGGCCAGAGAGAGTATATGCCTTAACAGTTCTGAGGGACCATATACATTCTTGTAGTAAAACATAACCCATTGTCCCATAAGTGACTTAAGTAACTTTTATATAATATTAGTATATCCTAGTGCCTACTTCTAGCACCACTACATTATTCTTATTCTTATTATGCCTGAATACTCACAGGCCATGCTCCGTGGGGATCCGGGCTACCGGATCAGAGCCTGAGGCCTAATATTATACAGGTTATTATGTTCATAACAAAATAGTCCTTGAATTCAGGGAGGTGACATTTCGATCTTAGGTCCCCCATCCCGGCACCCATAAGTCATTCATAACACTCATAACCACGCCTACAGCTGTCAAAGTAAACTGTTTGTCTGTCTGGATCTACCCCACAGTCAAGAAATCTAAAGTTTCCTGGGAAGTGATTCCACAAGACAATCATCGAAAGCTCAAGAAGGAAGTGAGTCAGGCAAGAGCTCCCTGACAAACATGGACTTCTCTCTGAACAGCAAGGAGAGGCAAAAGAAAATACATTGACTTTGGAAGGAACTGTGGTTATCATTGCCACCCTGCTTTGCATCATACCATTGACGTTGGAAGCATGGGATAAGAATACCTACTTAAAGACAGATCTTAAACATATGTACAATTGCATACTCTACAGCATACAATTCACACCCACAATTGCAACACACAACCACCTCCACTTGCTTGAGACTATTGCACAATGTTTCTATCACCTTCTACATCCCTCAGATTGTAAGATTGCAGATTTGTAATCATATAGGATGCTCGAAAAAATACTATATATGCAAGATTCTAAGCTCAAAAACAGGTCTCGCTATTCATTTACTCTGCATTGTTATTATTTTTATCTTCTGTTCGTCGTATGTATGGCACTGCAGAATATGTTGACGCATTATAAATATTTGATAATGATAATAATACACACTGCCATCTTGTATCACCCCTCCTGCATCACACCCAAACAATTTAGATTGCACTTTTCAATCTTGTAAGGTGCTTTGAGTAAAGCACTATGTACTTTTGGTTTTAAGCACAAAGACAGGGGTCTTCATTCTTGTGCAACATGTTAATATTGCTTTTGCCTATTACTTAACCCCTGTATAGTGCTATGGAATATGTTGGCGCATTACAAATAAAGGATAATGATAATAATAATAATAGCATTGCCTCATCGGAGTACAGCAAATAGTGGTAAGCTAAGGTTTGAGATTCTACCTGACGATCTAGGGTTATGACACTTGAATGTCTCTGCTGGACCCTGGATGAATCCATAATACATTAGGGGAAGTTAATTGAGTGAAAGGGTAGTTTCATTTCCTTAAACAAAGAGTCTGCTTCTGGGTCATTGAGGTGGAAGGGGTGTGGTATACATTTCATTCTTACCCAATTATCTAACAAAAGCTCTGGTCTTCTGCCTGTTTCCTCTTTCTCTACTCCTTCCTCCTCCAGCTCTCTGGATGTGACGTGGCAATCATGAAATGGATTTCTGTACTCATAAAATGAGTCTTCAAATATTCAGATTTTCTCAAAAATGTTTTTGTGCCCATAGTTTACACAGCTGTTGATAGTGTTTGGTACATACTTTTTTTTCTTGAACTGCAATGGTCCTTTAACTCTATTGTTCAAAATAAAACAAAAATGAAAATCAGCTGTGGGTGAGTTCTTTAGAGGGGATAAATAAATAGCATGTGAGGGAAACTATTTTGTAGGAGCAATCTATTGAGACAATACTTCTGGTTGGAAGAAAGGACTGTAATGTGAAATAAAGGATTGCTTTCCCTCTCCAGAGAAATTATGGGGACTGCGGGGAAAGGCAACCAGTTTTCCACTAATTAAACAATGTTTCCAAACCAGAGTTCTCTATTCGGCGCCGAAAGTATCACTATGTGACCAGTGCAAATTGGGAAAAACACATTACATTACAATTTGATATGACACAAATATTACAATGTATAGATTAATATATTTTCTTAAGTTCAATGGACAATTTATAGACAAGTATACGCTTTATGCAGAAAAAGTGTTTATTGGAACAATAGCAAAAATAAGAATAAACAATTGGATGTATTTAAACTTGTTAACTTTGATTTTTAGATAGATCACAATATAAAATCAGTGAAAGGTTTTTAAAATCTCTTTTGAATGATTGGATAACAATTAGTTTTAACACATTTTGTATTCTGTATGATATAGAAATCAATAGGATGTGTATAAAGTCTTGTCAAACTTGGATAAACAATCAGTTTTAAAAAAGTCTATATTTGTTTAGTTCAATGCAGAAATGATAAGAAGTCTGTAAAGTCTTGTCAGACTTGCATAAACAATCAGATGTCTATTCCATACAATATATTTGTTATCAATATTCAGCTAGATAGCATGTTACTCTATGAAAGCAATAAATAGCAAAATCATGTGTAACAATCTATAAGGCAGCCAGAATATATAGAAATATCCAGTAATAACTAAACTACTTAGGTTATAATGTATTATTATTATTATTATTTTATTTATTAATGTAAACTAAATAGCTTTTATATTTAGTTATTAGAGTATTTAATAAAGGGTTTTATAACAGAATTGATTACATTTAGTTTTTCAAAGCAATCAGTCTGTTTTTGATAGAATGGACCCAGATAGAAAACAGTAACGGTTTGGAACTCATGTCCGGACAAATGACCCCCAAAACCTTATTTCAGGTTGTATCCATCTTATCACTTGTAACAGAAGGATTGCATCTGGACTATTTCAATTCTCTGTTATAAATGTAAGAATAGAAACTTGCAGTTATACGTGACCTAGTATGAAATTAGCAGGAAGACCCTTGCTGGACAGGATTGCTCCTTAATTTGTTTAGAAGTAATCCCTTTTTGATATTCCTTTTAATAAATATTGATAGAAAAGATAGATATTGTAAAAAATCACAGAGGAAAGACAAGAGGGCAGAAGTTTATGGCAGACAGAAAAACCCAGAGAGGGACAGACCAGAAAAAAGCCAGAGCAACAGACAGAACAAAAGCCTCAAGCCTTTATTTGGCTTAATAGATAAACCCATTATTTTTTACCCACTCCCTGTGTAATGATATAGGAATCACAAAGTTGTGGAGACCAGTAGCCAAGGTCAGCAATAATCCGGTTCAGCAACTTGTAGGTTAAACAGGAACAAGCTTTTATTGAAGGGATCAGGAACCAACAATAATCTGGCAAGGTACATTTGACAGGAAGTGCCTTATATAGGCCAAGGACCAGACACAGCTGAAGAGACTTAGGTACTGATAAAATTGCTAGCAGAGTCAAGCTTATAAGGTCTCAATGGAATTTACAAAAGGCAGGCTGGCGCAGTGGTAGGGAAGAGGTATAGCAGCCTGGGGACCAGGGTTCAAAACCCAGCAGAGTCAATTCCTCACATTACCCCCGTCTCTATAGGTGCAGCCTCTGGATGCCCTATTACCTGGTTTAGCAGGGTACTGCACATGAAAAGACCGAAGTAGATCAGGAGCGTGAATATTGTCCACTGGTTCCCACGAACTCTCCTCCTCACCATAGCCTTTCCAGCGAACCAGATACTGAAGTTTGTTACGGAAGATCCGGGAGTCAAGAATTTTGTCCACTTCGTACTCATCCTCGCCATCCACGAGGACTGGAGGTGGGGCAGGCAGGGCTCGGCCAGGGAAAGTATTTTCATGAACAGGTTTAAGCAGTGCAACGTGAAACACTGGATGTATTTTCATGGAATTCGGGAGTTGCAAACGGAAAGTGACAGCATTGATCTGAGCAATGATCTCAAAAGGTCCCATGAATCTTTGACCCAATTTAAGAGAAGGAATCCGAAGCTTAAGATTCTTTGTTGACAGCCACACCTTGTCACCAACGCGATAGACTGGGGCCTCCTTTCTATGCCTATCAGCACCTCTTTTGTAACATTCCTGAGCCTCCAAAAGAGTCTCTTTCAACAGTGCTTGGGAATTACGTAAGGCGGTTAGCCGGTCAGTGACAGCAGGAATGGAAGTAGTAATTGGGAGACTGACTAGAAAGGTCGGATGGTAACCATAGTTGGCAAAAAATGGGCTCAAAGAAGTGGGGGCAGCGTTGGGCATTGTTATAGGCAAACTCCGCCGTGGGTAGAAAATCCAGCCAGTCATCCTGCAGGTAACTAATATAGCACCGCAAATATTGCTCCAAAGTCTGGTTGGTTCGCTCAGTCTGTCCATTACTTTGCGGATGAAAAGCTGACGACAGATTTACATTAATACCTAGATTAGAACAAAAATGTTTCCAAAAACGAGACGTAAATTGCACTCCCCTGTCAGAAACTACTTCATCAGGCACCCCATGCAAGCGAAAAATTTCCCGAATAACCATGTCAGCCGTCTGTTTAGCTGAAGGGAGCCCACGAGCTGGTATGAAAGGACCCATCTTAGTTAACCTGTCCACAACAACAAGAATGGTAGTGTGTTCCTTAGAGGGAGGTAGTTCCACAATAAAGTCCATGGATATAGATCCCCAGGGACCATGAGGAATCGGAAGAGGCTGAAGCAAGCCAACAGGGGATGAGCGAGGAGTCTTATGTCTGGCACACACATCACAAGAGGACACATACTTCTTAACATCCTCATGATACTTCGGCCACCAAAAGGATCGGGCAAGTAGGTCTTGCGTCTTTCGGATTCCTGGATGACCTGCTGGTTTTGAGTCATGGTAGAGACGTAAAAGGTCCAGTCGCACTGACTCCGGAGCAAACAGACGTCGTTGAAAAATCCAAAACCCATTAAGCATCGTCATATGGAGATCACGAGGAGGATCACGAAGAACTGGGTCTTCAGCGTAGCCCTTTTTAATGCAAGACATCAGATCAGAAGGAAAAGCAACTCCTATAAATATATCCTCCGGCAAGATGGTGGTCTTTGTTACGGTAGCATGGAGGGGGTCAGCTATTCTAGACAAGGCATCCGCCTTACCATTCTTGGAGCCAGGACTGTATGTAACCAAAAAATGAAACCTTGAGAAGAATAGGGACCAGCGTGCTTGTCTGGCTGACAGTCTCTTAGCTGATCGAATACATTCCAGATTTTTGTGATCTGTGAGGACAGTAATTGGATGGGTAGCTCCCTCCAAGAGATGTCTCCATTCGGTGAAGGCAGCTTTTATAGCCAATAGTTCTTTATTCCCTATGTCATAATTTATTTCTGCTGGCACCATCTGGCGGGAATAGAAGGCACACGGATGTAACAGCATCTTAGGTCCAGTCCTTTGAGACAGTATAGCACCAACAGCTGAATCAGAAGCATCAACTTCCACAATAAATGGTAATTCTGGCTGAGGATGTACCAGGACGGGGGCAGATGTAAACAGAGTCTTTAATCGGGAAAATGCGGTATCAGCCTTATCGGACCACTGAAAAGGAGTCCCCTTAAGTGTGAGTTCAGTGATCGGTGTAATAAGGGCAGAGAAATTCTTAATGAAACGCCTGTAAAAATTGGCAAACCCCACAAATCTCTGGACATCTTTTTCATTCTTGGGGATGGGCCAGTCCAGCACAGCTTTAATTTTACTTGCGTCCATAGTTAAACCTTTAGGAGTTATGACATACCCCAGGAATTGAATTTCTGTTTGTTCAAACTCACATTTTTCTAGTTTAATGTATAGGTGGTGGGTACGAAGGCGCTCCAGAACTATACAGACCTGTTTTCTGTGGTTTTCAAGACTATCAGAGAATATTAGGATATCATCCAAATATGCCACAACAAACTGATCCAGGAGATCTCGTAGTACATCATTGATAAGATGCTGGAAAGTTGCAGGGGCATTACAAAGCCCAAATGGCATTACTAGATATTCGTAATGCCCGTACCTGGTTCTGAAAGCTGTTTTCCATTCATCATTTGGTCTTATGCGAACCAGATTATATGCCCCCCGAAGATCAAGCTTTGTAAATATTTTAGCTGAGCGAAGTCTCTCCAAAAGTTCAGGAATGAGAGGCAAGGGGTAGCGGTTTTTAACAGTGATGTTATTTATGTCCCTGTAATCAACGCATGGCCGTAGGCTGCCATCTTTCTTCTCTACAAAGAATATAGGAGCTCCTGCTGGGGAAGTAGATGGTTGAATAAAACCTTTGGCAAGATTTTCTTGTATGTATTCATGAAGAGCTTTCAATTCAGGCTCAGAAAGGGAATATATACGGCCAAATGGGATAGCAGCCCCAGGCAACAGCTCTATTGGGCAATCATAAGGCCTGTGGGGTGGAAGCTGATCAGCATTCTTCTTATCACAGACATCTGCAAAATCCCGATATTGTAGAGGAAGCTTAGTCAAGTTTGTAGCAACCATTTCATTAATTGTTGTGGCAACAGGTGTTACCTTAGTGGGTTGACAATTCATTAAGCAGTGTTCTGAAGGAAAAGACAAAGTTCTGATCTTCCAATCAATCTGTGGGTTATGCAGAGCAAGCCAAGGTACCCCCAAAATCACTGGAAACTGTGTTGAGGAAATTAGGTGGAAAGAGATAGTCTCATGGTGATTCACTTCCAGAGTCAACTTTAAGGGCACAGTCTCATGTGTAACCGGGCCCGACGTAAGTGGAGAACCGTCCACTGTCTCCATTAACACAGGTGAAGAATTAGGGAGAGACTGAATTCCATTTCCTGCTGCAAATTAAATGTCCATAAAGTTTCCGCCTGCTCCAGAATCTATCATAGCTGTAGTTTAAATTTTATGATCACCACATTGCAACGTGATAGGCACCACAAAATGAGGATGTTGAGTCAACATACCCTCTTCACCATGAGCCAGAGAAAACAAGGGTTGTGTGACAGAATCCGGTTGATCTGCAATCTGGGATTGGTGTCGAATCTGTGCGCCCTCAGCAGCCATAGCTATTGTTCTTTTGGATTTGCTAGGGCAATTGATGGCATAGTGCCCTGCACTACCACAATACAGGCATAAATTGGGAGTGTGTTGCCACTGTTTTTCTTCATTGGATAATGGCCCTCTTATTAGATTTACCTGCATAGCCTCAGGCTTAGAGTCTGAAGGTGTTTGTGGGGTTGGAGTAGAAATTCTTGAATAGGAAATAGGAGAAGCACTTGGTCTAAAAGAGCCCTGTCTTTCCAGTCTTCTTTCAGAAAGTCTCTGATCGATACGGATAGCCAAACGCACAAATGCATCAAAGTCAGCAGCTAGCTCATCTTTTATAGATTCTGAGAGACCTTTTCTGAAGTGGAACCTCTGAGCTGATTGGTTCCAGGTAGTATCAGCAACCCACTGTCTGAATTCAGCAGCATATTCAGCCACAGAGCGCCTCCCTTGATGCAAATGAAGTAGAGTGGCTTCTGCTGTAGCACATCGATTGGGGTCATCAAAAACTAGGCACATGGCCTCAAGAAAGTCATTTAGATTACCCAAGACTGGACTGTCCTGTTCCAGAAGAGGGGAGCCCCAAGCCAGGGCTTCATCTTTGAATAGTGAAAAAATAAATCCCACCTTCTCTCTTTCTGATGGAAATTGGTGAGGTAACATCATGAAGTGCAAACGGCATTGATTTAGGAAACCCCTAAATTTTTTGCGATCTCCTCCAAACTTTTCTGGCAGGGGCAAGCGGGCATCTTGTGCAGGTGTAACAGTAGCAGCTGAAACATCACGTGCCCTGTAGCTGGTGTACTCCCTGTGCATTGACTGAAATTTATTTTGCAGTTCAGCTACCTGGTCCTGCAGCACTTGGATGGTCTGTGCCTGGGTCTGCACAGTTCTTGCAGTAAAAGCAACCTGCTGGGCCAATGCAGAATCTGTCCCGGCGGTCTCCATGAAAGTGGCCAGATTATTCTGTAATGATATAGGAATCACAAAGTTGTGGAGACCAGTAGCCAAGGTCAGCAATAATCCGGTTCAGCAACTTGTAGGTTAAACAGGAACAAGCATTTATTGAAGGGATCAGGAACCAACAATAATCTGGCAAGGTACATTTGACAGGAAGTGCCTTATATAGGCCAAGGACCAGACACCTGACCAGACACAGCTGAAGAGACTTAGGTACTGATAAAATTGCTAGCAGAGTCAAGCTTATAAGGTCTCAATGGAATTCACAAAAGGCAGGCTGGCGCAGTGGTAGGGAAGAGGTATAGCAGCCTGGGGACCAGGGTTCAAAACCCAGCAGAGTCAATTCCTCACACCCTGTCACGGGGTTCATGTCCACCAATTGCAATAGCCTCCCTCCATATTTGTATGTACATGCATAATTATAATATGTTAATAAAATGATATTTAGGCCAAATAATTTGGGTTTGAGAATAGCCCATTATCATCTTGCACCTGTTTGAACAATGAGGGATTGAATACAGTTGAAACAACATGTATATGTTTTATCTTTATGAGACAGTAATTTGTTTATCACTAGAGGCCTTCTCAGCAGTCTAAAATATTTTGGCCTTGGCTCACGTCCGGCTTAATGGAAAATGTATAAACTCAAAACTTATTTTGTGAAAAAGGAGAATGATCAACACTTCACCTGGAAAATGTATGTCTGTGCTTACAGTGCAGTGGCAGAGCTATATATAAATATATATTAAGAAATTATATATATATAAGATTATCAATAGATTATAAATGGAAATTGATTATGAGTATATATTAAATAAATATATACATATAAATATATAAATAAATAAACATATATATACTGTATATATACACATATATACACACATATATACACACATATATATATATATATATATATATATATGCATATATATATATATATATATATATATATATATATATATATATATTAGTACAAATAAGGAATAGTACATTAGTGATTCTATTTGAATGTCTAAAAATAAGTTGATAAAAACTTATTTCCTGCTCAAATTTCTCAGAAATACAGTATATGCACTGCAGTCTGGGAAAACTGGGCGGGACATGCAAATGAGGTCACATAATGCACCATCACCCTTTTTAGCATATGCTTACTGTATTTCACAGTTTTAGGCATACACACACATATATAATTACATATATATATATGTTTTTTTTAATATATTACAACTTATAAATGTATATATGCAATATAGATTATAAATGTATATATAGATATATATTTTTTTATATACAGTGGGGGGGGGAAAGTATTTGATCCCCTGCTGATTTTCAGCATTTGTCCACTGACAAAGAAATGATCAGTCTATAATTTTAATTGTAGGTATATTTTAACAGTGAAAGACAGAATAACAGAAACAAGAAAAACGCGTGTAAAAAAAGTTATACATTGATTTGCAGGTCAGTGAGGGAAATAAGAATTTGATCCCTTATCAATCAGCAAGATTTCTGGCTCCCTGGTGTCTTTTACACTTATACTCTTAAAGGGAGTGCTCATAATCTCAGCTTGTTACCTGTATAAAAGATACCTGTCCACAAAAGCAATCAATCAATCAGATTCCAAACTCTCCAGCATGACCAAAACCAAAGAGCTGTCCAAGGATGTTAGGGGCAGGATTGTAGACCTACACAAGGCTGGAATGGGCTACAAGACCATCGCCAAGCAGCTTGGTGAGAAGGTGACAACAGTTGGTGCGATTATTCACAAATGGAAGAAACACAAAATAACTGTCAGTCTTACTCGTTCTGGTGCTCGATGCAAGATCTCACCTTGTGGAGTTTCAATGATCATGAGAATGGTGAGGAATCATCCCAGAACTACACGGAAGGCAGCTTGGACCATAGTCACCAAGAAAACAATTGGTAAAACACTACGCCCTAAAGGACTGAAATCCTGCAGCTCCCGCAAGGTCCCCGTGCTCCAGAAAGCACATGTACAGGCCCGTCTGAAGTTTGCCAATGAACATCTGAATGATTCAGAGGAGAACTGGGTGAAAGTGTTGTGGTCAGATGAGATCAAAATCGAGCTCTTTGGCATCAACTCAACTCGCCGTGTTTGGAGGAGGATGAATGCTGCCTATAACCGCAAGAACACAATCCCCACCATCAAACATGGAGGTGGAAACATTATGCTTTTGGGGGTATTTTTCTGCTAAGGGGACAGGACAACTGCACAGCATGAAAGGGACGATAGACAGGGCCATGTACCGTTAAATCTTGGGTGAGAACCTCCTTCCCTCAGCTAGGGCATTGAAAATGGGTCGTGGATGGGTATTCCAGCATGACAATGACCCAAAACACACAGCCAAGCCAACAAAGAAGTGGCTCAAGCAGAAGCACCATAAGGTCCTGGAGTGGCCTAGCCAGTTTCTAGACCTTAATCCCATAGAAAATCTGTAAAGGGAGCTGAAGGTTTGAGTTGCCTCAAAACCTTAATGACTTGGAGAGGATCTCCAAAGAGGAGTGGGACAAAATCCCTCCTGAGATGTGTGCAAACCTGGTGGCCAACTACAAGAAACGTCTGACCTCTGTGATTGCCAACAGGGGTTTTGCCACCAAGTACTAAGACAAAGGGCTCAAATACTTATTTCCCTCATTGACCTGCGAATCAATGTATAACTTTTTTGACATGCGTTTTTCTTGTTTCGTTTTTTGTTATTCTGATTTTCACTGTTAAAATACACCTACCACTGGCTTAAAAAACATAATTGTTCATGTTGATATGTGAAGGCCTGACTGTTTATTTGTGACAAATCACTTCAGCAGAGGACCACTATCACCTAGTGGCCGAATTTTATAGCTGAAAACTCAGAGACATTAAGCGGACCCTTCAGCTTTTGACTTTAACACAGGGACCAGCTTTAATAACCTCACTTATAATTAGCTCATTTATCATCTGGGCTACTTTTCACTCCAACTTGGATAACAAGACTTGGTAAAAAGCTGAAAGACTGATACAGTTACTCACCCGGATTCGCTGAAACCTAATTAATAAAAATACAAGAGTGAAGAAAGTCTGTTGAGTGCCTGGACAAACTTGATGTACCCTATTTGAGAATATTGGGTGTCACAAGCATACCTTTTGTCTCTGACAGCGATACCTCTATTACTTTGCAAGTACAACTTGACTTCCTTTACCTGCTCTAATGTTCCATTGCCAGCCAGACCCCCTAACTATATCCAGAATGTATTTATTTATGTACCTGAAGGAACCTGGCCTAACTGTGTGATATGACTAAGACGGGGGCCTCTTAGATATGATTCCTACCTAAAAACAGAAAGACGGCTTGTTCTTGGGCTTCCTGCTTGTCAACCTAGACAGTGCCCTCTCGCATCTTCCTTCCTCAACAAACAAAATCAACAATCCAGAGGAATTAAGGATCACTTTCCATCACAAGCTCCTCCACCTGCTCCATCTCGTCAGCCAGACCCCACCTCCTCTGACAGTTCAGATGCAGAAGATGCTCCTGATTGCCCTCCACATGTTGACTTGACAGATGCAACAGTGGCAAAAATAGATTCTCTCTTACAAGCTCGCCTTTCCACGGCTGTCAGGGAAATCAAACAGGAGATCCAGGACCTGGATCAACGCACCAATAACCTGGAAACTCTAACAGATCAAATTATTGAGACACAATCTTCCGATAGGCAGGTGATTGATCAGCACTTTTCCACCCCTGAAGCCAAACTAAAAGATCTAGCGATCCACTCAAGGCGATTTAATGTCTGCTTCCGCGGCATACCTAAAGCTGTAACCAATCTTATGCCGTACCTACAAACAACTATTCAGTCTATTTTACCAGTGCACCCAGAATCAACTTGGAAAATTGAGAGAGCCCATAGAGCATTGGGTGGCCCTCCAAAATCCGATCAACAAAGGGACATTTTGGTTTTCTTTCTTCGCCAGAATGCCAGAGATCTTCTCCTACAGGAAGCCAGAAAGTCCTCCTCCATTGTGGGTCCAGAAGGCTCCACCTTACAGATTTATGCGGATCTAGCACCATCTATGCTATGCAAGTGTAATCTCATAAAACCCGCAATTTCAATCCTCATCCATAACAAAATGAAATATAGATGGGGATTTCCATTCAGCCTCTCATTCCAAGTTGGCGTCTTCTGATTACACAGCTTTCTTCCCGGAGGAATGTATGGCTTTTCTTGCTCACCTTCAATTAGCTCCAGATCCTGGATTGTTGGAAGCTTCAAACATTCCTGACCCCAGCTCTATGGAATCTTCAAATATGCCACCCTCTCAACGTCCAACTACACAATGGTTTACAGCTCCAAAACCCAAACGACCTTGGAAACCTGGACAATCCTAGTAATCCGGTGATGCGTTCCTCACACGAGAGTCTGAATTTTTAAAAGCTTTCTCTTTTACTCATCAAGAACTACTTAAGACTTGCACTCCAGAAACATTACCCTGGGTTTGTGCTTCCTAAGTATCATATATTTACCCATGTTACTTTAGAGTTTTTAGATAGCTTTGCTCTATTTTTTCAACTAGGTGGAATCTTCTTTGGAGCAGGTCTAGTATGTTCCTTGTATTTGTTATTATTATAAGCCAGATCCTAAAATGTATCCCCTGAGATTCTACAAGGAAATATCAGGCCCATTTAGATCACTTAGTACAAATTAGATCCAATGTGGATCCATTAACTTTCCTAGAAAGGTCTTTGTCCTTTTCTTTGACCCTCTCCCCCCGACATTGGGCAAGTATTGGCCGGGCCTCCTTAGGTCCCTTAATTTAAATATACTCTTAGACCCAGGAATCCTCCCGCCCGGCAGTCTGGAAATATAAGCCGGGCCCGTTCAGGTCCTTTAATTTAAATATACGCTTGGACCCAAATATTGCTCCTACCTTACTAGTAGGGATTTCAAGGTTTGGGAGACCCCCTCCTTGCCCTCGACACAGTGTGTGCCTTAAATTGCTTTAGTGAGGCAATACCCCCACTATACTGTTTTTGTTTTGTTATCTCTCTCTTTTTTACTTGTTTTCTTTATACAATGTTGATTTGTGGGATGTTTTCTCACTGTTTAAAATGTTCTTTTTGTCTCCATTCTCCCCTGTATCCTGGGTTGTCTGGTTCCGATGCTTTGCTCCTCCTGCACCTCTGGTCCTCGGCCGCCTTGAGCTTATCACTTCTGGCCTGGAAATGCAGACTCAACATCTCCCTGAGCATTCATTACTCACACAGGTACAATGACTGACACTTCCTTCACCTTTCTCACACACAATGTTAAAGGGTTTAATTCCCTATTTAAAAGACGTAAGGCTTTCACCTCATATAACCCTCAGTAACCCTCTGACCCTCAGTAATTTTTATGCAGGAAACTCATTTTGCTAAAGAAAAGACCCCCTCTTACACAAATCATATTCATACTTTGTAACGTCAACAGGTCCCACTAAGAAGACTGATTCATAAAGATTTCCCTTTCACTGTGGAGAGTAAAAAGATTGATCCGGGGGGCAATCACATATAATAGTTGTCAAAGTACGATTCGTCGTCACGCTTTGCGAGCTCGCAAATCGAGCACGCAAGAACTGCATCCCTCGCGACGCGAGGGGCCGCATTTGCGGAAGGTGGAGGCTCCACGCAGTTACAAACATCCACAGGCACAACTTACTTAGAAAAAAACACATTACGCCTCACACGCGGTTACAAACACCCACACACACGACTTACATTACGACCTCACAATCGACCTTAACGTCATAAACTCTCACACGCAGGACTTAGAAAAAAACAATTACGACTAAGGAAAAATACGACCTTAAGGGCCGAACTGAGCGCAACGGAAAACAGTAAAAACACAATAAATACACACAAAAAACACATAAAAAACTTACCCACAACAAGGGGGGGGCCTCCAGGACCTCTGCAAGTGAAGTTACAACTCCATTTAAGACCAAATTCCCGAGTTTAAAAACACGAAAATCCCCTAAGCGAGAGAAAAAATGGCCTCCGAAAAAAACTAAAACGAGGCTACAGGACCCTAAACACGCAAAACAGAACCCAACACATAGGACTTACACCAGGTAGTACAACAGAGGATCGCAAAATCATTCCGATGCGCGTAACACACATACAATATAGCTGCCATACTAAGAGAATGTACACAATAACGTATCTGAAATGGCGGATTTCCCAACTAAAATAACGGCTTTGCCTTGCGCACAAAGCCTATATATAGGGCACAATTGCTACAGACCTCACACTTTCTCCTCAGGTGATGACAGTCTGACTGGACGTTTTCGGCTGCCGGAAAATCCAAAGAGATTGTTAGCTCTTCAGGATATTGATTGCTGGATATTTCTTATTGATAGGTAAAGTATATTAATTAATTTATTAGTAATTAATAGAAAAAAAAAGCTAAGAAAAAAAAATACATTACTGCATTTTGCAATACCTGTACTTTAGCACGGTATTAATCATTAACCATTTGAAATATGTTTATTTATTGATTAATTGATTTTTAATGGACATTGACTAGGCAATTCCAATACACTTACAAATTTCCCCTTAAACCACTCAAGTGTTGCTTTAGCAGTGTGTTTGGGGTCATTGTCCTGCTGGAAGGTGAACCTCCGTCCTAGCGTCAAATCACGCACAGAGTGGTACAGGTTTTGCTCAAGAATATCCCTGTATTTAGCACCATGCAACTTTCCCTCAACTCTGACCAGTTTCCCAGTCCCGGCTGCTGAAAAACATCCCCACAGCATGATGCTTCCACCACCATGTTTCACTGTGGGGATGGTGTTCTTTGAGTGATGTGATATGTTGGGTTTGCGCCAGCCATAGCGTTTTCTTTGGCCGGAAAGTTTAAATTTAGTCTCATTAGACCAGAGCACCTTCCTCCATAAATTTTTAGGAGTCTCCCACATGCCTTTTCGCAAACTCAAAAGGTGCCATTTTGTTTTTTACTGAAAGTAATGGCTTTCTTCTGACCACTCTGCCATAAAGCCCAACTCTATGGAGTGTATGGTTTATTGTCCTATGTACAGATACTCCAGTCTCTACTGTGGAACTCTGCAGCTCCTCCAGGGTTCCCTTAGGTCTCTGTGCTGCCTTAATGCCCTCCTTGCCCGGTCCGTGACTTTTGGTGGGAGGCTGTCTCTTGGCCGGTTTGCTGCTGTGCCATGTTCTTTCCATTTGGTTATGATAGATTTGATAATGCTCCTGGGGATCAAAGATTTGGATTATTATTATTTTTTTTTTAAATAACCTAACCCTGACTTGTACTTCTCAACAACATTGTCCCTTACTTGTTTGGAGAGTTCCTTGGTCTTCATGGCAGTGTTTGGTTAGTGGTGCCTCTTGCTTAGGTGTTGCAGCTTCTGGGGCCTTTCAAAAAAGGTGTGTATATGTAATGAAAGATCATGTAAAATTCAGATTAACAGAACATTGAACTTAAGGCTGTAATGTAACAAAATAGGTAAAAAGTGAAGGGGGGTGAATACTTTTGCAAGGCCCTGTATCTCTGTTCAAGAGAGAGATGGTTTGAACTCTTCAATTACTGTGGAAGAAGTTCTAGAGATTATTAAAAATCTGAAATTAGGCAAAGCCCCAGGTCCGGATGGATTTTCTAATCTGTATTACAAGAAATACGCAGAAATTTTGGATCCCCATTTGGTGACCTTATTTAATGCAATCTTAGACTGTCATAAGATTCCACCTGAACTGAACCAGGCGGACATGGTCTTTTTTCCAAAAGAGGGCCGTGATCCATTAGAAGTTAAGAACTATAGGCCTATATCGTTACTGGATGGTGAGGTCAAAATACTTGCTAAACTGCCGGCAGATAGAATTTCTAACTCCCTACCCTCTTTAATCCGTGAGTTTCATCCCTTTTAGACAAGCGGGGGATAATATTAGACGGATTTTGGATACCTTGCACTGGGCAGGTAAACACTGTACTCCTTTATGCCTTCTATCCTTAGATATGGAGAAGGCCTTTGACTCTCTAGAATGGCCCTATTTAAGGGCTGTATTGATGAAATTCGGCCTTACAGGACGTTTTATGAACTTGATTAATAGTTACTATTAATCCCCTCAAGCAGTCTTAAAACCAGGTCTTTATTTACTATTCAAAGGGGACCAGACAGGGCTGACCTTTATCCCCTCTGCTGTTTGCTTTAGACGTTGAACCCTTAGCCCAGGCCATTAGATCAAACTTAGACTTCAAAGGCATAAATATAGGCCATCATCACTTCAAGTGTGCCTTATTCGCAGATGATGTGTGTCCTTTGCACTGACAGATCCCAGCACCTCAGTTCCTGCCCTTTTTCACTTATTGGGAACATTTGGCAAATTCTCTGGAGTTTAATCAACACTTTAATTTTAACTGGCCTTCCAATCATCTTAAGTATCTGGGTGTGAATATCACCCGTAACACCACAAATCTCCACAAATCCAACTATAAGGCCCTCTACAAAAACATTTGCTTTTTCTACAAAACATTTACTCAAAATGTATTGTCATGGGCAAAATACCCTATCTCTTGGACGTATTCACTCTTTTAAAATTAACAACCTTCCCCGCCTTATGTATTCATTTCGCTCCCTACCGCTCGCCCTGAATTACACAGACTTAGATAAATTACAACGCCAAATCTTTAAATTTATATGGCAGAATAAATCACACCGCATTTCTAAATCAGCTATGTTTATCCATAAATCGAAAGAACGTCTTTCCTGCCCCAATCTAAATTATATTTTAAGGCTGCACAATTGGCTTTTATCCCAATTGTGCATTCCCCTACTCACCAACCTCTCTGTATATTCATTGAGAACTTTATGATGGCCCCATATACGTGGGATTCCATCCCATGGATCCCGAACCCACTGACATGCTTGGGCAAATTGGACAGCCCGTACATAAAGCAATCCTTATCTATTTGGTCATGGGCTGTGCATAAATTTCAGCTGATTCCGAAAAATCCTACCCCAACCCCAATAATACCCAACCCCAGATTCCCTGATACTCTCCCTGCAGCCTCTCCATTATGGTGGAAATCCCATAATCTCCTGACAGGGAACTCATGGTATAAAGACAATATTACCTTAACATTCACTCAATTAACAGAAGAATTCAATATGCCTATCCAGGAACACTATAAATACTTTCTTTCCACTTTAGAACATACTCTAGGGAAACCTGCACCAAACTGGTTTACTAGGTTATGCCTGTCTGCTCCTCTTACAAAAGGTATTGTGGGTATTCTATATGATACTTTTAATTATTTTTCCGCCACCTCCCCCCAAAATATATTCATAGATGGGAAGAAGATTTAAATTGCAATTGGGATACAGAGACCTGGCGAAACCTAACAAGAGGATCTCTCAGAAGTAATCTCCATTAAAGTTATTTATAGGATATATACTGTATCAGCCCGGATAAACTATTTAGATGGAAATGCTCCCCTAATCCTAACTGCTTTAGAGCTTGTCAGATCCCTGGAACCTTTTTCCACACTTGGTGGTCATGTCCCCAGGTACAATGCCTTTGCAACAAAGTTTTTCATTTAGCCTAAGTTATATTTGGCACGCCTGTCATGGCTAAAGCAGACATAGGTCTTTTAGGACACTTTGTCCCTTTACTATCAAAATACCAGATTGGATTCCTCCAGTGCTTAATGCTAGCTACAAAGAGCCACATAGCCAGACAATGGAAATCTTCCACTCTTACTCTACAATCCGTTATCAGTAAGATGAATTACATTGCTATAAATGAAAGGCTAACTCATTTACTGGAGGACTGTATGCCTATATTTTCCAGATCTGGAATCCTTGGATTAATTCTCCTTATAGCCCCCCTATGACATGAAACCTTCCTATCTAACATTATGCTTTCTTTTGCTAATCACTACACTGGAGATGCAGACCCGGGACTGAAGGCGGCCGGACGGGTGATGGATCCGAGCTGGTAACTTACAGGACTTATATTTGGATACTTTTGAGACAAAAACCTGTTTTTGAATTTAAATTTGTTGTTGTGTATTTAACAGTGTGTTTTTATTGAAATGTTTCAACTCCTTTAGAGTTATACTATATTGGTACAATTCTTTTATTTTTTACTTAGGCTCTAGATGTCTTTTACACTGAGCCTATTAATCTGTTTTATTTATGGTAATATTTTTCCCTTGAAAATTGGAAAAATGTAGGTAACTTGGTTCCACTTAGACCTTCCCACAGGTGGAGATAGATCTTTTTGTTTATATTTATTTTGACTGCCATATGATACTTTTTTATGGTGCAGTATAATGTTAGCCTGTTTTTTCTTAATATGGTGATACTGTACTTCAATAATGCCAAACCTGTTATTTGGCTTTAATGTCAATTTCCTGTTTATTTGGTTACCTAATAAAAACTTTTTGAAAAAAAAAAATACACCTACCATTAAAATGATGAACTGATCATTTCTTTGTCAGTGGACAAATGTTCAAAATCAGCAGGGGATCAAATACTCGCCCCCAACCCACTATATATATATATATATATATATATATATATATATATATATATATATATATATATAAATAAATACATGACCCCTCCCTTAACTGCGCCGTTACCTTATATACAGTTTTTGCAGATTCTGATTAGCTGGAATATATATGAGCCAATCAGATTAGCGTATTTGAATATGCTACCGTCCCTTTTCTGATTGGTTAAGGCGGAAACAATACCAATTTAACTGATTTCCTTATGAACCCCCATGGTTACAAGTAAAATGTAGGTGCCATAGGGGTGGATAACGACCTCTATACCATAGGAGTTCATTTTAGGTGCCATAGGGTCAATAGGGACCCCCATGGTTATAGTATAGTTTAACATGGGGCTCCCTTGATATATGGGTTAATATTAGTTCCAATGGAGATCCATAGAGATCCCCAGGGTTATAGTACTGACTGGGGAATCCTGGGGGATACCAATGCTCATAGGGGGGGGTGGGTATTGAGGGGGATCCTGAGAGATTCCCTGGTTCATATGAGTTGGAGGTAGAAGAATTTGAGCAATCTGACAGAACTAATGTGTTAGATCATTTATAGTGATAAAATGGAGGCATCCACGCTTATCTGTGCCTTTAATGTGCTTGAAGGTACCACTAGTTTTATTTTTGGGCACACAAAGAGACTTCCAAGTAAACTTTAGCAAAATTAAATATCCTTATGGAAGCAATGTGATAGCAATTTTAAAATAGAAGGACAGACACTCAGGGCTTAGGATATTAGGAACTTTTTTTACATGTGGTAACTCTGTAGTACTTTATGAGTGAACTCCATTCAGATTTTTTCTTACACGAGCCATGGAATAAAGCTGGCTGGAGCCTGGGTGGGACAATGATACTACTATCAGCTGCACTTCCATTTAATTCTGTTGTTAAATGGAGATCATATCTATATTCCCTCCAAGGTAACTCAGACTGTTAAAAGCAAAAGTAATACAAAATTTAAAAGAATGTTTGTATCTCTTTTTTTAACCTTCTAAAATGTTTGCTCATTATCAAGTGAAGCTATTCACTTACTATAAATATGACATGTCAATGGCCTTTTTTAAGGTTTCCATACAAATATCAGGTTAATTGAAAAAGTTCCTTAACCACATACATGTTGAAAAAATATGTCTGGAGAATGAGTAAGAAGAGCATAGAGAATGGACAATTTAGACAAAGAGGGTGACACAATGATTATGCTAATTTCATGGCATGAATTTAGTTTTGTTTATGATTTTTTAATTAAAGAGTCACACATGTTCTATTATAATTTAGAACAAAATGTTTTGAATATTACAGAGTTTTACACAAAAATGAATGCTTAAAGATTTCATCCCAGTGCACAGCGCATTTTTTACTGTATCATGTGCAGCAAGCAGAGGAAGTTATTGATTATTCCACAGAGCTCCATAACTCAGCTGGTGCAGTGCAGGGACCCTTGGTTTATCTAGAAGGTGGTGCTAATATTGTGGCAGTTTTTACAATGAATCAACAAATATTTTACCCTTGCTGCATTAATTTATAAGGCAAATAAAAAATTTTATGTGTATAAAAACTTAAATGCACTATATTTTTGTTACTGTTAAATAAATTGTTCCCTGGTACAACTACATAATTATAAATGACTGCTTGATGCTCCTTTTATTTACTTACATAGTTTTTGTTTTACTGCTCGTTAATTACTTTATAGATTGAGTGCTGCTCTTTCGCTTGGCTGGAGTGAAAGTGATATTTTTATTACACAAACATTGAGAACACTGCGCTAATATCATTTCATTAGATGTGTTCCACTGAAGGCCAAAGCTACTTTCGCTCTCCTTTAAAAAGGTGTTAACTAGCAATGAAGAGATTCTCTAGTGTAGACATATTGCAATCTTTGACGGCTATGTTTAATGAACCATCTGCCAATATGACATTAAATGAAATGTAAGAAAGTGTTTGAGTTTAAACTATGCTGATCAGGATGCAACCACAAAATGGAATTTGGACACAATCTTTCAGGAAGTCAAGTGTTAAGCTCCTTTTTATAGAGGGAAATCAGACACTGCAAATAAGTACTATTTAATAAGTAGGATGTCACAAGTTATACTTTGTACCTTGTATCTGCCAACTTCCGGAGGTTTCTACTGTGGGGTTATGATCAGAGCTTTGCCAGTTATTAAACTGAAAGTTGAGGGTACTAAGTCCTCTTCTTCCCAAGAGGTCTAAAAGTGCTGCTTTGCATGGATTATGGGTTTTGCAATTCTGCTATTGCTCCAGCCTAGAGAAAATAATCTTTCATCCCTTACAACTCGGCTGCACACTTTCCGAGTATACTTTCCACCACTTGCAAATTATTGCAGAGCATCACTTCTCCTCTGCAGTACTAACAAAGAATAAAACACACAAAATGTCTGGTTGAAAAACACCAATACACATTATTTGTGCAGCTGCTTGTGCAGAATCTTACTACTTGTAAGAATATAATGTCTATAAACTAATTATTAATCAATTTTAAAAATGTAAACCATTTTCCCACATAATTTTGAAGCCACTATCCAATAGCCACAACAGTGAGTTCTATGTTTATTCAGAGGATCAGAGAGAGATTTGCAGCATGCACTACGTTACTTTCATTTGATAAACTTCAAATCATATATTTTCATGTAAAAATTGATTTAACCGCATTTAAAACATTCTATTTTGAATGCATGGTAAATATTTAATATCATACTCTAAAGTGAAGACAGCAGGCATTTTGTCCAATCATCTCAATGGAATAATCATATTTATTGAGTATCAAAACACCATAAAAAAGCTATGTGCTATTTGTATATTCTTAATATAGATTTGAGTATTATTATGTGAAATACTAAACAGATACATTTAGCAAAATCGTAAAATCTTAAACATGAGGACATTCTTATTTAGTATTACAGTATTAGTCAATTAATTTTGGTTGCTATAAACACACTGTAATGTCACACAATTTTAACTACATTGTTTGTACAATAATTGTATAGTTTTATGAGAAATAATTTTGTATGCAAAATGAATACCCAGACAATTTTCAAGAACAGAGACTTTAATAGAAAACTCCAGATGTGACCTGTAGCCATGGGCAATGTAGACTAATATCCTTTAATATATCAAATCACACTGAGTCCGCATTATTATGGAATCCTACAGTGCTTGCTTAGTTCTGACTTTGCAAGGTATTGAGTTGCCTCTATGCACACCACCAAGTTACATGTATATGTATATATTATAATGAAGTAAGATATATTCAAAATGTCATTGTAGACATCATTAACTCCAAATTGCACTTTGAGTTTCAATTATCAATATAAAAAAAGACAATTTTGAGGGTATAACTGCCTTTAGCAATGTTTTTCTTCTACCATATCAAAGTATGTAGACAAATTAATCAAGTGCTTTAATGTTTCTAGGGCCCGTTTCATAGACAAGGAACTGAGTTTCAGAGATGCGTTTTTCAAAATTCTTTGAATAGCCCAGAAGTAATGGTGAGTCCCAAACGTGTAACACATATTGATGCATATGTCTAATATAATCATTGTCTGGGGGGAAGGCCCATTCTGTTACCATCAGTAATACAGAGTTTCAAGGTGATAAATCCAATCTGCAGAATGATATTCTGTTGGCATTTCTATAATATTAATTAGATCACCTTGTCAAGCAATGTGAAATTTGCTCAACGTTCATTAGAAATTCTCTACAGATAGGCAATGGCCTCAGTATTACCTCCTGTCTTTTTTCTGTTTGGTGACTGACAGCTGAGGGCAAGACTGAGACATCAACCCCTTAAAATTTCTGAAGGCTAGGTCACTGGACTCCATAACAAATGCAGAGTGGGCGTACTATTGCTTGAAGATATCTTATTAAATTGGACAAAAGCTGTCTCCCTCACAACAGTGTCTCAGAATGCCCTCTGCCTGAATGCTGGGTGCACAAGTGTGACAGAAAGCCATTTGCATTACCCTGCAGTCATTTTATATGCGGAGGTAATGAAGTTGTCAGCCGAGCCCAGAGTGTGGCAGAGTCTGATATTCAAATAGCTCCACGGCTTCTGTTTCTTCTAACTCTACCCCCACCTCTTTTCACACGCCAGCTGATGAGCACATAGCATTCCCCAGGACTTTTTCTCATGTCTGTCGATGTATGCATTTCAAAGCATTTTGTGTTGGACAGAAAGTCAGTGAGAACAGAAGATGCACACTGCCATGGTCTGATAGATAATCCACACTGGCACATGATGGTATTCAACTGCCATCTGCAAACATTCTGTGCTGACAGAGATGTAATAAATACAGCTCCCAGTCTTACATATCATTTTACTGATACATGGCTTAGGAAATACATTTAAAGATGTCATTGTTTTTATTTTTTTTTTTAAATCTTTAATCATAACTTAACTCATAACAGTCAAAAAAAATAGCAAATATACAATTCATAGATAAGTCGCTCTATATAAAATAGAGCTATAAGGGCACACATATTTTTGAAAACATGCTAGATTTTAGTGTTATTGGTATTCACTAGTGATGACAAACAGCCTCATTCAATTTGGGGCCGTAACTCGATCGCAGACAGGAAAGTGGCTGCGATCAAGTTGCGTCCTCCGGTTGATCTACTTTTACTCTGCTATTCAATTGGCATGCCCCGAAAGTTAGGCACCGTACTCGAGAATCCGTAACCATGCTCTCGACAGTAGCATTTGCAGGCTTGAACATGATCCACAAGCCCGTAACTCGTGGTTCAAGCCCAAAAAATCTGAGAACTTGCAAATGCAAATCTAAATTCAATACAGCACTGTAAATGATGGGGAACACAATGGGTGACTTTAGAATTAAAAGCACAATATTCTCAAGCTCGCACATTGACAAAATATAATACTTTATTTCATGTTTAATGCCTGGTTTGTGTGATGACTACTTTTTACAACAATCATCACACAAACCAGGCACTCACACCATACTGAGGATCGGCAGTAACCTTGAAACACTACTGTATGTGGTTAAGTGACCTGGTTTGTGAAAAATCCATCTGTTGCTATGTCTAAAACTGTGAAATACAGTAAGCATATGCTTTAAAGGAGCCATGTTTAAAATGGTTTGGATTGACAGAGTGATGGTGCATTATGTGGCCTCATTTGCATGTCCCGCCCAGTTTTCCCAGAATGCAGTGCATATACTGTATTTGTGAGAAATTTGAGCATGAAATAAGTTTTTATCAACTTATTTTTAGACATTCAAATAGAATCACTAATGTACTATTCCTTATTTGTACTAATATATATATATATATATATATATATATATATATATATATATATATATATATACAGTATCTCACAAAAGTGAGTACACCCCTCACAAGCAGACAAAGGACATGGATTACTGGAACCATGTCCTGTGGTCCAATGAGACCAAGATAAACGTATTTTGTTCAGATGGTGTCAAGCGTGTGTGGCGGCAACCAGGTGAGGAATACAAAGACAAGTGTGTTTTGCCTATAGTCAAGCATGGTGATGGTAGTGTCATGGTCTGGGCACTGGGGAGCTACAGTTCATTGAGGGAACCATGAATGCCAAGATGTACTGTCACATACTGAAGCAGAGCATGATCCCCTCCCTTCTGAGACTGTGCCACAGGGCAGTATTCCAACATGATAACGACACACCTCCGAGACGACCACTGCCTTGCTAAAGAAGCTGAAGGTAAAGGTGATGGACTGGACAAGCATGTCTCCAGACCTAAACCCTGTTGAGCATCTGTGGGGCATGCACAAACGGAAGGTGCAGGAGTGCAAGGTCTCTAACATCCACCAGCTCTGTGATGTCATCATGGAGGAGTGGAAGAGGACTGTGAAACTCTGTGAAGCTCTGGTGAACTCCATACCCATGAGGATTAAGGTAGTGCTGGAAAATAATGGTGGCCACACAAAATATTGACACTTTGAGCCCAATTTGGACATTTCCACTTAGAGATGTACTCACTTTTGTTGCCAACGATTTAGACATTAATGGCTGTGTGTTGAGTTATTTTGAGGGGGCAGCAAATTTACACTGTTATACAGGCTGTACACTTACTACTTTACATTGTAGCAGAGTGTAATTTCTTGAGTGTTTTTACATGAAGAGATATCACATATTATAATTGTCTTACTACGAGACGTCGTCATGCTGTTTGCGTGGTGAGTATGACTTAGCGATGAGCGCAGCAGGCGAGCCATTAAACTCGGAGCACTTAGGCAATGAGCGCCGGCGAGCAGTTAAACTCGGAGCACTTAGGAAAGGAGCACTTAGCGGGACTTAGAAAAAAAAACCGAGATGTGGGACGCAAAAAATTACGAGATTAGCGGCCAAACCAAAAACCCAAAAAACACATTAAATCCACCACCGAAGGTGCTTAGCACAATCCTCGCAATGAGTGCTGAAGGTCCTCAGAATACAAAACGGTTTCAATTATGTCTCAAACAGCATTCCCATGGCTTCAAATTTAATTGACCGTCATCTTTTGTGAGATACTGTATATATATGTATATATATATATGGTGGAAGGAGAAGAATATAGTGTGTGAGAAAGGGAAGAAGAGTTAGGGAAAGGGATCTGAATGATGCATGGAAAGGTAGAAAGAGAGCATGAAGAAAAAATGAAAAGAGAAGTCACTATTGAGGAGAAGTAAAGAAAATAGTGTGGGGTAAGTGGGAAAAGAAAGAACAGAGAAATGATTAAAAGAGTTTGGTGAAGAAGGAGAATAGTGTGTTGCGAAATATGCAGAAGAAATTATGGGAAAGGAGAGGAGAAATTGTAAGAAAAGGTAGAAAAGAAAGTAAGATATAAAGAAATGTTTTGGTGCAAAGGCAGAAGAGAGTAGAAAGTGGGAGTCTAAGAAAAAAATAAAAAGGGAAAGAGAGAGAAAAAGAGAGAAATGAACTTAAAAATGGCAAAAAAATGAAAAGTTCAGAACAATGAATGGTAAAATTGGGAAGCAGAGAATGAATGTGGATGAGGTGTTTATAAGATGTTGATATCATTTTATATCTCACACCACTGATTTCCTGAGAGCCTTGTCCCTTCTAGCGAATTACGGTAAATAACCATTTAAAATATAAATCACAACATGGAATAGGTATAATCTGCTGTAATTTCAAAATCAGGTGACACATCTTGTATTGCTTATAGTGTAATGTTTTTTTAAGTATTTAGTAATAAATTATTTACTGCATTTTTCCAATCATTTTCTGGCACTCTATTTTGTTTTCTCCAATTTTAAAATTACACTGGAACCAGTTATCAAAATGCATATTATTGGAACGATGCAGAAATATTGACCTTTTAGGATTTATGCAAAAGTGGCTTTTGTATTCATTTCAAATACAGTGTAATTTCGTTAAAGCAGCAGCCTTGAAACCAGAGGTCATCCAGAGTTCAGTCATGCAGTATACATAGGTGCTATATCTCAGGCTTTGGATGCAGGTGGCCTTCCTGGTAAATTATAGATGGAGGTCACTATCATCCAATAGGAAATATCTGTATTATCTGTTACACATTGCAATTGACCTGTGTGTTTTTCCCATGACAGAGAACACCGGCTCATTTAATTGTATAATGTTCTGCTGTGAGGCCAATGCTGTTTGAATGCTATAATAATGTAGGCTTGCTGGTGGCAGACATATTACACAGATTAGGTATAATGATATAAATGTATATGAATGGATACAACCAAATAGAATATTCATAATCACCCATAATACCAAATACTGCTTGGAGATACAGTGATTGAGGAGATAATAAAACTCCTTAAAAAAAGCATCTTATTGTAGATCAGTTGATCTAGAGACAATTGTGTGAGCAGGATGTGTACTGGATCTTCCCTGAATACTCGTTTGATGTTAAAGGCCTGCTGTAGTTTGGGACAAAATTACAAGTTTTTGAAGTATGTAACAAAATTAGCTGCTACATAAGCCATGTGCATTAAAGCATTTTACAGAAAAATTAAGATTTTGCAGAATATGGCCCCTATTTAGATGTCCAAATCGCAATTACATGAGACCGTAATGGAGCCCGTAAATGTTACTGGTAGTCAATTGGCTACTTTTAACTACTCACATTCCAATTGCGAGTTACAGGCTCAAAATACCTGGAGTTGTCAAAAACATAACTCCTTCCTATCTCCTTCTTTGATGTTTCAAGCCTGTAAATCTTACCAGTGCTAAAGACGCAAAATCCATATTTAATTACAACAATTCAACAAGCCCACAATTGCCTTCAAACGTTAGAGATAGGACTTGTAAGTGGGTTAAACACCTGTTCGTAACATTACAAAAGCAAATAAATACACATTACTGTACATATAAATACTGGGAAAGCAATGAAAGACATTAGAATGAATTGTACAACAGCCTCAAGCTTGCAAATCTGCAATAGAATTTTTTTGTTTATTTTGATCCCGGGAATCAAGGAGTTATTACATATCATAGAACCCACATGGACTAGAACAGTTGATTTCTTGATTTTTATTGTTTTCTATATTTCTGGATTTCGAGTCCGATTGAAAATTGTACTTCTAAACATTAATGGATTGTAGTTTTAACTCCATGTTTTACTAATGTCATGATGACATTTGTCTAATTTGCTATTGGCTCTGTCTAAATTGTAACTTACGGGCTTGCTTAATTGATCATTATCATGCCCTGAAATGCTACGTATGGGTTAATGGTTTGCGTGTGGTGCCGGTGAGACTGTACATCTAGATATGTAACAAATTTGCAACCCGCAGACAAACGTTTAGTATGAAGCTAATTACGGGCTTGGAATTAAATGGAGTCCTATGCTTGTGTCATGAATTCTTCCAATTTCCATAGTTAGTTTTCTTGCATACTGAAGTCAGTTTTATGTTAATGGGATCATTTCTATTCAATTTTATTATTTAGTGGCTATTCATAGTAAAGTATTTTCAATAGAACTGAATAGAGATGATATAGGAACCTAGGCACTTTCCATTCCTCCAAAGTGTCTAATCATTTTAGAAATAAAATGCCTGCTGCCATGAAAAGCAAAATTGAATACAGGTATACCCTGGTTTACGCTACCTCGCTGATAGCACTTTTTCCGGTCACCAGAAGAGCTTAAATATAGGGCTGTTCAGTGCTATAGAGCTAAAATGGCCATTTAGCACGGTTTTTGTATAGCGCTACTGTATGTAGAAACTCATATACCGCGCTAAACGGGCTCTTCCTGTATAATGATTCAAAATTAAGTTTATTTATTTTAAACTATTCATTTAAAAAAATGCACATGGTACAGATTACAGTGACACACACAGATTTTACTGTCACTTGATCATTGTTCATTCTTTGGTACTGGTAAGTCAAATAAACTGAGCTATATTTTTTACAAGCTTTATATTTTATTTTTTGTTTTGAATGTGTCAGGGAGTAAAAGAAATAGAACACCTTGGGTTGACCAAGCTCTTGTCAAACTGTATAAACAAATATAGAGAGACCATGAGCCTCATTCAATTTGGAGGCCGCAACTCATGGGACGTAGGCCGTTTGTCTGCGGGCCTGCTGCGGGTGCGCAGTGTGCTAGACTTACGGTGCTATTCTATTCGACTAGACCGCAAGTTACAGGCCGCAACCCCAAGCCCATAAACCCTCTCCAGGCAGGCAAGCTGTACAGGGGCTGGATAAGCTGTGCTCGTCCATCAATAACCTACGGAATAACGTAGTGCGACAAAGACCTCTCATCCAATAAAAAGCGGTCTAGCCGAATATGATTGACAGTAGGAGATGATAAATTTGCGCCCCACACGCCCTTGCGTTGACTGATTGTATTTTCTTTCTAAGTAGCATGCAAGTCCTGGAGTTGGAGGTGGGGTTCTATTGGAGATTGAGTAGGAGAAATTTGAGAGAGGTAGTTTGCGATTTTATTGATTTATTTTCTTTTTTATAAGGATTTATACCTTTATTTTCTTTCAGCATCCAGGAGGAGATCTGGGTCCGGTGGCGAGCCAGAGGCAGGGGCGTCGGGTCCATCTCAGCAGAATGTGGAGGAAAGAGCCCCCGTCCAGTAGGAACCAGCGAAGGGGTAGGAGGAAAGGATCTGTGGGCTCTGGCTCGGAGGAGGTAATTTGGGTGGTGGGGTCACCGTCCGCAACACCCTCTTCCTCCAAAGACTGCATATCTCACCAGGGCCCTCCAACTGGACTTATGGGGACCAGCAAAGCCAGCCACCACCTCCTTCTCCACACAAAAATGCGCTGCCCTGGCCGCCACCACCCCCAGGCACACCCACTCCACCTCAGGGATCGCCCCAGGCTCCAACCAGGCCCCAGACCCTCCGCACTCAATCACTGCCACCTCCTCACCCACCAACACCCCACAGACCTCCCTCCCCACCACCACCAAGCCAGGCTATGCGAAGCTCAAGCGCAGCCTGGCAAGGTGCAATAGGGAGGAGAGGAGGCGTCATCTTGTGACAGAGACTTACCTGGCCAGGCTTCTAAGGTTGGGACTGCTCCCCAGCCCGCCTCCTCTACCCTGAAGGCATCCCCAGACACCAGCAGCCGGGCCCCTCCTCTCCTCCCACCGTGCCTCCGCCACCTGTTGTGCCTCCCCCCCTCCCCACCACCACCAACAGGGAGACGGCGGCAGGCCACAGAGGATGTGGGCCCTGTGGCTAGGCAGAGGAGGACATAGTGGCTGTGGATATGTTTGTGGCTTCTCAACTACACTCCTCAGTGACAATGTATTGGTCTCAATGTTAACCTAATCTAGCCTGTCTACAGAGTCTTGGATCTTGTCCTATGTGATGGTGATATTTTGTATGCAGGTGGCTACCTCCCATCCATGATCCTCTTCTCTGTGGACACGTAGGGTTCTGTTTAACAAGTCACCAATTGATGGTTACTGCGGAATGCTGCTGAGAAAAGATGCTGCAGTCCCTATGATTTTTTCAGGCCTTATTTTGTAGGTTGTCTCTTTTTTTTCTTCTCTTTCTTTTGTTTTCGGTACAATTCAGGTCCATGAAGGCATCTTCTGCATCTGCAAGCATTTTGGAGGAAATGTATGAGGTGTAAGGTTTCCCAGTGCCTCTCATGTAGACATTCCTTCAATGAGAGCTCCCTCTTAACATGTAGCTCCCACAATCTTAAAGCTATCATATAGCCAGATATCTAAGACATGATTGTTGCTAGCTTCAATGTAGACTAATACCACTATGGCAGTGGACTTGCAAAGTCTCACAATGGCATGTTAATGACAGCCAGAATTAATATATGCACTAGTGAAGCATGTGATCCTGACCTCAGTATCGGTCTGAGAACAGATCCCTGGGTCTGATGTAAATGACATTGAATCTGACTGCTCTCCGTATTAATGAGTATTTTCCCATATTTCTGATTATCCAGAGAACTAGCTAATAGTAATGCTTGCAGATGAGAATCAGGTGAGTTGGTATATTGTTACAGTTACAGTATTTAGCACTGTACTGTACATGCATGTTGATTATTTTTTTTATCCTCCGACTTTTTTTAGTTGACCACTTTTTTTACGATTTTTGTATTGTCACCACACTGTATGTGTGAAACTGGATTTTATTACACAGTCCAGAGGTTGAATCATTTGTTTCATTGAGCAGATCTATACAAGTTGTAAGTGCTATGCACATTAATGGTTTCTTCAATTAAATTGAGTGGTGTCTGATGATCCTTTTTTTCAACAGATTCCGGTTGCAGTGGTGTTGTGACCACATGTGACCCTGGTAGGTGCAATGCATCATGCTTATTCTAGACTATGACATTACCCCCTGTAGGAATCCCCTTTTGCCCACAAGCACAGTCGTGCACAGTCTGATTGTGGTCTGTGTAAAAAATAAAGCTTTGTTATACCTTTCCAACTGTGTCATTGTGTTTTCAATGTTTGGGGTTATGGGATATCCACATGCATCACATTAGTGTCCTATATATGTAATCTAATTAGCCCTAGTTAACAATACAAAGCAACAAAATCATAGTCATAATAGCATTAGATATCATATAATATTAAACATCACATATAATAATAATAACGGTTTAATACACAGGCCAAGTCCAATTAGTGATACTCTGAAATATTAACATTCCCCTGAGAGCCTAATAGGAATATGGCAGGTGATACTGGAGTGGGTTTCCAGTTCCTTCTCTAGTGGACTGTGATTTGTCTGACCACACCCATGATATTAATGCACAGTCTTGACCATTTCTGATTGGGGTCTGTGTAAAAAATAAATATTTGTTATACCGTTCTAAACGTGTCAGTGTGGTTTCAATGGTTGGGGTTATGGGACATCCACATGCATCACATCAGTGTCACATTCCTATATATGTAAACTAATGAGCCTTAGTTAACACGCAATAGATCAATACATATCAAAATAATCATAGTCATAACAGCATTAGATATCATATAATGCTAAATATCACATATAATAATAATAAAGGGTTAATACACAGGCCAAGTTCAGTTAGTGATACTGTAGAGTATGAACATTCCCCTGAGGGCCTGATAGGAATATGACAGGTGATACTGGAGTGGGTTGCCAGTTCCCTCTCTAGTGGACTGTAATTTGTCTGACCTCTCTGCTATGACGTGCCCATCTACACTGGCCGTACATGGTATAGCTCACAGCTTCATTGCAGCACACAAGCCCCTTCACCACCACCACTTAGCAATGCTGAAGGGGACCAGGGAAACATACACCACACTAATCTACTCTAACCCATCAGGAGGGGCTGTGCAGAGGCACATGGATTAACAGTCAACTCATCTCCATCAGGGGTAATCTCTGCTATGCCTCACGTCATTGCCTGTGGCCATGTGCCAAGATGTATACCCATTCCCATTTTGTAACCTCCCATTATGTTCTGCTAATCATCAGTTAACATTATTTGGGATTGCTAAGTGGTGGTGGTGAAGGAGCTTGTGTAGCTGAATGAAGCTGTGAGCTATACCATGTAGGGCCAGTGTAGATGGGCAGGTGATAACAGAGAGATCAGACAAATCCTAGTCTACTAGAGAATGAACTGGCAACCCATTCCAGTATCTTTGGCATGCAAACTTTGTAGAACAGCACAGGCAGAGACCTTGCTAAATGTGCTGCAGTCCATAGGGTCACAGAAAGTTGGACACGACTGAAGGACTGAAAGACAAATAATAAAATGTTAACCGGGTACTTGATATATGCCATGTGGCAGTGAAATATTGGAACTATTTGTGTTCCCAAATGTAGATGTGATGAATGAGATGTATATCAGATGGTGTTTGTATGTTTATGGGCCACATTATAGCCTCTGTGAGTGAGAAAGGGTTAATATGGCAGTCATTTTGATGTAAATGTGTTGCAATTTAATGTGTCTTAACTTGCTTTCAGCATCTTGCAGCATGACATTTCATATTTGCATATGCATGACCATTCTAACATATGAAAATAAAAATATTTGTATTATTTACATATTTGACCATTGTGGATTGTTGTGCAAGAAATTCTAATGCCTTCCATTGTTTTTGCAATATTTTAAAGTCCCTTGGTGTGCTTTTATTGGGTTTTACATTGTTACAGATTAATCTGTAAGACCTTTGCGAGTCCTCCTTCGAACCCGTAACTCGTGGTCGGACTTTTGCCATTTGCTGCCTTGACGGCGTGGTTAGCGAGGAGGAATCGGAGCAATTGAATAGCAATTTGCAATTTTAGCGACCGTATGTCTTGCAGCCATGAAAGATCAAGGCTTGGAAGGCCTTTAGCTTTAGATGTTAACCATCACAAGGAATTGGAGGCCAGAGCCCCTAACCTGGTCGAAGCCTGCAAAAAGACGCCGATTGAATAGCAAAATAACTTACAGGCTCCATTACGGACGCCCAGATCTCCCAAGGGCTCAATTGAATGAGGCCCCATGATTTTATCCATTCTATCTTATAAGTTTGTAGAAAGAGAGGCTGGGGAACACAGTGTTATTTGGTGTGAACCCCAAGTAGGGGAGTTTGGAGTGAGGGAGATTCAGGAGTTGTGGTTCTTGTAAAAGAGTGAAAATAAGATATTTCTTGGGGACAATGTTTTCGTTCAAAGGAGTGAGTGTGTTTGTGGACCTGTGAAGGTCATTTCCTGCCCAATTGTATGTCAAATTGAGCAGTTCATAAATTGGGTGCATAGATCTAGAAAATGTCCATGATAGTGGCCATCTTGTATGGATTACTTAAATGGTCATTGAATGTGTATTTATTTCAACTTATTAGTAAGTACTTATGAAATGACATACATAATCATTTTGAAATTAAAATATATTTATTATTAAATACTTTTAAAAATGGTAGCAGATAAGTTAGTAGGAACTTCTTATTCCACCCATTGCATTAAAAATAAACATAGATTGCATGGACCACGTCTGCTAAAGCCATTGATCATATTAATAGTTTAAACATTCCCCAGGTGTAGTACTCTACCTCTGCATAATAACTCCTATAGACTGGTCAACTAAATCTGACACTGACTAAATATCCCCATCCATCCATGGTACAACGACACTGCTGAGTAACAAATATAAACAATGCTCTTTTTACTGTGTCAAAAGAGCATATAAAAGGTTGTGATCTATTGTTTGCTTTTTCAAAGTGAATCAACTTTTCCTGGCACCCATCTCCTTCACAGTCGGACATACCTACAAGATTTCACTGCCTCACAACCTACATTCAATCAATTTAAGAATTTAATTGACTCTTATTTTAGCACTATGATCTATGTCTAAAATATGGAGAAGATAGTACTGTTGGCCAGACCACGATGATCCTTTTGACCATTCTGTTAAAACCTGCAGACATCTGAAACCCACATACTTACGACATGCATGCTCAGACGATTGTAGTATTGCTGTTGCATAACAGTTGAAAGTAGTAAATACCTCATCTATGTATCCAACTTATACTGTTCATTTCATTCCTTAGCCCCATCATTCTGTTCTCTATCCCATTCTTTTCTTCACTCTTTCTCTTTGCTTTCCCTCTCTCTTTCCACTCTTTCTTTAACACCAATCCTCTTCCAGAAGCCATTTTAATTGTATAAGGAAACAAAAAGCACCCTCACAGTATAAAAGCCAATTAGGAGGGACCATTACAATAAGGATATTAATCAATTTTAATTTGTGTAATTTCATATTAAAACATAACTTTAATGAAACGTTAACATGTGTACTGCTTGGTCAATATCAAATGTTCATGAGCTGATTTTGGTTTGCATATGTGTTTGTATTTCATATACATCCATGTAAATAGACATATGTTGAAAGGGCCCCATGACATTATTATACATATTTATGTGGCACAAAAGAGGGGGATGCTTATAAGGCTCCTGTGTGTTTCTTTCTTCTGAAGACAAGCTTAATCTGAATTTTGAAATCAAGTCAAGGAGAAGTGAGAACATTTTGATGTGATAATCCTGTATAATAATCTCTGCACAATTGTGTTGGATTCAAGGGAGAAACATTGATCATGGAGATCAACCTCTGAAATATGGAGCCTGTGTCACATATAGGAACACATTCCATGCATTACATTGGATTTATTCTGTAACAGAAAAAATGCAATTCTATGAACTAAACTTTTGTAAATCACGCTAAAAGTATTTTCTTAATTAAAAATGTAATAACATTTTCAAAGACAAGGCAGTCATTAACTGGATTCTATTTGGTTATAATATGCTGTATCAGCAACATATCCTGCTGGGCTTGATAGTTACATCTCTGTTGAGCTTTAAAAAATGATGGCCTGTCTTACAGTCTGCGGCTTTCAGTGAGGCAAGCGACAATGCTAATATATACATATCTCAATGCACAAGAGACTTTCATTTAAGTGCAACGTAGGTTTTTTATTCAAAGTGCCAACAGATCATTGATGACACACAGCTAAGCCTAGACGAAGATGAAAAGTCTTACCAATTAGTACTGAACTTGCTAGAGTACAACTATTAATGAATTTGGACAACATTGAAAAATGTTGTTGACCAGATCCCTAGCTCGATTGCTGAACTGTTCGATTTTTCAGAGTGTCAATTCATCACTGTCCACCTGGCTAAATTTAACACTTTCTCGTGCTCCTGGCATGTCGGTTGAGAGACGGCTGCCTCTGTCACATGATATCTCCTTCACAAAAGGGTCAATAGACCATTGTACAGGTTCATGCTGCCTGCCTCCCAGCTGCTCTCTCCCTTCCCATGTTAATATTTTCAGATAAAAATGTACCCATTCTACATTTGCACAATATAAATGTACAGTGTTTAGCACTAATATTATATACAATGCAACTAGTTTCTTACCCAGTACTTTAATGTGTTAGCGAAGCCAGCATTATAGCTAAAGACAGTTAGAGAAAGAGCAGAAGGTGACACTATAGATAAATAATTACAATTAGATGTTATTAAAACATTTGGTTAAAAATGTTAGATAATGAACCTGAAGGTTAGGTATTTTAACTTAAATTATCTATAAACAACCTCTTGTTTCTAACTCTCTTTATCTAGGGCTATTAATCAGCTCTCATAGTTGGTGTGATATAGAAGAAGGGCATGCCCTTTTTGTACCAGTTTGGATAATTTTACTTTAATCATTAAAACTCTCCGTCATTACTGTTATTTATCCAACTGCTCTTCTTCATTATCACCCTTAATGTGAGAGTTAATGAATGGCCTTAAATAAAGAGATTTAGATAGGGAGATCCTTTGTTTAATAATGTGTACATAAATGCGCAACTATTTAAAACTAAACGTCCAACCAATTGCAATTATATTTATTTATTTGTGTACTTTCATTTCTGCTGTGTCACTTTAAAGAGTCACGAAAATTGTATCTAATGAACATTAAGTAATATCCTTTGAAAATACTTATATAGCAAATGTGCAATAAGAAAGTTCCAAATAGCAGCTTGCTTCATGTTATTGTTGTTTAGTCGTTCAGTTGTGTGCGTCTCCCCATGACCCTTTGGACCGCAGCACCCTAGGCACATTTATCTATGTATCTGGCTGTGCTGATCCATAAGGTTTTAATGGCAAACATACTCGAGTGGCTTGCCAGTTCCTTCTCCATGGTATAGCTCACAGCTTGACTGAAGTACACAAGCCCCTTCATCACGACAATGTAGCAATCCAAAAGGGGACCCCTGTCACATACATATATACAAATTACTCAGTCTGTGTGGAAGAACATAGCACAGAGCAATGGAACAAAACAACTGTGTCTGCACCAGCTGCACCCAGAGTAAACATTTCATGGATTGGTTAGTGGGAGGTCTTCAAATGGGGCCTTTGCTGGTGCGCAACATGTCACTCATTTTATCAGGCAAAGTTCTTTTAAAATGAAAGTGCAAAATGTGTGATTTCTACTTCCTGTTGATCATTTTTAAGTTTGATATTTTTATTTCAACAATGCTGTTTCTTCAGCATTATATATCTCGATTTGCATTTTGTTTTCAATAATTATGGAACTGCAATTAAATGTATATTGGGTTTTTAAAATATTAATGAGAAAATAATAATTTCTAGTGTTCTATAATAGGATTAGTAACGAGTATATCACACTTCAGAAATGTGTTCATGGTGTGTCAATAAAAATCACCTGTGTAGATTTTTGGACATTTTTTTTTCCCAAAAGAAAATCTAATTCATCAATCCAAGAAAGACTGCAATTTACCAGTTCGGGTCTTGCCAAAGACAAATGGCAGCAAAAATTTAAAATCAATCATTAACAGATTAGCTGTTGGTGCAAAGTAAATAGCAATCAACTTATTAGGCATCAGGCAGAGTGAGATAAAGGAGGAGAGTTATTGAAAATGAGAATGTTTGCTATGCTATGCTGATGGAGCAGAACAGCAGAAGCTGCTGCTTTTGTTGCAGCAGCAGTTACAAACAGAATATCCAACACACTTCCCAGCTCAGTAGATTGGCTGCAAGGCACTTGTATCCTATCTGTATATATTTTAATTATAAAGTCATTTCAGTGACACTTTATTTCATTAATTCACTTCTGAGTCATTGGTGTCCTTAGCCGAGTTGAGGGCCAATGTGTTTTATGACGATAGAAAGCTTCAGGCCAGCAATATAAGTGTCATGCGGTGTGTTCATTTTCTGTAACACGAGCATACACTTATTCAAGCTAATTATCTAAATCCAGCTTGACACAGAAGTGCCATGCATGCACTGTAGGTTGTCACATTATTTTTATACTGCATTCTTTTGTCACTAGAGGCAAAATGTAATCTAACCCCTAACTTGTTATCGGATAGGTCAAAACAAATTGCTTTAAAAGAGTTTAGTTAGAATACTAGTATTTCCTGCCTGGCTGTATTAGAAGATTGTTAAACCTAACAGATGGAGATGTATTATTGGTTTATGCTGCCCTAGACCCAATCTGGAAGTGTGCCTCCTCCAATACCATTCATCTCCTCCAATACCATTCATCTGTTCCTTATTTTACACTTCCCTTATTTCTTTATCTTTTCCTTATACCATAGCTAATCTTTAGATTTTTTTTCTTTCATGTTAATGCTGAAAAAGCACAGTCCTATGTGATTGCCTGATGCCCTTCAAAACTTTCATCCTGGGGCCCTAGCATAGTTGTCTATTATTATTCTTAAAGGCATATTTAAGTTTCATGGATTATGAATGCATATGATAGAGGAGAATCAGTAGTGTATAAAAAAAATGTTTGCATGAAAAAATCCCAAAACACATTAATAAACTTATCCTAGAGTTTGCAAGTTTCTTCAGTTTTCTGGGACTTGATTTTAAGAAGGACAGCCCATTAAAAACCCTAGCTAAATTAGCATAAAACTCAGAATTAGTTTTGACCAATAACATGCAGTTATAACATTTTCTTCAATGTCTGGGAAGTCAGTTTGTGCCGCAAAGCATCATGTGATATGTAGTTTTTTTTTACCACCACAAGGAAGCAAGAAGGAGCTCAGACATTGCTTTGTTGATTTCTGTATTGTGCTGCTGTTGGCTTGCAGTTTTGTATAGGGTTAAAAACGGTACCCAAATGCAATGTTTCTATTGGCTAGTGCCAGATACCCATGTAGGCACCTCTGGGGTGTGGAAACCACTTTATTTTAATAAAATTAATCTGGGTGTGTAGAGAATGACTCAATGTAATGTGTGTTTCTGATATAAGAAGCATGTGTTAGAAAAACAGGGAAACTTCCAGATACTTTTAACTTTATTTAGAAAGTGCCAACAGTTTATGAAGCACTATATACAGTACAAAGGGAAAATATACAAATAGTACATAACATTACAATAAGATGTTGATACAAAGGTAGGTATTCCTGCTCCCAAAAAAATTGCATTCTACATTTAAAAATGCCAATTTGTTGAATCTCATGGCAGAGCATAACCAAAGTTTCATTACATAATAGTATCTTAGATACCTCTATTAAGATTCTCCACAGAATATATATAACCCCTGATAAACTACACAGATCAGAACCAATTTCAGACCCAAATTGATTCAGAGATTGCCCGTAAGTGGAATCTTTCTTCCACGTATAGTGGACTTGTTCTCAAGTTAAACAGTTGTGGATTGAAGTTTTTGATTTGGCTTCTGATATATTTAATACCCAATTACACACAATCCCAGAAATTTGCCCACTTGGTCACCCAACAATCTCCCTCTCTGTCTCAAAATAAACTTTTACAATTCCTGATGCTGGAAACCAAGAGTCACATTGCTAAACATTGAAAATCGAGCACCCTCAGTCTGCAAGCTGTTAGAAGACACTTTTTCACAGTTCATGATTACATGGGGTCCATGGCTAGCCTCATGTTATAGTATCCCTCTCATATAAATGAGAAGATCTTATCAGTGTCTGCACTTTCTTGTGGAGGAGCACAGCCGGGGCCTGTCGTCCTGTAGCCGATGCCAGAGTCCGTAGTCGGAGGGAGGTACTGCTTTCCTGGCATGACCCATAAAGACTAACCTGTTATGGCCCTTCCACCCTACCCTTTCTAGTTTAGTTCTATAGCTGACTGTTACGTATAATTGATACATCAAAAAGAAAAAAATGTAAACACCGGTAAAGACTTGTGAGACTGGTCTATTCTAACGCATAAGGGTTAAAGCATCAACAGGCCAGCTTGAAAATCCTTTATATACAGTGCCTTTCAAAGGTATTCACCCCTTGACTTTTTACCTATTTTGTTACATTACAGCCTTAAATTCAATGTTTTGTTAATCTGAATTTTATGTGATGGATCAGAACACAATAGTCTAAAATGGTGAAGTGAAATGAGAAACATATATACATAAAACTATTGTTTAGAAATAGAAAACAGAAAATTGGCATGTGCGTATGTATTCACCCACTTTATTATGAAGCCCATAAAAAGCTCTGGTGCAACCAATTACCTTCAGAAGTCACATAATCTGTCATTACATATGCACACCTTTTTTGAAAGGCCCTAGAGGCTGCAGCACCTAAGCAAGAGGCACCACTAACCAAACACTGCCATGAAGACCAAGGAACTCTCTAAACAAGTAAGGGACAATGTTGTTGAGAAGTACAAGTCAGAGTTAGTTTATAAAAAAATATCCAAATCTTTGATTATCTCCAGGAACACAATCAAATATATCATAACCAAATGGAAAGAACATGGCACAACAGCAAACCTGCCAAGAGACGGCCCCCCACTAAAACTTCCGAACCAGGCAAGGAGGGCATTAATCAGAGAGGCAGCACAGAGACCTAAGGTATCTCCGGAGGAGCTGCAGAGTTCTACAGCACAGACTGGAGTATTTGTACATAGGACAACAATAAGCTGTATGCTCCAAAGAGTTGGGCTTTATGGCCAGAAGAAAGCCATTACTTTCATCAAAAAACAAAATGGCACGTTTTGAGTTTGCGAAAAGGCATGTGGGAGACTCCCAAAATGTATGGAGGAAGTTGCTCTGCTCTGATAAGACTAAAATTGAACTTTTCGGCCATCAAAGAAAAAGCTATGTCTGGCGCAAACCCAACACATTACATCACCCAAAGAACACCATCATTTTCAGTAGGCAGGACTGGGAAACTGGTCAGAGTTGAGGGAAAGATAGATGGTGCTAAATACAGGGATATTCTTGAGCACAACCTTTATCACGTGATTTGAGGCTAGGACGGAGATTCACCTTCCAGCAGGACAATGACCCCAAACACACTGCTAAAGCAACACTTGAGTGGTTTAAGGGGAATCATGTAAATGTGTTGGAATGGCCTAGTCAAAGCCCAGACCTCAATCCAATAGAAAATCTGTGGTCAGACTTAAAGATTGCTGTTCACACGCGCAAACCATCCAACTTGAAGGAGCTGGAGCAGTTTTGCAAGGAGTAATGTGCAAAAATCCCAGTGGTAACATGTGGCAAGCGCATAGAGAGTTATCCAAAGCGACTTGGAGCTGTGATTGCGGCAAAAGGAGGCTCTACAAAGTATTGACTTTAGGGGGGATGAATAGTTATGTACATTGACTTTTTCTGTTATTTTTATCCTATCTGTTGTTTGCTTCACAATAAAAAAAAACATCTTCAAAGTTGTGGGCATGTTCTGTAAAATAAATGATGCAAATCCTCAAACAATCCATGTCCTAAGTGGCTCCTATTTTTTATTCTGGTGGGTGCCGCCAAGATTTGTTATGTATGTATGTGTGTTTTATCTTATAAATGTTTATTATTGTTTATTTTGTGATTTTGTTATTCAAAAAATGTTCACTACTTATTCTCCTCTATCAGATGCATTCATAATCCATGAAACTTCCATATACATTTAAGAATGGGTGTAATTATGGCATGTTTAAATATGATGGAAACATGCCAGTGTATAGGGAGAGGTTGAATAGATGTGTGAGAGCTGTGATAAGTATAGAGGGGAGAGATTAGCAGTGATTGAATAGGATCAAGTGGGCAAGTTTTAAGGTGAGAGGTAGATAGGGCTAAACAAAACAGCTCCTGTTGTGCTGGAACTACCACATCCCTTAAAATGTATTTTGCACCCTCATTTCGGTTTAATTAACATTTGTATTTTATGCACCCTAGCACTAGTTGCTTTTGGCTTCCCTGCACATTGGCTAATATCAATTATAGTAACCTCCCAGAAAGGGTAGGTAAAACCCAGGCACCTGTCAAGTAAGAGGGGGGAAACCTTGGTCTGGCCAAAGGACGAGTAAGCATTGAAGCCCAGAGCCTAGTGAGGGTGTAAACTAAAAGAATGTCTCATTTAGTTTAAAAAAACATGTATCTTCAGCAGACACATAATTATTTTAGACCAGCAAATAACAAAAAAATTAGGCTCCTATTCAATTGAGCAATTGTTAGTTACTGGAGCCTGTAATGTAGCTCGTAAACTAATATGCTATTCAATTGGTGACATTTAGCTAGCTGCAAACGATTTGCGGGTTACAGACTGAAAATGCCTTTGGTTGTTAAAATCGTAAAGCTGACCCATTTAAGCCTTTTATCTTGCAAGCCCGCAAATGTTACAATCTCTAAAATCGCAAATCACTATTCAATTGCTACAATTCCCCAAGGATGTAATTGCCTCCAAACTGGCAAACGGCAAATATAGCAAAAAATATTACGGGTTCCAAATAGAACTCGCAAAGGGTTTACAGACGAGTTTAAAACACTGCAAAAGACAATTAAAACACACCACTGGACTTTAAAATATGGGGAAAGCAATGAAATCAATTAGAATTCATTGCACAACAATTCTCAAAGAACAAATAATATTTTTTTTTCTCTTAAGTTGTAATGGTCATGCATATGCCAATATGAAAAGTGTGGTTGCCAGATGCATAAAGCAATTAAACACACACTACCTGATTAAATTGCAACATAAAAACATGAAACTGGATGCCATAGGCTCTAATGTGGACCCTAAAAATAAAACGATAATCTCATAAACATATCACTTATCAGATCTAGATTGGGAAAAGAAATAGTGGCCAATTGACACCACCACATGACATATATCAACTATCAGGGAAACATACACCAAACTTATCTACTCTAACCCATCAGGAAGGGCCGCAAACATACATGGAGGCTGTGCAGAGGCATGTGGAGCAACAGCCAACTCACCTCCATCAGCGACAATCTCTGCTTTACCCATCCTTGAAAGTCAGATGCCATTGCTGGTGGACAAGTGCCAAGATGTATACTCGTTATTATTTGGTGAAATCACATCACGTGTTTTGCTATCAATCAATTCACATTATCACCTGTCATATTGTTATCAGCCCTTCAGGGGAATGTTGATACCCTATATTATTTTATTATTATTATTATTATTATTATTATTAAAATTATATGTATTAATCTATTGCATAGTAACTAGGGTGCATTCATTTACAAATATAGGAATGTGAAACAAATGTGATGTATGTGTATGTCCCAAAGCCCCAATCATTGAAAACACACTGGCACAGTGATAACAGTATAGCAAAGCTTTATTTCATATATAGAGCACACTACAGAAATGTACAAGACTGTGCATTAATAGTATGGTTGTGGTGTGGGCGGATCCCGGAAGGGCAAGAGGCTTTTTGGAAAAAGGGGATACCTAGGGGGTAATGTCATAGTGTAGAATAATCATGATGCATAGCACCTACCAGGGTCACATGTGGTCACTGCACCACTACAACTGGAATTTAATAAAAAAATGGATCATCAGAAATCACTCCATTTAATCGAAGTAACTAGTAATGTGCATAGCACTTACTTTTGGTTATCATCTGCTCAATTAAACAAATGCAATAAATCATGGATAATGTCATACAAATCAATTCCACACACAGTGTGTTTTTATATATTAAGGAATAATCCCAAATAGATGATCAGAATCTGGAAAACAGAAAGAGGAGATTGAGGAACATGCCTTTATGGTCGTGAGATTGGGCTATTAAGACCTACAGAGACAAGAACCAGATATCAGTCATAACACTGTTTAGATTGACTTCAACACCTCATCTCAATGGCAATCCAGACTGAACATCAATTGCTGAAATATTTAACAAAACCTTATGTGTACACACTCTGTAGCCATGTAGTATGTCAACTTTTATACTAATTAATATTCATTGAGGAGTGTTGATGAGGAAGACTTCGGTGATGTTCTCGTCTATCTCCTCTTTCTCAGCACTGGGCCCCCACCTTCCATGCCCGTGCGTCTTCTCCCTCTACCACATTGAGGAGGTGTTGGAGTAAGGGGTGCGTCCACCTGGCGTGGCTGTGTAGCAGCTGCCGTTGGTGGTAAGGTGTGAGATGAGGAGGCCACTGGCTCTGGATGCAATGGTGGTGGAGCCTGTAGAACCAAAGGCTGGCCTTCCGCAATTCCAATAGCCGATCAATGGGTCTTCGCTGGGCTTGTCTGTCCCTATTTGCCTTTTGCTCATACCTCTCCATCCTTTAATTGTGCCACCTCATCTCACCACATAGCAATCTGATGCTGTCAACAAGAGAGGTGACAATGTCATTCTGCCTTTCCACCTGGAGTGCCAGGTTTTCCATTATGGTGTAATGGCTTTCATCCTCCCTCTGAATCTTGTGCATGAGCTCTCTCAAATTGGCTTGTGAGCGGGTGTGACGTCTGTCACTGGACATGCCGGGATTTTCGATGGGCTGTGGTGATGACAGGGGTGCCGGTGGGGATGGTGATGATAGAGGTGCCAATGTCAATTGTGTTGTTGTCAGCTGTGTCAATGGTGTCAGGCGTGGAGATGGTGTTGGTGTCAACACTGGAGAGGGTGTCGGCCATGGCGGTGTTGTAGCCAATGTTGGGTGAGCCCATATTTGGTGAGCCCATGTTGGGTGAGCCCAGGTTGGGAGTGGATGAGCTGTGGGTTCCTGCCAAGGCATCCATGGGATCAGAGCAGGTGGTAGTGGTGGCCCTGTCTCCAGTACCAGAACATCTGTGGAGGTTGAGGCGTTGAGATGGAGATGGCTGAAAAGGCAGCAGACGTGCCTATGATGCGTATCAGGGCCCTGGGGGTGATTCCCACACTGGTGATATGGGTGGCCATCTTGCTGCTGATGGGCCAGCTTCCTGTGATGGTCCCGGGCCCTCTGGAATGTTTCTGCCTGCCTCAACAACCAGGGTTGAATGTGGTTCCTCCTCCTGTGGAGCCACCGCCTGTGTCTCTGTGGGTGGGCTAGTTTGACCTGGGATTCTCTAAACAATTTTTTGCTGTGTGTTTACATATCCCTGATATCATGGTCACTTGTAATTGGCTGTGGTGATTGTTATAAACAGATAAACATTGACCTGTGGCTCATATAAATATATGTAATCCTGCTGCGGTGTGCTATCTGCAGTTCATTAGGACACGTGCTCAGCTGCATTTGCTGTGCAGTGTATAAGACTGACCAATCTGTGACCAATTCTCAGCAATGGTTATTGACATGCAGATGAGACATGGTCCAGGTTAGGCTAGTACATAACACACCCATGCAGTCCATCAGAGTCTATATCTACAAATGCTGCAGTGTGCACACCCATACATGTACTCTCTTTTGGATGCCAGATCATTCTTGATCTATTTGGCGACTGCTGCTCAGAATCAGTTTTAACTGCAGGTATTGGACAGACATTTCATTGATAACAATTATGATAATGATATGTTTGCTTCCTGGATTTACATGGTTATTGCTGCCTCATATATATTTAATCATAACCAGTGCTATTGTATGTCAGTTATCTATGTGTGTGGGGTTCATGTGTGTGCATATGAAGGTGTGATGGTGTATATGATACTCAAATTGCAGGGTTCTCGGAAAATATGAGTTCAGCTGTCCTGGAAGGCCCACTACTGGCGCTGGCTCAATCCACTGCTTCAGGGTCCGATCCCATCCTCAGTATGTAATGACGGGTGGTTATCCACCACCGGTTGTACGGGCTGCTCTGGCCTCCGCTGCCATCTTCCCATTCACCTTCATCCGAGTGTAATCATATCTGTTTTTGACAGACTTGGCATTCCTGTTTGCAACCCCTAATACAGCAACAGCTGTAGCAACCTCAGTCGAGAGAAGTGTCTTCTGGATAGGCCTCACTTCTCTCTCACCATGTATAATGCTATAGCAGGCACAGATTTCCCTAAGGAGGATCATCATCTCCTCTGGGGTATAATTGGGGGCCCTGTACTTTGGCACAACCCCTTGCCCTCACAACTGTGCCTGGGTTCCTTCCCTCCCTGTTCTCTCCCCGAGGCTTGTCCTTCATCCCCACTCCTTCTGTGCCTACATCTGGGGGCCACATCCCTCTCCCCCTCCTGCGCTCCTACACCTGTACCTCCCCTCCCTAACCTTCCTCCTCCTCTCCCTTTCTCCATAGCTCTACCTTTCCTCATCTACTCCTCCGGTGTTCCACAAGCTCATCCGGTGTTCCACTAACTAATCAGTATAATATAAACATGTATGTGTATGAGGCAAAACAAGAATGTTTGTATTATGTGTATTATAGTATGGTATGGGGGGGAAGGTGAAGGTATGGGGGGTGTATTTGTGCTGTGGCCTAATGCTAGGTATAGCTACAGTATGTGTACGTATTAATCTAAAAAATAAAAGGTGCTCATCAGAGAACAAACCAACCTTAATAGGTTAGTTCTATGGCCATGATAAGCCACTCTGAGAGCAACCTCTTTTAGCTCACTTGGGCCCTTCACAGGGAGAAATATCCTGTAGTATATCAGTCTGGTCCCACTCAGATATATGTGTGAATTATGTGTTATCAGTAATTATGCGTGTTGTAAATTAAGTGTTAATATTTCTTAGTAGTCAGAATGGCAAATAACTGACAAAATTGTTCCTTGTCTCGCTCTCCAAAACTCTGAAACCCACCAATGCCTAGACCTGTGTGTTGACTTTCTCAGCTACAGCACAGTCAAGGACTTACAGTTTCCGCTGCCTTTTAAAGTAATTTCCCGCAGTGTTCATTAGCGTTATGCGGTGCCTATTGGTTAATTGGGCTTTGACTGGATCAGAAATTACGGGCTTGCTTAAGTTTGGCGAGCTTCATCTGATCGGATAACCGGAAGCGTTACATATGAAACCAGGGTTTACTGTTTTGAGACTTCGGCGCCTTAAATTGCAACCTTGTTCAATTGAATTGCTCTGTAACTGTTGTAAATTCGAATGGAGGCCTTAGACTGGGGATGCAAATTGTAAGCGTGAACAAAAGAGATTCTTTCATATAACACAATAGCAGCCTGTCTTTATATTTTAAATTCACACTGTTAATTGATGATAATCATATATTAGTAAGAAGGGAAGAAGTTTGTATTACAAACAATGCAAATTTCTAGCCATTAAATTTCATATAACATAATAGAAATCCCATACTAAACGTCTTGCTCAATTCCAGGCAAATGAGCATGCTTAGAAGTCGAAGTTGCTGAGATTGAAGCTCATGCCCTACTGCTGGCACCGAGCATGCTTACTTTATTTCTCACTGATGAAACATGGCCGCTCAGCTTGATCTGAATCATCTACCCAGCAGGGAAGGGTGGGGTAAGCAGGCAGTCATCTCTGCATCAAGTAAACTTATTAAATCTTTTTTTTTCTTATATAGCCTACATTTACTGTTTTTAGCACATGCATTTTTTTAATTATTGTGTCGTGATCTGCTGGATAAAAGTTGGTTGAGTGGCGCTTGGACTGGTCCTTTAAGAAAAAAGAAAACTCGTTCTTATTGGAACAACATTTGTACTTAGCAAATGTTTTATACAGTATTTATATTTTATATAATGGATTTCTCTACAGAACAGGTAACCTTTGTAGACAGCACCATATACATCACCAATGGCACACTCCACTCATCTGAATATAGGAAAGCCATGGGCACATGCAGCTACCTACACAGCTCCAGTTTCGATCGAACAAGCCATGATCTATAGTCCAGCTATTAGATACCAAACACTGGAGACCATGACAAAAATTTAAAAACACTGTCTGAATCTTTCAAACGAACCCTGTATTATTATCCAGAAAATAACCACTGCCATCAAAATAATTCTGTGAACATCTATTTAAGACATCTATATAAGATTTCCAACCATTACTAACCAAAGATGCGCAATTAAAATATATATTCCCCAAACCTCCCATCCTTGCATTTAAACAACCAACAAACCTAAAACAAAAACGTGTCAGAAGGAGATTGGACAATGGACAAATGAGAAGAGAAAATGGAACTAAACCTTATAACAAAAGTGCCTGTAAGTTATGATGACACAGCCACAATTAACACCAAGACTTATAACATCAAAAGATCATATACATGCACATCCTCCAATGTGGTTTATATTATACAATTGACTTTATTTGAAAGAGGCTGTTACATTGGGGAAATCAGCCAAAAACTGCACTTAAGGATGAATTTACACAGACATTCAATAAAAAAGCACAATGCAGACAAATATTGTACCGCAGTTGGACACAATTCTAGCCAGAATTATTACTCCATCTAAAACCTAAAAATGAAAATATTACTCCATCCAAAACCTAAAAATAATAATAAAAAATCTGAGAAAAGTTTATAAATATCCAGGAGAGAAAAGCATTTAAAATAAAGATGATCACATTCTTCAAAACTAAAAATACAGGACTTAATATGGACTTGGGTTTTCTAACACACTATCACTTAAGTCTGCAGGCTTGACATTTGCTACAGTTACAGAGCGATTCAATTGAACAAGGATGCAATTTAAGGGCTGAAGCCTCAAACCCATAAACCCTTGTTTCGTAAGGAACACTTCCGGGTATCCGATCTGATGGAGAGCGTCAAAATCAAACAAGGCCGTAATTTGCGATCCTGTCACAGGCCAATTAACCAATAGGAACAAGATAATGCTAATTAACGCAGCAGAAAGCGCCTCATTACTATAATACACATAATACACACATTCTTGTTTTACCTCATACACATACACGTATATATTATATTGATTTATCCTTATATTTATTTGATCATTTTCAAGAGGATAGAGGTGGGGAGGAGGAGAGTGAGGAGAGAGAGAAGAGGAGGAGAGAGAGGGGAACACCAGAGGAGGAGAGTGAGGAGAGGAGGACAGAGAGGAGATGAGGAGAGTGAGAAGAGGAGGAGAGAGAGGAGAGGAGGAGAAAGTGGGGAATACCGGGGTAGGTGAGGGTGAGAGATAGAGGTATGGAGAGATGGAGATGAAGAGCCAGGCCAGGTAAGGGGAGGTACAGGTGTAGGAGAGCTGGAGGGGTGGAGGAATATTGGTGAGGAGGGACTGTCCTCAGGGAGAGAACAGGGAGGCCAGGAACTCCAGGCACAGTTGGAAGGCCCTTTAGATTGTAAGTAGTGAGCTTGCAATCTTGTAGTGTGCTTTGGAAAAAAAGCACTTTCTATAAAGATTCTAAGCTCAAAACAGGGCCCTTCACTTTCTGAAGTTCAATATTGTAATTTTCATGTTCTTATCCCCTGTACATCGCTATGGAATATGCTGGCGCAATACAAATACAATTTATAATAATAAAAAAAGGGCAAGAGGTTGTGCCAAAGTACAGGGCCCCCAATTATACCCCAGAGGAGATAACGATCCTCCTCAGAGAAATCCTGGCCCGCTATTGCTTGCTTCATACATGGTGGGAGGGAAGTGAGGCCTAGCCATAAGGCTCATGCTTGGTGTTGGTTGCTACAGCTGTTGCTGCATTAGGGGTTGCAAACAGGGATGTCAAGTCTGTGAAACACAGATATGATGACAGCCGGATGAAGGTCAAGAGGAAGATGGCAGCAGAGGCCAGAGCAGCCCAAGCAACCGGTGGTGGACCACCAGCCAACATTACATACTGCAGATGGGAGCAGACCCTGAAGGGGTGGATCAAGCCAGCGGCAGTAGTGGGCCTTCCAGGACAGCTGGACTTGGGTTTTCCAGGAACCATGCAATGTGAGAATCATATACACCATCACACCCTCATATGCACACACATAGATAACTGACATACAATAGCACTGTAACCTCTCTGGTTATGACTAAATATATATGGGGCAGCAATAACCATGTACATCCAGGAAGCAAACATATCATTATCATAATTGTTATCAATTAAATGTCTGTCCAATAAGTGTAGTTAAAATTGATTCTGAGTAGCTGTCGCCAAATAGATCAAGATTGATTTGACATCCAAAATAGAGTATACTTATGGGTGCGCACACTGCAGCATATGCAGATACAGATTCTGATGGACTGCATGTGCGTGTCATGTACTAGCCTAGCCTGTACTATGTCTCATCTGCATGCTAACAACCATTGCTGAGAATTGGTCACAGATTGTTCAGTCTCATGCAGATTCAGCTGAGCATGTGTCCTAATGAACTGCAGATAGCACACCGCACCAGCATTACATATATTGATATGAGCCATGATCCACAATGCTCATGATACAGCTCACTGTTTATCTGCAAAAAAACAAACATCATAGCCAATAACAAGTGACCATGATGTCAGGATATGTGAACACACATCAAACAATTGTTAAGAGAATCCAAACTCAAACGCTATTGTCGTTTCATTTCAGTACCAGGAGGAGGAACCACATCCCCCCTTGCAAGGGGTGGTGGAGGAAGCTGAAAACATTCCAGAGGGCCCGGGACCATCACAGGAAGCTGTCCCATCAGCAGTAAGATGGCCACTCACACCACCGTTGTGGGAATCACCCCACGGGCCCTCGCATGCATCATGGGCACGTGCTCAGCCTTTTCATCCACCTCACATGTCATTGAGCCAGCAACCACCTCCACAGATGTCCTGGTACTGGAGACCACCACTGCCCCCCGATCCGATACCATGGATGCCTCACCAAACCTGGGCCACACAACCGCCATGGCTGACACCAACACCATTCCCACCTCCCACGCCAACACCATCGCCATGGCCAACACCCCAGCCACGGCGGACGCAAACACCACCACTGCAGCCGACACCAACACCATCGCCATGGCCGACACCATTGCCGGGAGCACCTCTGACATCACCATCCCCACCGGCACCCTCATCACCACAGACCATCAACAGTCCCGGTATATCCAGTGACAGCCCTTACATCCCCTCACAAGCCACTTTGAGAGAGCTCATGCACCATATCCAGAGTGAGGATAAAAACAATACCACCATAATGGAACAACTGGCACTCCAGATGGAAAGGTAGAATGACATTGCAATCATCAATTGTTGACAGCATCAGATTGAAATATGGGGAGGGGAGGAGGCACAATCAAGGGATGGAGAGTTATAAGCAAAAGATAAATAGGGACAGAGAAGCCCAGACAAGACTCATTGAGCAGCTTTTGCAATTGGCAGAAGGCCAGGTCATATCTCTCCAGCCTTTGGTTTCACCGACTCCACCATCGGAAACCAGAGATGGTGCCCTCCTCATCTCACACCTTACCGCCAATGCCAGCTACTACACAGCCACCCGAGGTGGATGCACCCCTCACTCCAACACCTCCTCGTCGTGAAGAAGGGAGGAGTGGCGAGGGCATGGAAGGTGGGGGCCCAGTGCTTAGGAAGAGGAGTAGGTAGGCGAGAACATCCCCTAGGCCCTCCTCATCCACACTCGCAATGAATATTAATTAGTATAAATGTTGGCATACTATTGCCTGGCTACAGAGTGTGTACATGTATGGTTATGTTGAATATTTCAGCAATTGATGTTCAATGTAGATTGTCATTGAGATGAGGTGTTGAAATCAATCCAAATAGTGTTATGATTGATATCTTTTTCTTGTCTCTGAAGGTCTTAGTAACCCAATTTCATGACCACGAAGGCATGTTCCTCAACCTCCTCTTTCTGTTTTTCAGTTTCTGGTCATCTATTTGGGATTGATTTGACATTACTCCCTTTAGGTATCCCCTTTTTCCAAAAACCTTCTGGGATCCGCCCACACCACACCCATGTTAATGCACAGTCTTGTACATTTCTGAGCGTGCTCTGTGTATGAAATAAGGCTTTGTTATACCGTTATCACTGTGTCAGCCTGTTTTCTATGGTTGGGGTTTAGGGACATCCACATATACCACATATGTGTCACATTCCTATATCAGTAAACTAATGAGCCCTAGTTACTGTGCAATAGTTTTTTTCCCCAATGTAGATCTGATGAGTGAGATGTATATAAGATTATCTTTGTATTTTTAGGGTCCATATTAGAGCCTCTGTGAGTGAGAAATGGATAATATGGCAGGCAGTTTCATGTTTTTGTGTTGCAATTTAATCAGGTAGTGTGTCTTTAATTGCTTTCAGCATCTTGCTTTTCACATTTGCATATGCTTGACCATTCCAACATATGAGAAAAAAAAATGTAAGGCCTATTTGTTCCTTGGGAAGTGTTGTGCAATGAATTCCAATGCCTTCTATTGCTTTTCCCATATTTTAAAGTCCATTGGTGTGTTTTAATTGTGTTTTGCAGTCTTAAAAATTAGGTTATATTGCAGGTCATATTTGGAACCCGTAATATAGTGGGCTACATTTGCGTTTGCGGCTTTGAAGACAATTGCGCCCTTGGGGAATTGTAGGAATTAAATAGAGATTTGCGAGTTTAGCTATTGTAACATTTGCGCCCTTGAAAGATCAAAGGCTAGATGGGTTGGGAGTTATGATTTTGGCAACCGCAGGGATTTTCAGCCTGTAACCCGTAGATCCGTAGCTCGCTAAAAGACGCCAATTGAATAGCAAACTAGTTTACGGGCTACATTACAGGCTCCAGTAACCAAGAATTGTTCAATTGAATCGGGGCCTTAGTGAGATGTTTGTCCAACAGGAAGGATACCCCTGTGGACTACAGTGCTCTGGATTTCATGTATATATTGATATATATGTGTATATAGTATGTACATATGTGTTTCCTACACGATGGGCCTCATTCAATTGAAAGCAGATTGCGTCCTACAGGCCGTATGTCTGAAATTTGCTGCAATTACAGAGCGATTCAATTGAACAATCCCGCAAGTTACAGGCCGAAAGCCGAAACCGTAAACCATGCAATCGTATGTAGCATTTTAGAGCGTGAACATGATCAATTAAGCAAGGCCGTAACTACCCATTTAGAAACAGCCAATAGAAAATGAGACATCATTAGGTCAGTAAAACATGGAGGTTACATGTCAATCAATTAGCGTTTAAGAGTCTGATATGCGATCAGACTCGCAATCCTGCAATGTACAAAATAATAAAAATGAATGAAGGAAATGTTCTAGTCCATGTGGGTGGCCTGATATGTATTAACTCCTTGATTCCCAAGATTGATATAACACCGAAATGATACATAACAAAAAAAACAATTTTGATTGCAGATTTACGAGCTTGAGACTATTGTGCAATTAATTGTAATATCTTTCATCGCTTCCCCTGTCTTTTAGAGTGCAGTATTGATTTTTTAATTGCATTTCCAGTGCTAAGAACAGGGGTAAGTCCTATCTGGAACCCGTAGAATTTTCTTCTACAATTAACATTTACAGGTGTGAAAATATTTGCGGGCTTGAGGAATTGTAACAATTGAATAGTGACTTGCAATTGTAACTCTTGCGGTCTTGAGAGATAAAAGGTTTAGATTGGTTGTAAGTTAGAGTTGTAACAAAAGCAGGGATTTTCAGCTTCTAACCGTTGTAGATCGTTTGCTGCTCAAAAAAATGTCAATTGAATGGCAAATTAGTTTACAGGCTCCATTATGGGCTCCTGTAAACAACATTAGCCAAATTAAATGAGGCCCTATGTTGTGTTGATTCCCCTTATATGTATTTACCTGATGATGTCAGATGCTGTCTGCACTCTCTCCTCATCTGTTGTTTTTATTCCATTTCATGTCAGTATTGCTTCAGACTTGATAAAGAGAGGTCAGATCTCTTGAAAGCTCGTCAATATAAATAAGGCATTTGTCCAATACAAAAGGTATCACAATATACTGCAATACTCATTATTAATATATATATATATATATATATATATATATATATATATATATATATATACAAATAAAATATATGTATAAATATAATAGATATATTTGCGGGAACTAATAAGGCCAAGGGTGCCAGGGTGGGGAGGATCAAGAGCAGCCAGTAGAAAAAATTGGTTAAATTTTTTTTTTTATAGAAATAAAGAAGTAAATTTTGACAACTCCGGCCACGCCCACAGGGAAGAGCTGGTACACTGGCGGTAGTTCCGCCCCTGGCTTACTCTTGCTCACATAAAACCTACCTTACAGCCACTTCCATTTGTTGCAGCCGTTTGCCGTCACTCTCCTGTTTCACGCCCCAACATTACCTCCTAAATTATAACCTCCTCAGAGTAGGGGTCTCAGCTCTCTTGCACCAAATTGTCTGTTGCCTTACTATATTATGTTTGTATTTCTATATATCTCATCATTTGTTTTATCTTTGCAATTTGCCTAATGTAGCCACTTTATTGCACTTTTGTAAATAGCACCTCATAAAATTAAATCGTGGTACTTTATAAAAAAATGGTAATGATTGCTAATGACTGCAAAATAAAAAAAAACTTGCAAGCTACAAATCAATATTAGTGTATACTATAGAATCTGAATCAATATATATATTTTTTTCTCCATATTATATTCTCCATTTAACATTTTATCCACATCATGTACTTTGTGAGAATGCTAGTGATGTAGCGACTGAAAAGGAGAGAAAAGGTTTTGAAAACTACCTAAAAAGTTTTCCATTTGCTTATTTTCATTAGCTTTTTTTTTTTTATATATATATATATATATAGGAAAATTGTAAAAAGTATGAAAATGGAACCATGTTATTGTAGCAAAGGTTACAACACCACTGAAAGTCAATGCCTAGTGACCTCTTGATATTTCAGTAATAAGAATGTTACATTGGCTGTGGTCATTTTCCTTTGATACAGTTCACTGCAATTAACTTTTTATTTGTCATTCAGCTGCTGCTATGCAAGAAAACCATCTGGAATTAAAAAAACAATAGTGTACGTGGATAGAATGATGGTAAATGTTGTCATCAGAATTATTGAATATATTCCAATTAAAATAGGAATAATTTTCACATTCAAAGGAAACATGAAAAAGAATTAAAAATATAGTTTTGCAAATAAAAAAGAGGCAAGTTTATATAATTCAAACTTAAAGGGTCACTTAATTCAGCGAAATTTGGACCACATCACTGTAAAGATCTCCTAAAAGCATTTTGAATTACTCTTTGAATATTTCAAATACATGCAATTTTCAAAGAGAAATCAAAATAAAATTTGTGTTTATATGTGTGAAAGACTGCTCACAGACTGCTCCCTGTCTGCAACCAATCAGGCTGCAGGGGTGTGTCCCCATTCCGAAAATTCATGTCTGCTTTTTTGCTTCTCTGGAATTTTAGCAATGCAGACCAATTCAGGGGGGATAGTGCTCTGGGCTCCAGGCGCCAGCTCTGTGCAGTGATCCCAGCAAACAAAAATGTAACCCTTACCACATCTACCTGTGCAGGCATGGAATACTGGACTCACCTAAACAGGAAAACTATGTGTTAACTAGTCAGTGCAGTGTAACCTGAGTTCAGGGAAAAGCTGTGCTAGCCATTGTAGCCTTCTCCCATAGAGCCTCGCACATCGCACTCTGTACTCTGCAAATTTCTAATTACTGATGCAATGGCCAGTTTTGCTGGGATGGAGGCTACAGCACTCTAACCACGAAAAACACTTACGGATAATCCGCTAAGACGCATACCACACATTACAACATCACAAAAATCGGACGCAACCCGCGGACAGGAAAAAAGCAAAAACACAATAAATACACACAACACATACATAAAAAGCTTACCTACAGCAAGAGGAAGCATCCAGAACCTCAAAAAAACTACTTACACCTTCACTTAACTAAAAATCAAAGAGTTTAGACACTACAAAATTCTCTAAGCGAGAGAAAAAATGGCGGACGAACAAAACGAAAACGAGGCTACAGCACTATAACCACGGAAAACACTTACGGATAATCTGCTAAGACACATACCACAAATTACCCGCTATTAAACGACCTACGGATAATACGCGAAGACGCATACCACACATTACCCGCCATTTTACGCTAATGCGGAAGTACACAACTACGCTAACGGTTTCGGCTCGCGCACGCACACTGTTACACTGCACACGTTCATCACGCTCACACAGCACCTCCACACCACTAATGCTGCAGCAACATCAAACAAGGTTCACAGCCCTTCAACACAATGCTTCAAAATAGGTAAAGTATATTCATTTATTAATTTGTATTATATATTTCAGTAGTACACACAAAACAACATTAGCTACCTTACAATTCCATATGTATATTAATAACTAAACAACTTTCCAAACATACACATCTCATTGCCGTCATTTTTTGACGGGCAAGTCGCTAGTAACATAATAACATGGATAATGAAAAACAGTACATACAGATATACAGTGTAAGCCTTTTTTTAATAATTTCTTGCAACACCTTAACCTAATCATAAATTATATTAATGTGAAAAATTTAATTTTATTCAGATTTGCAATGGTGTTAAATAGGGCAAAAGCATCAAATAAGAGAAGATTGCTGGCTAATTAGTCTGGTGTGTCATATCTCCGCACTAACTACTCAAATATACTCCTTCAACACAACATTTCTAGAGTGGGGAGTAACATTTTCTTAAATGTTAAGATATTTATTCACTGAAGAGGAAAACTGTTAAATGTCACATTTATATATATATTTTCCTCTGCTTCACTAGACCAACACAACTAAATAGCCCCAATGCTCCAGTAGATAGCAAGGAGAAACAAATGGTGTAACCTATAGAAAGACCCTGAGTTTAGTAATGATACTGGAGGTGAATTTTAATAGTATCTATGGGATCACTTTTAATACAATATTTATGAAAAATCTATCTATCTATCTATCCATTTATCATTAGTCTTCGAGCAAAGCAAGTGAAGGTAATATTTTATGTAAACATTAACAGTGCCTTACAAAAGTATTCACCACCCTTGACTTTTTATCTATTTTGTTACATTTCAGCCTTAAGTTCAATGTTTTGTTAATTTCTGGATCAGAACACAATAGTCTAAGTTGGTGAAGTGAAATGAGAAAAATATATACATAAAACTATTTTTTAGAAATAGAAAACAGATAATTGGCATGTGCGTATGTATTAACCCCTTTGTTATGAAGACCAATTACCTTCAGAAGTCACATAATTAGTGAAATGATGTCCACCTGTGTGCAATCTAAGTGTCACATGATCTGTCATTACATATACACATGTTTCTTGAAAGATCCCAGAGACTTCAACACCTAAGCAAGAGGCACCACCAACCAAACACTGTCATGAAGGCCAAGGAACTCTCCAAACAAGTAAGGGACAATGTTGTTGAGAAGTACAAGTCAGGGTTAGGTTATAAACAAATATCCAAATCTTTGATGATCCCAGGAGCACCATCAAATGTATATTAACCAAATGGAAGAAAGAGACGGCCACCCACCAAACCTCACAGACCGGGCAAGGAGAGCATTAATCAGAGAGGCAGCACAGAGACCTAAGGTAACCCTGGAGGAGCTGCAGAGTTCCACAGCAGAGACTGGAGTATCTGTACATAGGACGACAATAAGCTGTAGGCTCCATAGAGTTGGGCTTTATGGTCAGAAGAAAGCCATTACTTTCAGCAAAAAACAAAATGGCATGTTTTGAGTTTGCGAAAAGGCATGTGGGAGACTCCCAAAACGTATGGAGGAAGGTGTTCTGGTCTGATGAGACTAAAATTGAACTTTTCATGCATCAAAGAGAACGCTATGTCTGGCGCAAACCAAACACATCACATCACCCAAAGAAAGCCATTCCCACAGTGAAACATGGTGGTGGCAGCATCATGCTGTGGGGATGTTTTTCAGCAGCCGAGACTGGGAAACTAGTCAGAGTTGAGGGAAAGATAGATGATGCTAAATACAGGGATATTCTTGAGCAAAACCTGTACCACTCTGTGCGTGATTTGAGGCTAGGACGGAGGTTCACCTTCCAGCAGGACAATGACCCCAAACACACAGCTAAAGCAACACTTGAGTGGTTTAAGGGGAAACATGTAAATGTGTTGGAATGGCCTAGTCAAAGCCCAGACTTCAATCCAATAGAAAATCTCTGGCCAGACTTAAAGATTGCTGTTCACAAGCTCAAACCATCCAACTTGAAGGAGCTGGAGCAGTTTTGCAATGAGGAATGGGCAAAAATGCCTGTGGTAAGATGTGGCAAGCTCATAGAGACTTATCCAAAGCGACTTGGAGCTGTGAATGCCACAAAAGTTGGCTCTATAAAGTATTGACTTTAGGGGGGGTGAATAGTTATGCACATTGACTTTTTCTGTTATTTTGTCCTATTTGTTGTTTGCTTCATAATAAAAAAAAAACATTTTCAAATTTGTGGGCATGTTCTGTAAATTAAATGATGCAAATCCTCAAACAATCCATGTCAATTCCAGGTTGTGAGGCAACAAAACACGAAAAATGCCAAGGGGGTGAATACTTTTGCAAGGCACTGTAAGTTGTATGATAGAAAATGTACATTTCATGTACACAGGAAATAATGTGTATGGTCCCAACTGAGAGAGTCTAAACAGTTCTTGAATCAAAGCAGTCAAGAACATTTACAATATATTTATAAAAAGATCTGGCCCTAAATAGTTCTTGGCTCAAAGCAGCCAAGAGCGTTCACAATATATTTATAAAAAATCTGGCATCCATTGTTGAAAAGACTAAATGAAGAAGATTTATCATAGCAAATCAATTAAAATGCAAGACCTTTATGTAAATCAAGTGCTCTAACTTAGGGCACTGCCGTAAATCAGCTGCAGGAGCTTCCCAGCCCCCTCCCCCCCCAAGTTATACACTAATTTAATAATTTGCTCTCAGGGCATATTCTCAAATCCTGTCTTAGCCACAACAGAATTCTGTGTAGGAAGTACCCGAACCAAGCTTTATGTATGAGACAGGGCTCTAGGAACCAATAGGAAACAGGAATATCATGAATATTATAATGAGTGAGAAGTGCCAGTCAAGGACACATTTTATATATATATATATATATATATATATATATATATATATATATATTGATTTTCTTTTATTTAATAATATATTTTGATATAAAAAAAAATATAGACAATGCATTAGAGCATTTGTTCCTAGGCAACATGGTTTCATGACATGTAATAACCTTGGGCCTCATTCAATTGCAATTTGGCCAATTGAATAGGGGTCTAAATAGGCACATAACATATTTTTTTTAAATAAGTTTTTAGTAAGTAAGCATCTATCCAAAAGCAAGGTTTTCACTAACTAAAAACTTCTTTAAAAAAAATGCTATGTGCTTATTTAGAGCACTATTCAATTGGCCAAATCGCAATTGAATGAGGGCCCTTGTGAGTACTGGGTTGTGTGCTACCCTGGATGTAATAAAATGGGCTAAATAATAAAATATCATATTTTTTAATTACACATATGTTGAAGTCAGACTGATAAGTGTCAAATAATGTTGACATTTCATAATTGTGTAGGTTTTTTTGTTGCTAAACTGTCACTTTAACTGCTGCAGCGAGTATCAGTAACGGTTTTAGAAGCCACTGTGAGTGGTCTTTGGTAGCCGTAATATATATATTTTTTTTGCTGTTATGGCACTGCCCTGATTTGCAAGTGATCCGAAAAATCTTATTAGCATAGGATTTGGGTGTCAAAGTCTTCCAGAGTAAGGTATAGTCAGTTTCAAAACTCAGTGGAAAAATATGCCATAATTTCCAACTCTGGCTTGCCGCAGTGACTCGTAGCAGTTCTCTAGCAATGTTTTAGAGATAGGTGATTAACATAGCTAGGTAGACATTTCTGTGCTATTACTGCTTTTGATGGGATTGGCATAGAGGCCCAGGTTTCTATCACCATGCCAAATTAGCTTGGTAACAGATATTGTACAGGGCCAGAGGGTATATTTGTGTTGTTATATGCATATGCCTCTGTTTGTTTTAATAAATGTAATATTGCTTTATATATACACACAGTTCTGTACTGTATACAAATATATCTCTGAGAAGTCATCCTGTAGCACTCAGGTATTTAGAAACACCAACATATTATTGTGAGACAACTGCTATTATAATATCAGCCACTTTATTAAGTACACCAGGCACTGTGTATAATGATCCAGCCTATGCCTTATTTTGTGGAAACCCATTTCACACAGCCTAAAATAAACTACTTTACCACTGTTTATCAGTCATATGTAGATTATGTTTTATATTATAGAAGGAGATTTGAAAAAGTCTAAATGTTACGAATCGTGGGTTCTTTTTACTTTCCCTTATCAGATATATTTGCTTCTTAGACATTTCCCTAACTGGAATTGACTGTACTATAATTGCCAATTTCTTTGGTCCATTGGTTGTTAACCTTGAAGTGAGCAGGGTAAAGCTGGTGAGGCCTTCACTGTCAGGCCTGACCTCTCACTGTGCAGGAAAGTGGCTGCCATGACAACCACGACAGATGTCAGCTAAGCAATATGTACCCTAGAAAGAGTCCTGTATTGAGAAAATCGATCTTGCAGTGGTACTACTGAGCACATTCAGTGAACTGCCAAGCGTTCTAGGTTTAATCATTTATTTCATCTAACAGAGGGAAGAAAACATAAAAGAAATGAAATGAATTTGACCTCTGTTTCAGATTGACTATAGTACTATACAGAATACAAGCTAGTGCTTCTCATGAATTAAAAAATTACATTAGGAAAAACATTTTGAAATGAAATGACTCTTAGAAAGCCAGCTCTGCAGAACATGTTATTTGAAATGTCAGGTGCATAATAGGCATTTGCTGTTTTCTACATGCATCTGGAGGCTATCTTGTATTCTTATATGGAGTAAACCAGCAGAAAAATAGACCTGGGCAGCTTCATTTAATAAACAATGCTAAAATATGACCGCAAACAGCAATAATAGTGATATGCTATGTTATAAAACCACTGGTTAATACTTGTTTGTATCTTGTTTTATCACCAGTTAAGTAATGCTTAAACAATAGGATAATTGTATGCACAAACTCAAATGTGTCTTAATACAACCAATGTTTTATACATCTTAATACAACCAAGCCTACGATAAAAAAGAAATTAAAAAGATTTTGAGTCAATTGCTGAATAATATACCTTATCTTGCTCAGCGCTCAATATCTTTTCATTTGTTCCATTTTGGAACTGGTAATTATGATAATGACTAAGCCATTGTGTGAATCGTAGTTTGATTTACTATAGACACTGTCAGAAAGCTATAGTTTTCAATATACAGCATATATTATATATTCTTTTTTCTAAAGACTCTAGTATCTGTTTATTAACAGGATCACATACTGAAAATGATGGCACGCCTAGTTAAGCACTAACAAACGTGTATTACCACAATCCACTGCACTGCTGACCCTTTTATAGGCGTCAAGGCATCAGAGGAAAATAAGATTCTAAACATAGCAGTAAGATAACCTTGTCTGTACAAATAAATAGAGGCAGAGAGTGGTTATGGTGAAAAGGGTCTCTACAGATTTTCAATGCGATACGTCTGCCTCTTATGCTGCAGGATATTTTATTGCATTTTTGCCCTCAAGTGAAGCTGATGGGAGCCTGGCTTGTAATTTAAATCAATAAGAGCCCTTTACTGTGGCCATAAAATACTTGGCTAAACCTTTGAAGTGGCCACAGTTGAATGCACAGTGAACACAGTGTAAATGTTCCTTGAGATATATTGAACAAAGAACAGTGTTAAAATGCCACTGAAAAGGAACCAGTGGTTTTAGCACCTTTTGTGAATAATGGGATAGTACCAATCCGTGTTTGATCATTGCCATTCACTGTTCACTGTTGGCATGTAAAGCTGTTATAAACAAGCACTCATAATTGGCACATTACCCCAGCTGCCGCTGTCAGATTCCCCCGCTGAACGTACTCGCTGTCTCTTTGACAGCTTTCTTGGGATCTGGATCAAGTTCTAAACCAATAATCCACATCTGATATGTTTTTATGTCAATTAGCTTTTTATATTTCAGTGATGGCTCCGGGAATATAAAAAGGATATTTTGTTCATAGCTTTTCTGCTGTTTGTTCTGAGTTACTGTAGTTCACGGTTTTGTCTCTGCAAAATTCATTTTGTTTTACAGTATAATTTTATATGTTGCACTAAGGATTTTAGTGGTTTTCCAGGCTACTGGGCTGAATAACTATTTTATAAAACTAAATATCTCTGAATAAAATATGGATTACTTCCAAGGTAAATTATACAATACCACATTTTTATTATATGTTCTTTGATGGCTTCATAAAACATATTTGATAGCAACTGTCAATACTTTTCTTGCAGTTCTTCCTTCCCACTAGATATAGAATCATATATTGTCATTTAGAAATAAATAGTAAAATATATTTACAGTTGGTACAGAATGTAGTTGCAAGGTTATTAAACCAACCTCGCTCCTGCAACATACCACCCAGCTCCCAATTAAACGCTGCATATATTCCAAGCTTGGTTTCCTGACATGCAAATATCAGAATGATCACAGATCCAGAGACCTGGAGGAGCTTCTCACTCCGTAAGTTCAAACTTGTCCTCTGAGATCTGCAGGAAAAAATCTGTTACATATCCCCCAATTGTTTCACCTACCTCTGGGTCCAGAGCTTTCATGTATCATTAAACAAAACTCATGAGATCTCTACCACACCCAGAGCCTCATTCAATGGAGGCATCGTAAGTTACCTAATGTAGGACACAAGTTAAGGTTCTATTCAATTGGCCGTGGCCTCAAGTTAGGGGCCGATAGCGAAATCCAACCTCGATTTTTCAAAAGCCTACCGACTTCAACCTCCAAGCCCGTAGGACTTCACTATGATTGCTGTGATCGATATAACACGAACATTTAACATTAAATAAAGTGTTGGAGAATGTTGTGCTATTAATTCTAAGACCTAACATCACTTTCACTCTTAATAAAAGTACAATATTGCTTTTTTTATTTGCTTTTTAAAGTGCTCCAAATTTGTCATTAAGCCCTTTGCGAGACCTCCTTGATACCATTAATTTGTGGTTAGATATTTGCCATTTGTGGCCTTGATGGAGTGGTTAGCGAGGGTGAATCAGAGCAATTGAATAGCAATTTGCGATTTTCGCGTTCGGGACTCTTGAGGCCGTGAAAGATCAAAGGTTTGGACGACATTAACTTGCAATTATACAAATCACAATAAATCGCAGCTTGGAGCCCATAACTTGATCGGAGCCCGCAAACGGAAGCCAATCGAATAGCAAAATAACTTGCAACCTCCACTTACGACCCCGGATCTCCCAAACGGCTCAATTAAATGAGGGTCCCAGTAAGGAACACCCATCCTTGTGACATATTTCAAAGCGAGAGAAAAGACACTTCTCTTCATTCAGGCTTTCATATAATATACAGTATGACACCCTGTTTTTTCCTACTGAGTCCCTTTCAAGAGAAAACTACTATATAAATTAATTATAATTACTATTAAATAACTGTTATGGGATATAAATAATTAGATTTAAGTTATATTGGTTCTTTATTCACAAAACAGGGGCATGGGCCAGCTCTGTTTGGGGGCTGGACCATAGTGGAGCTTGGAAGTAGGCAGGGCTATGATACAATCGGTTCCACCCAGTGATGTAATTAGCTCCTCCTCTGCTACCCACACAGAGGGATTGAAGATAATGCTTTTTTGCAGCTGCCCCATTGTCAATGCCCAGTGGCACCACATGGGCAGACTAATGGCTATACTCATTATTATAGCCCCTCCCCCTTACTGAGCATGCTCAGTCAGAACCAAATTTTATTTATTTTAAACTGCATTCTGTTTTTAATAGTCTATGCCCAACAAGCAAACATGTGAGCTTTATTTATAAATGCATTAAAGGGATCCTTTAATTGCCCAGAGCGGCTGCTTTCTTATTTCACCTGCTATGGGTTTAAAAGTATTTTAGAGAAATTCTTTATTTTAGTAGATAGATGTCATGTTTGTATCTTCCACAACTCCTGCTGGCTTAAAGCCTGAGTGGGTGCATTTTTTTTATCCATTCAAGAGTGGAAGAAGCAGGGAGAGAGGAGGGAGATTATTCACTGATTGGCAGATCCAAATAAGTTTCAGAATTGAGTGTCTCCCTCCTGCCTCTAATAAGTTCAGTAAAGGCAACTTGCAAGTATTCATGCACGCCTTCCTTGCCCTTCTGTGTGTCCACCACCTAGTGCTTAAAAGAAAGTATTAGTCTCAGCTTCCAGGCAGTAGCAGAGGTTGGGAAAACGAAGATAGCTGTTAATGTCATTAGTTTGTTGCATTTTGTTAGACATGTGAAGTTTTTGCTTATCTACATTGGTCCTTTAATTGGACTGCCATGATCCTATATGCCTTCTTATAAGACCAATTTCTATCTCTTTCTACCATAGAAAATGGTCCTTTTTTAAATATCCTACCTCATGTATTTCCTCAGAAGAAAATTATGGTTTCTGAGTTGTTCATCTGCCAATACTCATCTATTATATTTTGACCATAGAACTAAAGTCAAAAAATGAATTGCAAACAGATGAACAAATAAATAAATATAATTCTGAAAACATGATTAGATAAAGAGTTCCAGTTTAGAAAAGTTGCTTTCTTGACACAAAGCATGATTTATCAGCTTGCCTTATGACTATGTTAAGCACACAATAATATTTGTATATTTGAACCCACAAACAATTGCTAAAACTCCTTGACATGCCTTCCAGAATAGCCTAGATCTCCAAATGAAAAATGATATGGGATAAGATACAAGTCCCACAATTGAATCATCAAGTTCACTCTAAAGTCTCTAGAGAGACCAGAGTGACATTATCCCAGTGTCTATTATATTAGTTTGAGATTCTAGGTTATTATATACAAACTTAGATTTAGATAAACAAGTACTCACAACGCATTGTACAATATACACATATACAGTTTTAAGCATCATATGTTAATAGAACACTTTGATTCCAACAATTGCTTTTTGGAGTTTTGCTAGTTAAACAGATTGTTTTCATGAGAATTAGAGTTACCTTAACAATTCTGTAAATCTCTAAAATGACTTTTCAAATAATGATGTTGCTAGCACAAACTGAAGCTCTTTTAATAATTTTCATATACATCACCGAAACCAACTATCTTTTAGCAAACAGAAAAGCTAAATAATATAAAATAAAAAAACAATGATCTTTTAATAGTTTGTAAGAAATCATGCGAATATGAGATTTCAATTGTTTCTAAGAGAATTAAGCACATTGAATATATTCCCAGTATAGATCTCAGATCATATAATGCATGATGTTCATTGCTTGAAATATACATTAAATTGAAAAATAAATCAGAAAATTGTGAAAATAGCTTTTACTTTTTAAAATATATTTTTTAAAAAGCAACACTCACAACTAAAATTGTTTTTTTAATTTATGATATAAATTGCAGCTGCAAAACTTTATTGAATCCAAAATTGAAGATCTATGAGGCTGATTTTCTGGTCCCTGGTTAGATTAAAATCAACTATCCACCATGCACAGCTGGACAAAGAAGAGGAATACACTCATCCTACTGTAAGAAAGATAGAACTCTCATGGTTCAGAATAATTTTGCACATAACTGCAGCAGCAACTGTCCACTGTATCACTCTTATATTACCTGCCCTCTATAGCCATCCAGATAATGTGAATCCGCTCCAGTACCAGTGTGTTAATATCTTTTACTTCAAGGTTGTAATGTTAGAGACATATACAATAAGATTCTCTCGTATAGTGGTGCATAACAGAGACAAATCAAAATACCTTCCATTAATTATTCTATTTGATAGGCAAAACAGGCTTTCAATATAGATGCGGATTATGTTTTTTGTATAGTTTTGATGGCAAATACTAATAACATCAGGTTTTGGATTCTTAAAGAAAGATACTAGGAGTATTAACAACTTTGATGCTTTGTCTATGAACGAATTTGGATAAGAGCAATAAGCTCACCCCTAAGAATGGGCAGCTGATAAAGAGCAGTACCCCAGATATACCTTTCAGTCTGAAGTTTTTGCTTACGCGTGCATGCATTTAGAAAATGGAGAAATCTCCTGCAGTATATAAGACTGACACCACCCTTCTGAAACCACCAATCTGCTGTAAGGGATAAACAGGAGACTTACATTTCAGGTGCTACTGATGCTCCTAGGTACAGGGACCAATGGGCCAGGATTACAAATTTACCCTCAGAGATACCCTAAGGGATTTTGGTAAACAAAAGCAAGACTGAGAGTCTCACAGCTGAGAAGGTTCTGCAGTTCAGTAGTAGTTTGGGTTGGTGTCCACTCATGGAGCAATTCTTTAAGATCTTGTTAATTTGTGTCACTTCAGAAAATAAATCTCCTGCAACATAATTATATGAACCAGCTGCTGAGGCAGGCAAGATCAGAAATACCAGGCAAGTCTCCAATGCAGAGGAGAAACAGCAGATCTCCAGATGTATGTTTAGTCACTGAGGTGCTACTGATCTCTCTATGCACAGTCAGCAAGGGCCTACCTTTGAGATTATTTGTCATCCTCGGGTAAACCCAAATGATTTACACACCTGTTATCCTCACCCTGCTAATCACTCGGGTGTATTGCCTCTCGCTTTTGTTAATTTGTCTACAACGATAGAAGGAATCTTCTGCAGCATTAGTGTGACCCCATCCCTAAGGATGCACCAGAAATCAAATGCCTTGTATTAACCTATACATGTATGGTACCAATATGCGGTATAAAAAGAACACCAAAGTCTGACATTTTATACTATATATTAAAAGAGCTGGTTTATACATTGTCACCTGCTTTCTCTTGAAATTTAAAGCCATGGAGTCACTAAACTACCTCCTCATAAAATCTACTACACAGATTGGAACTGGCCCATGCTCATGAGAGGCAGTAACCTTGAAACACCTGTCAGTGGGTGGGATTTCTGGCTTGTACATTGCACATGCCTATGTAGTAGATTTTGTGGGGAGATAGTTTACCACAACAATCATTTAATTTACGGTGGGCAAAAAAACAATAGAGGCCCTCCACTAAATAAATAGTATATTTGTGTTCACATTTGAACGTCTAAAAGAAGATTAGTTTGATTTTTGATTCACTCAGAATGTGTTAGTAAGGTCCACTAAATTAACCTATATACTCTGTTCAGTGTATATTTAATTTCTCCAGAATCTATCCGTTTAGTTCAGTCCATGTGGATTCTATTCAGTTTAGTTGAGTTTGTGTTAGTTTTTTTAGCCAACATCAATTTAGTACAGTCCATATCACATATAAGCTTATTTTCAATTGTATTTGTTATTATTGAATTTAGCTACATACAATCAAAGTAGACCAGCAAAAGGAGATAATATATAGTATCCCGATATATCATTAGAAATCCTTACCATTAATATGGATGACAGGAGAGTGACAAATGGGAATGGGGGAATGCTGGGAAGAAGACACATAACATCTCTAACTGTTATCAATTGGCATGTTTTAACATTAACATTTATAGTAAAAAAATAAGCAGATTATCATATTAAGAATTTAAGAGCTTACGATTTTCCCTCATCTCTATATTCAAAAAGGCCTAGTTTGCTACCGTGACCATAAAAAAGACAAGTAAGTGGTTTTCTTAAAGTCAAAGTAATTGTTTTACACAGATCAAGGTATCTGTAGTTTATAGAGTTTAAGAGCAAGAAACAATGTGAGATAAGAGACTTTCTGCATAGGCATATTTGCAGCAATTTTGGTGGAGCATAGCGGTAAAAGTATGATCTGTGCTTGATATCACTTATCATTTATACTAACAAGGACAACAGTCTCTTGTAGGATAATATATAGTAAACTGCCTCTTGTGGAGTGGTATGGCTGGGGTTGGGCAGGAATACCTGTTCAATATTTACGGGTGTTTCTGGTATTAGGGTTTTAACTGATATGCAGCCTTATTAAATTGCGATTCGGCCAATTGAATAGGGCTCTATTTAAGCACAGAGCATATTTTTTTTACAGAAGTTTTTAGTTAGTGAACTTCTATCCAAAATCAAGGTCTTCACTAACTAAAAACTTCTATAAAAATATATGCTTTGTGCTTATATAGAGCCCTATTCAATTGGCAGAATCACAATTTAATAAGGCTGTAAGTGAGCAGTTGCACAAGAAGGGTAATGTGGCTTTCCATGCTCTTTCATTTGCAGCACTGCTGACAATCACCTAACAGTCTCATATGAGGTAAATAGTTAGTTTCACCTAAATAAATCTTATTCTTAAATTAAATAGCTCACTTATAGGAATTCAAATATATGTATTGTTAAAAGACTTTGGTATGTTAGGTGTTGTAAGTTTCAATCTTGCATGGTGCTTTGGGGAAAGCTCTGTGGACACTGGATTCTAAGCGCAAAGACAAGGCCCTCCATTTTTGTTATGTATTATTTTGCCTTGACCATAACGCATGTATAGCGCTACTGAATATGTTGGCGCGTTACAAATAAATGATAATAACTGTCACAGCTTAGTATTTAATTAGCTCTTGAACGTTTAACACAATGAACTCGGCATTCCAAGTGTCAATGGCAAGGCATAACTAGAAAACTAGGCAGGTTCCAAAGTTTCCACCAAAACAATGAGCATTAACCTTAAAACTTTATAAATAAACTATAACAAACTAAAAATTATAACTGAATTCATTTAAAACTTAAAAAATAGTTTAATTATAAAATGATATTATAGGTAAAACCACTATTAATGCATATTTTCATTTTCAGACCTCTATATGCTTATGTCCTAGAATTTACAAAGTCACAGCTCACATTATTTTCAGAGGCAAGAATGTGCATTAATAATCTGTATTCCTTGTTTAGTGAATTTCTGATAAGCCCAACAGCAATTTCGCTTTAAAAGTACTTTGCAAGTTTGTGTTTTGTGGATTTGTGTAAGACTAGTATTGGGTATGTTTCAGGTATAGTATAATTATCAATCAGGAACACACAGCATGCGTATTATTGAAACAATATGCCAGTTGTGCGTCAACAGATTTCCTTTGATATGTTTATAGTCATTGTAAAATATTTTATAGCCGATAGTTTATTCTTAATAGGAGGCTTGTGCATAAACTGTAAATACAGCATGATTTATATGATGAAGATATCTTGCCTCTGCTAACATATTTAAATGTTAATATTTTGCCAGATGGCACTGATTTGTCTTTAAAAGTCGATTGATGTTAGTGTCCATCCATTTAGACCTTTAGGATGATGTTTCAGGATTTTTATACACTGTTATGCATGACTTACTCTAATTTGAGTCCGCTAGTGATCTTGAAAGCGGCAAAGAGTTAAAATGCATAAATATAATTATACCAAAATTGTTTTTGGAAAAGGCCTAGGTATAAGTCAATAAGCATCACAAGTGTGGCAGAGGGCTTTGCTGATGCTGCAATAATTATTGTCGCTATATGAATCAGCAGTTGCATGCTTCAGAGCGCACATTACAGCCCCTGCGATGCTTAGTGAATCTAGCAGAACTGACCCAATACTTTGTACACATAAATTGGACTTTTACCTCCACTGAGCAGCCATTGATACATTTTGTTCTTGGTTCTAAACACAATAATTTAACCATTTAGAAAAAAATATATAGACATGATCCATCTTATCAAAGAACCTATGTGGTATGTAACAAACTTACAACATAAACCAAGAGCCTAAATGGATTTCTTTAAAAAAAAAAAAATATTTAGCAGATTATGTGTGTGTTATGGGCACTAACATCTTAAGCTGCCAGTTGCCCTGGAACCTGAGGGGGTGGGCTATCCTACTGGCACCGGTTCTTCTATTTAATCTTATTGTCAAGTGGCTACAGTGTTATATGCATTCAAGTCTAATCCTGTTAAGAAGAAAAGAAAGTAAAAGTGAACTTAATGGTTAAAAATGAAAAGCTGCATGTATTTATTGTATTTTTTCTAAAAAAAATGTTTTTCCATTATCAGGTCAAGTTCTTTATAAGAGCATTTTGTAAATATGATAATCCAGTGGTGCTTTAATTCCAGAATTATTATAACTTCTATGTTTCTAAATGTGATTATTTACAAGAAAATAAAATGTTTAACATATAGTAAGGAAAAGTTAAAAATACTCCCCTCTAAGAATCAACCATTTTTTCTCAATCTTGCCTCGACAATGTTAACACACACACACAACTGTGCCCATCAAATTATTCAATTGCCTTTCCTGTAACAGTTCCTGATCACTATACTGTTGTTTCTTAATAGTGTATTAGATGCACAGAATCAGAGCTCCTTCCCTTTAAAATCACTTTTGTTTCATTCCGTCTAGAAGAGCCAAGGTAATTTCTGCCAATTTGAATGCGACGACTTTGTATCTTTGCATCTGCACACATTATAGAAATGAGAACAACTACAGAATTATTCCTCTAATAGACTCTAAATTTTCCAATTTCCATTCTGCCACACAAGACTGAAAATCCACTTGTGTTCAGTTATCTGTATCGGTACCTCATCTTCACACGGCATCAAAATTCAGGTTCAGGTGCAGGTTAAGAACATGCATTTACCTCCAGAACTTATTAAGTATCTCTTCACAATTAGCATCACCATATCAATAAGAATTATCATTACATGCTGTCAATCATCTGCTCAATTTTGCTTCAGGGAAACAAAACAATTTAAATTATAGCAAATGCCCCTCCTTTGCCTCTCTTTACATGCTTCCTTTTAAATTGGATAATTACGTGGCTTTTCATTAGGTTTCTGTGTGCATAATAGATCACGATTTTCACCCCCTGACCTTGGTGATGAATGTCTCCACAGAGAACATGTGACAAGCACGGTCTTGTAATGAGGATAGAATATGGAATATCAGTAACATTTGTATAATGGAAGCAGATAGCGAGAAATAATCTAGAGAACTTTTAATAATAAAAATCAAGCTGCTGTACATGGTAAACATGAAACAAATATTACAATTGGAAGTGATTTTCTTTTCTATCCTTGGATTGCAATACTATTTTTTTTTTGTATTATTTTTATATTCTTACTTATGTAAACTTTTTTCTATTTAGTGATATACACACTGAAAAGCTGGTTCTATTTATATTTTTTCTTTTATCTTTTCTTTGCAATATTATTGTTTTACATTTTTTTATATTTTATGTTATTTTTTTTTAGATATGAAATCTTTTTCTATTTATTTGATGTACACATTGGAAAAAGAGTGATAATTCAGGTTTTTAATGTCAAGCATATATTAGCTTCAGAACATTAATTGATTTTGTCTTTTGATCCTCCAGATAATTTTGAGTCAGGTCTACTTTTAAAGGAGATTCAATGTGTATCATTATGAGAGTTTTATTGATTAGCATATGATCCACATTTAAATAACACAGACTCTTTAAATCTTTGTATATTATGTTTGATTGCATTTTTCTCCAGGGCAAGCAAAAATGTCTCTAACTATTGAACTACACATAGATGTAATATAAATTATAACTATAATTTTTTATTAGCATTTTTATTGCTGGACACAAAAAGATAATCAAGATTTTAAATATCTTAAGCAGCAGTAGTTTTGGACACTTAGAAAAATAGTTACACTTTATAAGCTATGTTGGAGAAGTAATATGGTAAAAACACTGACCCAGAAAACTGCTGACATTTCTATCATAGTTTATGTTTCAATCATTTTAGAATCCAAGTCCAAAAACAAATAACAGCGCAAGCAGAATTATGACTTTACACAGCAAAATCTACTGTGATTCCAATGCTGGAGCAAAATGCTTCAATTAGAAAGTAAAACCATACACATTGGTAATAGCATTTTATGAGCCCTTTGTAGAACATTTTTATTTGATTTTATCCAAAATATAATAAATAATTAAATGACTGTGACACTGAGATAATGATAATGATATATATATATATATATATATATATATATATATATATATATATATATATATATATATATATAAAATAAAGCAAAATCCACTGTAGTCCATTTTTCCATATGGTGGTATAAATAACTAAACTTGATAATGGGCAAAATGCTTTTAGAAAACAAAATAAATAAACCTTTACTTTTCAACATTTATTTAGCTCCTACGTTCCTATTGTGCAGATATATAGCCTTATTAAATTGAAGTTTTTAGTTAGTGAAGACCTTGCTTTTGGATAGAAGTTCACTAACTAAAAACTTCTGTAAAAAAAATATGCTGTGTGCTTATATAGAGCCCTATTCAATTGGCCAAATCGCAATTTAATTAGGCAAATAATCTGCCCCTGCATTTAAAGTCTCCTCCCACCTCAGGAATCAGATTCTACTGCAGCATAATTGCCTATAAAAGGTAATATATCAGAGGCTGTATTTATTTTATTTTCCATTCGAAACCATTTTTGCATATTTAATGTGTAGTTTTTATTAACTAGTTTATTTAAAACAGTTCTAAAATACGCTGGCATACACTCCTTATACCTTATGTGTGGAATACATTAGGATGCTAGACTGAATGTCTTGCTTTATAATAATGTCAAAACACTAATTTGGAATATGCATCTATTAACATTAATTAGGGTACTTTGCATTGATCTTGCTTCTTATGGAGAATGAATCTGTTCTCATGAACAATAGAGGGTGTTAGGATAGAAAGATAGTACACACATAATGTACTCACTTTTTCTTACTAATTATGTAGCAGTTATCAATCGTCAAGATGTTACTGAGGACAGGATGACACTGCACTGGCTATCTTAAATTCTATGAGCACTCCATGGGCCTCATTCTATTATCGGCCGCAGCCGTTGCGGGGCCGCAAGGACCGGCCGCAAGCTATTCGGCTATTCTATTCCCTTACGGCCGGGGATTCCGGCAGGCTTGCGGCCGGTGCCTTGCTATCTCTTGCGGCCGATCGCGCCGGAGGAAAGCCTTTGATCTAAAACGGCCGCAAGAGATTTGCAATTCAATTGCTCCGGGAAACCTCTCTGCAAGGCTAAAAACGAGCCGCAGTTACTTGCAGGAAAAAGGTCTCGCTAGCACCAATTAAGCACATAAAATAACTCAAATAAAGCCATCCTGCACTTTGAGAAGACTATAAAGTGATTTTAGGTGTTAGAAAAAATAGCACATAATTATCCTGTACTCAAATCCGTAAAATATTTAATTTTTAATATCCGTAAAATATCCATGTAAAAAGTCCAGAGTGCTTGGAGCACCTCAGACACACCCCCGCCGCAGCCGGCAAATAAACAGTTAATTTGAACTCGGGTTTGGGCTGATGTGCAAGCTTGAGAGGGGGTTACTTTTAATCCTCATGTCCCCCAATATGATCCCTAGCATTTACAGAGCTGTACAGTGCAGGCTTGAATTTATTTTTCAGTTTTTATATTTCACAGATTACGGCCGGTTCCAAGATATGCGGCCGGCCGTAAAAGGAGATCCTTGCGGGGCCGTATAATAGAATCACGAGTAAACTGAACCCCCGCAAGGAATCGCAGCCTTACGGCCGATTTACGGCCGATAATAGAATGAGGCCCCATGTATGCAAATCTGGTTATACAATTCCTTTATATCTTTATATATATATATATATGTATATATATATATATATATATATATATATATATATATATAAATATATATATCACATATATAGTTGTCAGCAATACAGGTTGTTGCTAATGTTGCAGGCCGCAGTTGTTGGCAAGGAGCGCCGAAGGCGTGACTTACGCTTGTGGAGATGAGCACCATAGGAGCTTATCCCGGCGACCCCATACAACTTCGGCAGGGAGTGCGGAACCCGCGGAACCCGCGGAACTACACATTAACACAAAACTCAATTACACATATCAAAATGCAGAACCCGTAGCAGTTTGAAAAAAATTGCATTAAAAATGTACGGCCCGTAACACTTGCAACAAAGAAAACAAGACCCGCGGCACTAAGAAGAAAATACAAATACGAGGTCCAAAAAATACAAACTTAACGGCCGAACTGCGCACATACAAAAACAACAATAACAACACCAAAATTAACAAAAAAAACATCACTCACAGTACAGGGGGACAGCCACAATGTCTGGGAGTCAGTTTGCACGACAATTGAAACACAATTTGCCGAGTTTCCACACACGAAAATTGCCTAAGCGACAAAAAAAATGGTGGCCGAAAAAAATAAAAACAAGGCTACATGACTCCTAAACATGCAAAAAAACGCCAGACACATAAGACTTCTACACAAGACCGTACGGGGTATAAAATACACTATTAGCGAAGACGCTAAATGCTCCACAACTGCCTAACACATAGACAATCGCCGCCATTTAACAAAAAACAACTTGCAACTAATAACATTACCAATCCAAAATGCAGAATTACACACCTAAACAAACGCTTTGCGCTTACACACTCTACTTATCCTACAAAGGCTACGCGACCAATACACACACAAAAAAACGCCAGACACATAAGACTTTTACACAAGCCTGTACAAGGTATAAAATACACTATTAGGGAGGACACAAAATGATCCACACCCGCTTAACACATACACAATCGCCGCCATTTTACAACACCAACTTGCAACTAATAACATTACCATTACAAAATGCAGACTTACACAGCTAAACAAACGGTTTGCCCTCGCGCACGCAGCCTATTTACACTACACACTTCAGACATTGCTGACACTTTCCCCCTTATCTCAGCAAGTGTGCAAATGTACATTGTATGCTGCAGGAACATCAAAAAAGATTGTTAGCTCTTCAGAATATTGCTTGCTGCATATATTAATTGCAAATAGGTAAAGTATATTAATTTATGATTTTATCAATTAATTCATTATCATTACAAAATACATATAGAGAAAAAAAAAAGGACCAGACGACAGGATCGTAGTTAACTCTCACAATGAGCACCAAGGGTGCTCTGAGGACCAAAAGTACACCAGGGGAGAGGCTCACAATGAGCACCAATAGGCACTCAGTGTGAGGCTTGCAATGAGTGCCGAAGGTACTTAGATGACTGAAATACTTACTTTGTGTGGCAAACAGCATTACCTGCCTTACAATTTTATTTCCGTCATTTTGATAGTGAGTTTGTAAACTTAAGACATTAGTAAATAAAAGCTACTCTGCAAAGCTCCCTTCATCTCTCAGAAGAACATGCTTGAATATGAGCATTTGCTTTTACAAGTGTGGCTCATCATCATTGCTTCTATAGAACAATAAATGGTGTTCAGATAGAAAGATGGTACACACATAATGTACTCACTTTTTCTTACTAATTATGTGGCAGTTATCAATCATCAAAATGTTACTAAGGAGAGGATGACACTGCACTGGATATTTTCATCAACAGGTCTATCGAAAGAGAATGCTCATTTAATTCTATGAGCATTCTATTTTTGTAAATCTGGTGATACATATATCTAGACCAATGAGAGCTAGGCCTTAGTCCTTACAAATCTCAATAAAATTAACAAATGTTAATTTTTGTTAAGAAAATGTTTCATCAATAAAGGCTTATAATTCAGTCCCCTCCAATGAAGGTCAACTGTATTAATATTTATTCCCCAGTGGATCAGGTCTCCTAACTGTGCAACATGAACTGATCACTGATTTGACTCTCATTATATATCTACCATAAAAATTACAATATGGCAGGCCCCTGAAACAAACACATTGAGTTGCATTGGGGAACATTATAATTAATTTCATTTTCCATATACTGTATAAAGATAGAGACTTTGGAAACTTAAGACATTAGTGAATATATTGGCTTGTGCAAAGCTCCCTTTTGCTCTCAACCTCACAAGACCATCCATGATATAGGCCAAATAAGTAATAAAACATTGTTGTTATCAACCTGTCAGTTTTTGCATTAAAATTCATTAGTAATCTAAGCTGAGTTCTGAAGTGTCATCTCAAAGATGCTGAGATCAGCCACAATGTTTAAGCTGGAAAGCTTCACAAACATGCCTCCCAGGTCTTCACATTATTCTCTCAGCTCTGTTTCCTATTAACCATACATCCCATTGTGAGCATTTGCTTTCATGTGCGTGGATCACTATCATCTACTAAAACATTTCTCCAGTTTTCCCCAAACATTATGCAGTTATCCAAGTCTTATGAATTACCTATTCTCAGAAGTATAACTACATTTATAACCATTTATTTATGGCAAGATACACAAAAAAAGGTATGCATATAATTACCTTGAATTGAATTAGTTATAGACGTCATAATTTAGGGTTATCCTGGATCATTAGATAGCGATTAGTGATCGAGGGAGTCCAATCGCCAGTACCTGGGGTCAGGAAGGAATTTATGTTTTTCTTTACCTTATGACACAATTGGCAAATGTTTCAATGGGATTTTTTTCTGTTTGCCTTCCTCTGGATCAATTAATAATTAGCAATTAACAATTATTACCACATATTATAATGATCATAAGAGATCTTAAAAGGTTGAACTTAATGGACTGAACGTCTTTATTCAACCTCAATTACTATGTAACTATGGAACTATCATAACCGACTTTATGCATGTAATTACCTTGAATTAAATTTGTTACTGACGCCATCACTCCGACTTTCATACAAACTGCAAAGCTGATATATTTATAACTTGCTGTCTTCTATTAAAACATGAGTCAGGTAGCATAAAACAAATATAATTCATAAACATATTCATAACTGTTGAGCATCACACAGTGAAAATCTAAAATATAATTTCCTTTAAGTCCTGCTTTTGCATTATTAAATTCCACTTCACATCAAGCACAGTTCATGCTTAATTAAAGTAACTGCCAATGCAAAAAAAAATGGGTGGGGACTTGATAAGTAAATTGCAAAAAAATTAAAAGTATATACATTTCCAAATACCATAACCTTTATGGAGCATGGCTACCATCCAAAACTTCTCTAGACCACCGTGGAGATCCAAAATATTATTAACTAGCGAATTGCCCGTCAAAAATGACGGCAATAAAATTTGAAGCCTGGCAATGGCGTTTGCCACAAATTGCAAGCCTCTCCCCTCTACTTAACTGGCCTTGCGATGAGCGCCTTTGGCGCTCATTGCGAGCCTCTCCCCCTCTACCTTTTCCCCCCTCTACTTGACGGTAGGCGCTCAATGAGAGCCACTCCCCCCTCTACTTTACTAAGCACCTTTGAAGCTCATCATGGGCCTCGCAATGAGCGCCAAAGGTGCTCATTGCGAGCCTCTCCCCCATGTGTCTCTTCCCCCCTCTCCACCCCTGTATCTCTTCCCCCCTCTCCCTCCCATTTGTCCCCTTTCCCCTCTCTCCCTCCCGTGTCTTTTCAACCCCTCTCCCCCTCCCGTGTCTCTTCCCTCCCTCCCGTTTCTTTTCTCTTCTCTTCCTCCCTGTGTCTCTTCCCCATTTCCCTTTCCTGTGTCTCTTCCACCCCTCTCCCTCCCCTGTTCCTTTTCCCCCCTCTCCCTCCCCTGTCTCTTCCACCCCTCTCCCTTCCCTCTTCCACCCTGCTTTCCCTCCCCTGTCTCTTCCACTCCACTTTTCTCATCTCTCTGACCCTCCTTCCTGTCGGTCTCTCTGTCCCTCCTTCCTGTCCCTCCTTCCTGTCTGTCCCTCCTTCCTGTCAATCTTTCTCTCTGTCCCTCCTTCCTGTCTCTCTCTCTCCCTCCTGTCTCTCTCTCTCTCCCTCCTGTCTCTCTCTCTGTCCCTCCTTCCTGTCTGTCTCTCTCTGTGTCTGTGTCCCTCCTGTCTCTCTCTCTCTCTCTCTGTCCCTCCTGTCTCTCTATCTCTCTCTGTCCCTCCTGTCTCTCTCTCATGTCTCTTCTCTCTGCCTGTGTCTCTCCTGTCTCTCTCTCTATGTGTCTCTCCTGTCTCTCTCTCTATGTGTCCCTCTTGTCTCTCTCTCTATGTGTCCCTCCTGTCTCTCTCTCTATGTGTCCCTCCTGTCTCTCTCTCTATGTGTCCCTCTTGTCTCTCTCTCTATGTGTCCCTCCTGTCTCTCTCTCTATGTGTCCCTCCTGTCTCTCTCTCTATGTGTCCCTCCTGTCTCTCTCTCTATGTGTCCCTCCTGTCTCTCTCTCTGTCTGTGTCCCTCCTGTCTCTCTCTATCTGTGTACCTCCTGTCTCTCTCTGTCTGTGTACCTCCTGTCTCTCTCTGTCTGTGTCCCTCCTGTCTCTGTCTGTGTCCCTCCTGTCTTTCTATCTGTGTCCCTCTTGTCTCTCTCTGTCTGTGTCCCTCCTGTCTCTCTCTATCTGTATCCCTCCTGTCTCTCTCTATCTGTGTACCTCCTGTCTCTCTCTATCTGTGTACCTCCTGTCTCTCTCTATCTGTGTACCTCCTGTCTCTCTTTGTCTGTGTCCCTCCTTTCTCTCTCTGTCTGTGTCCCTCCTGTCTCTCTCTGTCTGTGTCCCTCCTGTCTCTCTCTGTGTCCCTCCTGTCTCTCTGTCTGTGTCCCTCCTGTCTCTCTCTCTGTCTGTGTCCCTCCTGTCTCTCTCGATCTGTGTCCCTCCTGTCTCTCTCTGTCTGTGTCCCTCCTGTCTCTCTCTGTCTGTGTCCCTCCTGTCTCTCTCTGTCTGTGTCCCTCCTGTCTCTCTCTGTCTGTGTCCCTCCTGTCTCTCTCTGTCTGTGTCCCTCCTGTCTCTCTCTGTCTGTGTCCCTCCTGTCTCTCTCTGTCTGTGTCCCTCCTGTCTCTCTCTGTCTGTGTCCCCCCTGTCTCTCTCTGTCTGTGTCCCTCCTGTCTCTCTCTGTCTGTGTCCCTCCTGTCTCTCTCTGTCTGTGTCCCTCCTGTCTCTCTCTGTCTGTGTCCCTCCTGTCTCTCTCTATCTGTGTCCCTCCTGTCTCTCTCTGTCTGTGTCCCTCCTGTCTCTCTCTGTCTGTGTCCCTCCTGTCTCTCTCTGTCTGTGTCCCTCCTGTCTCTGTCTGTGTCCCTCCTGTCTCTGTCTGTGTCCCTCCTGTCTCTCTCTGTCTGTGTCCCTCCTGTCTCTATCTGTGTCCCTCCTGTCTCTATCTGTGTCCCTCCTGTCTCTATCTGTGTCCCTCCTGTCTCTATCCGTGTCCCTACTGTCTCCCTCTCTCTGTGTCCCTCCTGTCTCTCTCTGTCTGTGTACCTCCTGTCTCTCTCTGTGCTACTCCTGTCACTCTCTCTCTGTCTGTGTCCCTCCTGTCTCTCTATCTGTGTCCCTCCTGTCTCTCTTTCCCTCCAGGCTGTCTCTTTCACCACAGTCCCCAGCATGTCTGCCGGTCCCTCCCCAGGAAGGAGTTGAGAGCAGCAGGGGGGAGGAGTTGAGAGCAGCTGGGGGGAGATATTGAGAGCAGCCGGGGGAGGAGTTAAGCGCAACAGGGGAGGAGTTAAGACCGGCAGGGGAGTGGTTAAGAGCGGCGAGCGGGCAGGAGGAGTTGTGAGTTGTGCGAGCCCGCAAGCGTGAGCAACGGCTCGAGCGGGCTCGTATGCTCACAACTATATATGTGATAGAAGATGAGTATGTCAATAATTTATTTGAGCAATGACATGTTCTGAGGGTAGTCACTCCTTGATCTCAACTTTCTCACCCCATTCATGACTTTTCTTATCATACCTTTCAATTTCTGTTTTTCTCTGAGGGTCTGTAGATATGGCCTCAGGAACACAACTCATCCCTAGACCATCTGTTGAGAAAAACTTGTGTAGTCTATTACTTCATAAATGTTATTAATATATCTTAGTAGAGTATAGGCTCCTCAATATATATATATATACTATTTGGTTTTGTTTTATGAGAAAATATGTGTTCTGTCTATTGATCATGTAAATTCTAAATATAGATATATTGGCATGTCAAATTCTTCTGTACGATGCCTTTGTCAATAATACCACGAAACTAAAACTATGGGCCCTATTAAATTGTCCATATCGTAGTTACTGTAACCCATAATGTAGCCCAAAAAAGTTGCGGGCTACAGGCTGAAAATCCCTACAGGGTGTCAAAATCATAACTCCGACCCAGCTAAACCTTTGATCTGTCAAGCCCGTAATCGCTATAATTGCAAATCGATATGAAATTGCTACAGTTTCTCAAGCCCACAATTTCTTTCACACCCTTACATGGCAAATGTAGCCAACATTTTTACGACTACTAGAGAGCACTTGCAAGGGGGTTAAAAACCTGTTCGTACCACTATAAAAGCAATTGCAAATTCAATACTGCACTATAAAATACGGGGAATCGATGTAAGGCATTAGCATTAATTGCACAACAGTCTCAAGATTGCAAAACTGCAGTCAAAAATTATTATTACTTTACATTTAATCTCCATGTTATATCAATCTTGAGAATCAAGGAGTTAATACAGTAAATACCAGGCCACCCACATGGACTATAACAGTTTCTTCATTAATTTTTATTGATTTTAAATCGCTAGATTGTAAGACCGATCACATATCAGACGTCAAAAAACAAATTGATTGACCTTTACACTCCATGTTTTACTGACGTCATGATAACGGTCTAATTTACTATTGGCTGTTTCTAAATCGGTAGTTACGGGCTTGCTTAATTGATCATGATAATGCCCTGAAATGTTACTTATGGGTGCATGGTTTACGGTTTTGGCTTTCGGCCATGTAGTTGCGGGCTTGTTCAATTCAATCTCTCTGTAACTGCTGCATATGGGCTGCATGAAGGCACCTGCGGGCTTGGAATTTAATGAGGCCCTATGAGTGCACTTAGAAAACAAAAACCTAAAATCTACTTTGTTTTGGTTAAGTCCTATTAAATCTTACCAACCAAAGATATACAATAACATTTCATCAACTATTTTACTGAAACTTAATTCTGTCACAGCTTGCAAAAAGTTGCAGATTCAACTAGATTTCCTCTTGTGTCATTCCTCATGTCAAAATAAAATGTTCTCAGACACAAAAGTTGTCTTACTTTCATCAAGGGAACAAGGCTGCTTTCACTTGGTTCCACTTGGTTAGATTTGCTATTTATATTACTAAGATTGATACATTGAAGGAACATTTTGAGGTAGACATAGCAATCATTTAATACAAGTAAACCCCTTGTATGCCAAACATTTCAATCATGATTGCAGTATAAGGCAAATATCTGAGGTTCTATTCTAGGTAATTATAATGACACCAAAACAAACTCGTTTTTGCAGCAATTAAAGTTTTATTGGCATTTGCAGGGAGCTCCTGAATTTTTGGTTCTTACATATACTACAGAACTCCTCCCTTCAGAGTATCAGGCAACTGAAGCAATAACTAGGTTATATAAAAGCTCTTATAAAACAATGAAATGTAAATACATTTAAAAAATTCTGTTTTTTCAATTTTTTTCAGTGTTATATTTAATAATGTAGAGCAATATTGGTGAATTCCATGTCCCTTGATTTCTTCTCATATCAAAATATTTCAATGTATCACATATAATAGTTGTCAAACTACGAAAAGTCGTCACGCTTTGCGAGCTCGCAAAGCGAGCACGCAAGAACTGTGTCCCTCGCAAAGCTCCAACGTCAGCTGCAATGAGCCAAAGACTCGGGGCCGCATTTGCGGAGGTGGAGGCTCCCACGTCAGCTGCAATGAGCCGCGGGACTTAGAAAAAAAAACATTACCGAATTCGCAAAAATACGACCTTAAAGGCACAGCAGAAAACATAAAAAAAAGACTATATACACACAAAAATAAAATAAAAGCTTACCCACAGCAAGGGGGGACACCCTGGACATCTGTAAGTGAGGTTACACCTCAAATTAAGTACTATTTATCGAGTTTAAAAACTCGAAAATCCCATAAGCAAGAAAAAAAATGGCCGCTGAAAAAACAAAAACGAGGCTACACGACCCCTAAAGACGCAAAACAACACCAAGCACATACAACTTTTCCAAAAAGCCGTACGAGGTACACGATACACTATTAACAAGGACGCTAAATCATCCACACCCTTGTACCACATACACATTCGCCGCCATTTTACAACACTAACTTACAGAATGCGGAAGTACACAGCTACACACGCAGACTATTTACACTGCACACATTGCTGACACTTACACCTCAGCTCAACAACAGTGCAAATCGACATTGGATGCTGCAGGAACATCAAAACAGATTGTCAGCTCTTCAGCACATTCCTTGCAGCATATATTAATTACAAATAGGTAAAGTATATTCATTTATGATTTCATTAATTCATTAATTAATTATCATGAAAACCTACATATACACACAAAAAACAACAACACTATCGCAATAAACGCCAAAGCCCTTCACCGCGTGCCTCACAAGGAGCACCAATAGTGCTCATAGGACACAAACTACACCAGAGGACAGGCTTGCAATAAGTGCAAAAAGGAGATCTCGCAATGAGCACCAAAGGATCAAAACACTTACTGTCTGGGGCATTACCTGCCCGTCATTTTTGACGGGCAAGTCGCTAGTATTTACTATGATTATTGGATTTTACTACATAAAATGATAAAAATGTGTAAATTAAGGACAAATGATAATATCTATAAACAGAATATTTAATGCAGCTTCATGCTGTCCCCTACCTGTGGTTTTCTTCATAAATAAATTTGTTGGACAGATTTCCTGTTGTTATAAGAATCATATTAATTTGATGTTGACATTGATTAGTCATCTAATTGTGAATTCTTCTGGCCACTTTTCATACAATTTATGAAATGAAATTATATGTTGTCATTTTATATTTACTTCTTTTTCTATTCTTAGTAAAATAGGTTTATATTTCTCTGCAGTCTGGTAACATGCCCTTTCATACTAATTTAAAGAAAAATTGGTATAGTTAGAATGTATTTGTGTATATATCCCTTTGTTTGTCCTAATGGAAGACTTGTATTTTGACTCTTACACTGTACACTAAACAGTGACATACAAGGCCAAGGCCTAAGGCAGCATATTTTCAAGCGGCAGCAGGCTGTTTTTTTTTTCTGATGCACTGCCACATAAATATCTATATGCAGAGCAATGTCTTTATAAAGTGATATTTCTTGAAAAATGAATTATAGGAAGCTGATACTCAAATATTTATGGGAACTAGACAGTGCTTTAGGGAAGTGGTTCACAATATTTTTTCTTTAAAGGATCACTTTAAAATTGCAGAGCGTTTGGATGACCAACTAAATATTGATAATGTTATTTTTAGCCATGTAAAGATTTTCTCGCCTGCTATTTACTTTTGCTGTTGTTAAGTTGATCAGTTGTGTCCGGCTCGCTGTGACCCTATGGACTGCAGCACGCCAGGCACATCTCATCATTATGTCTCTATTTGTGATTATCCATTAAGTTATCTTGGCAGACATACTGTAGTGGGTTGTCAGACCCTTCTCCTGTGGACCACTGTTTGTCTTGGGTGACCCTACATGGTATAGCTCACAGCTTCATTGAAGTACACAAGCTCCTTCACGACAACTAGGTAGCGATCCAGAAGGGGGCTGTTTACTTAGAACTATGCTATAATCTAAAATAATCTGTGCACTTATAAAAATACATTATAGTGTCTTGTCATTCCTGTACTATTTATCTATACAAATATATTTATTTTCTTAAAAGACCACTTGCCATGAACGATTTGGGGCCCATGATGGGACCCCCTGCACCCCACAAGTAACTGTTATTTGGGACTCTATCACATCTGTTTGCTAATATCAAAGACTATGAAATGGACATATTTTAATGTTTGCGTCAATTTGTCAGTTATGTGTCATTTTCCCCATTATGTATTATGTGTAATAAGGTGGTTTTGGGTCATTTTAACAGTTTAAAGGATGTAGTTGTGCTTGAAGCAGGCCTTATAATGTGCTAATATTATATTAAGCTATGTCAGTCATGTTTGGGACAAAGGGTTACGTTTTCTACAAGAATGGTGCCACGAGCCGGCCAGGCGTGGATCCACCCTGGCCTCATAAAGGGGGAGTTTATGGCTCTCTGTAAAAGAAGATCTAGCAAATAGAGATGGGGGGTTGGCTAAAGACCAGGGGGGATGGTGTTTTTCTGAAGGAAAAATAAAGTCAGTCTGCTTGTACTAAGCAAGGGTACAGGTGTTGTTATTGTGTCCTAACCATTGCGGGGGATGCTGAGATCTTGAACACAAAAGGTCATGACCCAGAGAGAGGGAATTGGGGTAAGTGTGTACCCCAAATCTTGGGGTTGTAATACCACTGAAGTCTTAAAATACAAATATCAGTTTGATCACTATTTCACCTTATAGTATATTTAGTTTCATCAATATAGTCTTAAAATAAAAGGATAACACTACTTACGCACCATTTAGTCTTTCTATTTTCCTTATTTCTATTCACTGTCCTTCCTTGGTAGCAGGACTTCCATCACACTAATTGCGCAGTTACACATTTATAGGCAACCCAGGTGCATGAGTAAACAATGACATATACAGTGAACTCAACATTAATCTGTTCCAGATGGCAGGATAAGTACCAAAAACTATGAGTACCAAACAAGCTTTTCCCATAAGGACCAATGTAAATTTAAATAATCCGTACTGAACCCCGAAAATGTCACATATTAGTTTGACCTGATGGAGTTATTTTTTGATACCAAACCTTAAAACTAGACAGACATAAATAAAAAACAATTAGTTAAAATAAAATAGATTTTACTTAGGAGGAGGAGGAGACAACCTGTGAAGCTCTGGTGAAATCCATTAGGGTTAAGGCAGTGGTGGAAAATATTGGTGGCCACACAAAATATTGACACTTTGCACCCAATGTGGACATTTCCACTTAGGGGTGTACTCACTTTTGTTGCCAACAGTTTAGACATTAATGGCTGTGTGTTGAGTTATTTTGAGGGGCAGCAAATTTACACTGTTATACAGGCTGTACACTTACTACTTTACACTGTAGCAGAGTGTTATTTCTTAAGTGTGATCACATGTAAAAAGATATAATAAAATATTTACAAAAATGTGAGGGGTGTACTGACTTTTGTGAGATACTGTACGTATATCTGTATTTATATATGTGTGTGTATTTCTGTATGTGCATATGTGGTACTTTTGTGATGAGGATGTAGCAAGGGGAAAGAAGGATGATTATATATGAGGGGGGCTATGGAAGAATAAACCCTAAATACAGTTTTATACAACACTGAAGGTCCTTTGTAATGCTCATACAATAAGTCTATGTTTATTTATTTACTGATTAGCAGTGAATTGAGTAATTGAAGAAAATAAATTAAATATAGCTTTTAAAAATTCTATAGAAATGCAGTTTAATATTGGAACTTAATGTTTTAGGCTACATCAGATAGGCTGCTCTCCAGACCCTAATTAGATGTTGAAGGTTTAGGAGAGGATCTCCCAGAGGACTTTCCTGATAGGGATCTTTGCCAGTTGTTATCTGCCTAGTTTCCTGCAGTGGCCATTGCTGGCAAACCTAAAGTGGTCAGGAAAAATGATGGCAGCCTTTCCGAGAGATAGACTTCATGTATACCTAAAAAAGGGAGGAGGGAAGCAACAATGCTAATTTCAAATGCAAGCTTTACAAAGTTACATTAAATATTTTATTCAAATACTCTTGTATTACTAATCAGTAATCATTCTTTAATACAACCTAATGTACCAATGGCCTATACTAGCACAGGATATGAGCCATCTTCATTTCCGGACTATTCAAAATAAACATGCACCTTTTAACCTTCATTACTATTCTTTCTGTCTAACGTTACCCTTCCATATCACTGAATTTTCACCTATTGTATATACAAATGGTGCATTTTTAGCATTGTGCAAGTGAAGCAAAGCATTGCATTTCTTTCCTGTCAATGCATTACATTTAGATTTTAATGAAGTCACTGCATACAAGAGACTGCAAATTGAATTTACTATCCCATTTCAATTTATTGCTGGAAAATCAGCTTTTCTGTGGAGATGCTAGATGTGACATGGATCGTCCGTATTTGACAGACAGCAACACAAGACGGATCAGCAAACACAAAGAGACATCTTGCGCTAGTATTTCACAGCATTATCAAATCTGGCACCAAGCTCCCATAAAATTAGCATAGAAAGACTGACAGCATCAAGCGTAAATTTTCAATTTTCAGTGCCACTTTAGGTTATCACCAATTGTATCCTCCATTTTTGAAGTGCCAGAAGAGACTGCTCTGACACTTAAAAGGTAACTTGAATTCTGATAAAAGATCATTTTCACTAAGTGAGTTGTATCAAGTTAAAGGGTCAACACCGCCTCAATACAGAGACAGCAGTGTTGGGTTTCTTTCACACAACCTTATTTTATTGAAGTCATTACAAAAGTTAAATGCAAACCCACATAAAAAGTAACTGCATAGTTTTTCAGATTTGCATTTTTGTGTTTTCAACATTACTGTATTGTTTGAACCATTTTTATAGTTTTTGAAAGACATATAACAGTGGTTATTAACAGTTAGTCCTAGACTCAAGGTTTGTCCCTGATCTCCCATCAGCATGTCCTCAGAAACAGGGATGAGAAGAGTCTAACACTTAAATATACAATTGCCCTTCGTCATAGTGATCAATAAAATAATTGGCAAATGTATAAACAGTAAAAGTGTACTCTATTTGCATTAGTGCAGAGTCAGATGAAAGTCACCCTATTAAAAAAAAGTTTTGGATCAAAAAGGTTGAAATCTACTTGCCTAGAAGATCCTGCCAAATTGCTTGTCGGGCATCCACATCTCAATATTCACTATGACTAATTAATTCAAATGTGGTATGCGATACTATCACTTAATTTCCACCCACTTTCTTACATTACATGTAGTATTTGAAATTCTGCATGTGCCCTTTTTGTCTATGAATAGTATTTATGAGTGAGCATGTGCCATGTACATTAAAGTTAATTGATACTGGAACTCCAGTTATTGTCCATGAGATAATCAAAATACTCTCTGAATATGTTTTATTATATTGCTTTTGTTATGTCACATGGTTCTGATTTTAAAATAAAACAAATTTTTCCCCTTCTGGATTGCTACCTTGTTGTGGTGAAGATACTCACCCGAGATGGACAGGTCATAGCTGAGTCGAAGTCCACTGGAAAAGGAACTGGCAAACTACTCCAGTATCTTTATCAAGAAAACCATATGGATAGGCACAACCGGAGACATAACAATTGTGCCTGGTGTGCTGCGGTCCATATGGTCATGGAGAGTCCTATTACGACTTAGCAACAAAAAACTATTTTCCTGAATTCTATTAAAATCAGAATCACAAAATATATAGCAATTTTACATCAATAATAAATATATTCAGAACTTATTTTGTGAATCTCTTGCTGATTAGCAGATTAAAACATTATTGATAATTATGGGAACAGACAAGTCTTCACAATGTTGGAAAGATGCATCGTGGTGGGCAAAGAGTTACTGATATTCTATAGTGAATACTGTGATGCCATTATAATTAGTGTTTTAATTTCAAAACAACCTTAACAGGCCTTTAAAATGCAATTGAGATGGCTTGTGATATAAATAAAGGTTACTTGAAAATGGGACATAGGGAATACTTTGAATGCTCAGATACATGCTTGTGATAAATAGCAACCAATCATGAGCCATTGTGCTGGCTTAGTCAATTTCTCCTTGATATCTTGTATACAATATGATCTATAGTTAATAAATGACCATCCCACAATTTAAAAAAAATAATTGGAAACTTTGTCTGGCTCAGAGCATAATTAAGCAGGAAAAAAGTCATACAAATAGTTTTTAATTAGAAAAAATAAATAAATGCTGATGTCTCTGTAGGACCCTGGAAAGATCAATGATCCATTCATGGAAATCGTGTGTGAGAGGGTTGTTTACATTTCTGGAGAGTTATGGGTCCACCCTTTGATGCAAGGAGTTTGCTTCTGGGCCAGTGAGAAACAATGATCATTGTGTGTATTTCAATCTTATCTAATTATCTTTAGAACTTGTTTCACTCCTCCCTTCACTGATAGTCAAAACACAAACTATCATGATTCAGCTTTGAGGAAGTGATATAACAAACACAAAATGGATTCCAGAACTTATAAACAGACTCTTCATAAATTCAGATTTTCCCCAAAAACGCTTTGTGTCCATGGCTTACTCAGCTGCTAATATTGAGCCCTATTCTATTAGAAGCCCACAAATGACTCTAACCCGTAATATTTGCTGCAGGTGTTTCTCTAAATGTTTAGGGGTATTCTATTGACTCAAGTCCGCAATTTACCTCTTTAAGCCTAAACACGTAAACCCTGCCTTTTTAAGTAGGATTTCAGTAGGTGTGATCTGACAATATTTAAGCAAGCCCTTAATTTTCTTCTTAGAAACATCCAATAGTAAATGAGACCGTCATTATGACGTCATGACGTAATCTGCAATCCAAGGCTTCCAAATTAATTAGTGCCAATAAGAAATATTTGGCGACCGTGCTCGCAATCAAGCACTCTCGCAATCTATAAAATGCATTAGATCATCTGTTCTAGTCCATGTGGGTTTCATGATATGTATTAACCCCTTGAGTCCTGGAAACAATAATACTCAGAAATAACATTTTAAAAATAATATTTGTTATTGCATATATGTGGGTTTGAGACTGTTGTGCAATTAATTATAATGTGTTTTCATGCCTTCCCATGCTTTTAAAGTGCATTAGTGTGTGTTTAATTGCTGCTATAGCTCTAATAAGTGTTTTTACAAATGCCTTGTGAGTCCAATTTAGTACTCGTAATATATTTTTGACAGAAACTGATACTTTTTTCAGTTGCGGGTTTAGACTTTATTTGCGAGCTAGACCTACGGATCTAATGGAATATCAATTTTGTATAACTTTAATTATTTAGAGCTTGTAATGTTATAACTGTGCTAAAATTAATGGAGTTCTAAGGACTGGCCCGTAGTGATAGTGAATAGATAACTCATAATCAGATTATGAGGAGCTAACAGAATATGTGGCAATATTAAGAGTGATTTTATGTGTGTATAAATTTAAGCATTGAACAACAGAATAGAGCCCATTGTTAGTTTGGCCAATACTTGACAAACAAGTTTATTTTCCCTTGAACTGCAGTGGTCCATTAAACATCAGTAGCTGCATAGTATCTAAGTAACAGGTTCATGGCAGTAATAGTCTTTTGTACCATATTATTATAACTGGCTTTTTTCATCATGTGCAAATTATAAGCTGTTATAATCAACCCCTTTGTATTATAATGCTTTTAAATAGCGCTGTGTTAGCTTTTAATGTGTTTAATTACCTTGGTGTTGCCTATTGTTTAGTTGTTTAGTTGCACCTACTGATTTATTGACCTTATGGGAAAAAAGCTAGTATTGAAGGGACTGTAAATTACAAGCTCCCCCTAACTGCTTATATATTCTCTTCACTGAAATAATACGTCAGCTTTTTATTTTTGGAATAGTATGTGTGAAGAAAACAAACAAAGGAAAAGGCTTTCTATTATTGCAGGAAATATAGTGTAGGCTGCTTGTGATGTTTAATCTCAGAATTTGTTGAGATAAACAATCTGCATGCACCAACAAGGGAGTGCAGCTATAGGACTAACTGGTTTATATACAAACTCTTATAAAGTGAATTACGCATCAATTGTAAAAATGTAAAACGTTTTTTGAGCTCTGTTTGCTGTTATTTCTCATTTATATAGCACCAACACATTCTGCAGTGCTGTGGTACACTAAAATATGGGTATGATATGTAATTTGACAGACTAATACAAAATAAGTTGATGTCCCTGCCCTTGAGGGAACAATCATACACAGGTGTCACAACCCACTTTTAGGATTAGGATAGCATCCCCCTGATCCCCACCAAAAACAGCCATTCAGGGCTGTCACAACCATATGGATATTGGGACTTTGTGGGTTGTTACTGTTTATTTTAGTTTATTGAAGAAATGTAACTGTTGCCATTGTTGCATTTTTCAAGATGGTTGACTTGTAGTATTCAATAGAATATGGCTTACAGGCCCCAATCCTGTAATGCCAGGGCAACTTTTTTATGGGTAAGCTAGTAGCTAACAAGAGCCTGTAAAGGAAGAAAGACGTACACTTCCATGCTTCTGCCATCTTTGTATTTAGTATACCATGTTAGTTTTTCCATTTTGTTACTTATCATGGCTGACTTACTGCATAAGAACTCCACACAGACAGAGCTACAACCCTGCTGTGCCCAGATACTGACAGAGGAAACAGGGTAACCAGGGCAATGGCTAATTATCTCTTGTGTTGTCCATAATCCTGTCAGAGGGAACTGATACACCAGTATTATTATTTTTATTATTATTATTGTTTATTTGTAACGTGCCAACATATTCCGTAGCTGTATACATGCATTGTGATCAAGGCAAAACAATATTAACACATTGCAAAAAATGTCTTTGAGTTTGGAATCCAGTGTCCATAAACCTTTCCCCAAAGCCACCATGCAAGATTATTTTTTATTTTTTAATTTCATTTTTAAAGACAATATACATCCAGATAATACAAATAAATAAAAAAAATACAGCTTACAATTTCACTACAAAATACAAGTACATACAGTACAGCAGGGAATCAAAGCAGTATGTAAAATCTCCTAGTTTAGGAAAGGGGTTGACTCTGTTTGTCCCAAATAAACCAGTAATGGAACAGTGCTATTTTCAACGTAGGAGTAAAAGTTCTATTACACATCTTTGAGATACTTACAAAACACTCATTCCACAAGTTCTTAACTGGGGGACAATCCCACCAAATATGTTTATAAGTACCTTTCTGCTCACATAGGGGCCTCATTCTATTATCGGCCGTAGGAGATGCATGGCCGCAAGGACCAGCCGCAGGCTATTTGCCTATTCCATTCCCTTCCGGCCGGGGGCTCCGGCAGGCTTGCGGCCGGTGCCTTGTTATCCCTTGCGGCCGCACGCGCCGCAGGAAAGCCTTTGATCTTAAACGGCCGCAAGAGAAGCCCGGTTGCTATTCAATTGCTCCTGGAACCCTCTCGGCAAGGCTAAAACCGAGCCGCAGCTTACTTGCACCAAAAAGGTTCCGCAAGCACACAATTAGGCACATAATAAAGCCATCCTGCACTCTTATGAGACCATAAAGTGATTGGGGGTGTTAGCATTCATAGCACAACATTCCCCTACACTCAAATCCGCAAATAATTTTTAATTTAATTCATGTCAAATATCTGTGGACAAAGTCCCGAGGGCTTGGAGCACCTCAGACCCGCCCAGGCTGCGGGAAGGAAAATAAACCGTTAATGAAATATCGGATTTGGGCTGATGTGCAAGCTTGAGAGGGGGTTGCTATTAATCCTCATGTCCCACATTATGATCCCTAGCATTTACAGAGCTTTACAGTTCCATCTTGAATTTATTTTTGCATTTAAAGTTTTCAGACCTTGCGGCCGGTTGCATGATATGCGGCCAGCCGTAAGGGGGATATCCTTGCGGCGCTGTCTATTTGAATTGCAAGGTAAAGGTAGCTCTACACGGGCCGCAAGGAATCGCGGCTTTGCGGACGTTTTACGCCCGATAATAGAATGAGGGCCATAGTCTCCAACATTTGCCCAAATCTACACCATATTTTGAATCCTGTTTCTACTACTGGTGGTAAACTTTAAATCGACTCACCCTTTTTTTTATCTTGCCGATCCCAAAACTCTATTTAAAATTTTTAGTCATGAAACTTTTCAATTTGTAACCAACTTTTGTTGCATGTGTGATAAGACCATTTTAGGAAATAGGATAATATTACTGCCAGATAATAATCTTTTATACATGTGGTAGCTATGCCCCCATTTGCAGAAACTTATTTTAACAGTCAAAATTTTAAGTCTTGTTTCTTCCCTTTATTTATGAATTTATCAATTAACATAAAATAAACAAAGAAGTCAGAGGTGCTCATCAGAGAACGAACTAACCTTAATAGATTAGTTCTATGGACATGATAACCCACTCTGAGAGCAACTTCTTTTAGTTCACTTGTGCCCTGGTCTCACTCTAAAGAGTGACCCAGCCCCGAAATACCAGGCAATTCTACCCTGAACAGGAGAAACAGCAAACCCCAGATGCGTCAGGCCTCATCAGCAAGGTGCAGCTTTACTCCCTAAGGCACAGTGAGCAAGGGGTCCATGTCTGGAATCCCCTATACCTATTGGAGAGACTAAACCCTGAGGTTAATTTGCATAAACTAAACAAAGAAGTCAGAGGTGATCTTAATAGGTTAGTTCTATGGACATGATAACCCACTCAGAGAGCAACCTCTTTTAGCTCACCTGTGCCCTTCACAGGGAGAAATAGCCTGTAGTATATCAGTCTGGTCTCACTCAAAAGAGTGACCCAGCCCCGAAATACCAGGCAATTCTACCCTGAACAGGAGAAACAGCAAACACAGACTAGTTTCGGCCTTCAATGAGCCTCATCAGTGAGATGCAGCTGTACTCCCTAAGTGTGCAAGGGGCCCACATCTGGAATCCCCTATACATCGTAGGGAGACTAAACCCTAAGGGTAATTTGCATAAACTAAACAAAGAAGTCAGAGGTGCTCATCAGAAAACGAACTAGCCTTAACTGACCTTAACTAACCTGTGAAGGGCACGAGTGAGCTAAAAGAGGTTGCTCTCAGAGTGGGTTATCATGTCCACAGAACTGACCTATTAGGGTTAGTTCATTCTCTGATTGAGTACCTCTGTTTTGGTTTGTTGTTTATCAATTAACAGTTGGAACTTTGTTATCATTGAATTTGGAACTTCGATTGGAAAAGCTATAAAGAGATAATTTATCTTAGGTAAGAATGTCATCTTAATGGCAGGAATTCTGCCATTTAGCTAATATTAATTTGATTTTATCATATAATTTCAGAAAATTAATCTGAGTCAGTTCTTCAAGTTTTTGTGTAAATACTATTCCTAAATAGGTAATGTAATCAGACTTCCAATTATTCTCAAAAATCTTAATTAAGTATAATAAATCTACACTTTTAACATTTAATGTTAGTGCCTCAGTCTTTAGCCATATTAATTTTGTAATATGAAATTTTACTAATATCTTATTAAACTCTGTACATATTTTAAAGAAACTATAGGATTAGAGACAGTCAAAATCACAAAATCAGTGAAAAGCATGATTTTATATGACTTTCCACCTATATCTACACCTTTTATTTCCTGGGACAACAGCTTCAACAAAGGGTTCCATCATGAAAGACAATGCTATTGGAGAGGGGGGGGGGGGCATCTCTGGCGAGTTCCATTGGTAATGCAAAATTGATCAGTTTTATACCAACAGAAGACACAAAGGCTGATGGATATGAGTACAAAGCACCTATCGCATTGATCCCAAAATTACCTAAACCGAATTTGTGCAAAATCATTGACATAGTCCCACTTCAGCCTATCAATGGCTTTTTCCACATCTAGAGTTATAGCAGCAGACAGAATATGCTATAAGATCTATACATTTTCTGGTGTTATCGGATCCTTGACGATCCTGTATAAAACTGGTTCCATCAAAATGAATCAGACTAGGTAATAAACCACATAGAATCTAGCATCTTTATCTTGTTTAGGTATATTAATTATATTAATTATAGCTGCCTGCAACATTTCTGCTGGGGCTTTGACATCTGTTTTTATTTCATTAAAAACCTTTGCAAAGTGTTCAGTTGATTTAAAGGTCTTATAGTAAAAATTAACAAATCGGTCGGGTCTGGGAACTGAATTTATTGTTGGTCTAAAATTACTTTCTCTACTTGAAATGGATCTCTTTATTGAGAATCTCTAAGTCTTCAATGTTGATTTTGGGCAAATTCAATTTGTCTAAAAAAGTTTTTATTACTTTTTTTGTATGTTTTTTGAAAATCCCACACTATTTTTTAATTTATAGAGAGTATTCATAAAAGACTTTTTCAACTTCGGCTGGTTTAGTAACAGATTTTGCACCATTATTTTTATCTTAAATTATTATTTCTTCAATATGTTTATTTGAATGCTTAGCTTTTAATTTATGTGCCAATGATTTACCCACTTTATTGCTAAAATAATACTGTCTCTGCTGAAATTTCCATATGCGATAATCTACTTGAGACTGCAATTTTTTTTAAATTTGCGCTTAAATTCTCTCAGTTTTTCCTGTTGATGGATCACTCTTATTCTCTCTTTCTAGTTTTGCCAATTTAACATATAGAACTCTTATCGGGCAACCTCTTTTTTTCCTATGTATCATCCAAGTTTGCAATAATCCTCTAATATGGGCTTTATGTGTATTCCATACTAGTGTACATTTTTGGACAGAATTTTCATTGATTTGAAAAAAACGTATTGATCTCACCTCGAAGGAGGTCTTGTTTTTCTGTAATATTAAATAAAGTAATATCCATTCTCTTCTCTTGATATTGTTTACTCTGCCTTTGGGTTTTTAACTGTAGTACTATCATTGCATGATCTCACCATTTGACCATGCTATGTCAATTGATTGCACTAAATCTCGGCATTCGAAAAAAAAAATCTAATCTAGAATAAGACATATGTTGTGCGAGAAAAAGGTGAAATCTTTCTAATTTCCATGGAATAACCTCCATATGTCATATAGATCTACCTTTATAATGGTATCTTGAAACCGATTAGCCTTCCTAACTACTTGTGTGTCTGGATATGGACACTTGATAGATTTTCTGTCCAATATAGGATTCATCCCTATATTGAAGTCACCGCATACAAGTAACCGTCCCAATTTGATTTTTTTTACACGTTTTAAAATAGAGTTTAGAAATGTATTTTGTCTATCATTTGGTGCATATATATTAACGATTGTATAATCAATCTGGTTGATTCTCCCAATACAGATGATAAACCTACCTTCAGTATCTATTTCTCTGAAGCTTTCCATTAAGTTTCCATTTTTACTGAAAAATATGGATACTCCCCTAGATTTTCTTTTAATTTTAAAGTTTAGAGTTAATTCTAGTATTAAATATTTTTTCACTTACGTACATATGGAATTTTATCAAATTGCCAATGAGTTTCTTGAACCCAAACTATATCTGCTTTTACTTTCTGAAAATAATCTAGAGAAACTTGTCTTTTAAACGGGGAGTTTAATCCCTGAACATTCTGAGAGATTAATTTGATCAAATTAGGATAAAGAGCTCTCTAAGGATCCCGTCCTCTCACACTACAAATTCCCTTTTGACTTTTCACATACACATACACAAAAAACATACATCATGCTGTAAATTTATAAATTACCTATATATCCAGTTGTTTCAAACTATTGGTTTAATCTAAGCTAGATTTAACTAAAGATCTCCCTTGCAGAACATTTAATATTAAACAGTACTAACTGAGTAGAAAGAGAGCTGCTTATGGCTAGCAACCTGGGTTCAATTAATAGAAGAAAAAAAAATATTTATTTATTTTCTCTTCTCCACGCAAAGAGAACAAGTGATATGACATGTGAAATATGAATGTGAAAATCATTATGTGAGTTCACTCAAACTACTCTTTTTATATGAGGGTTTCTCTCTCAAATGTGAAGACTAATACTCAATTCAATCACATATATAGTTGTTGGGTGTTGGTCACGTTTGCGATGTTGGTCACGCAATGTTAACCAACATCGCAAAAGTGCCCAAAAAAACTGTAGATCCAAGGCAGGGGGAAGAGACACAAGAGGGAGAGGAAGGGGGAAAGACGCGGGGGCGGAAGAGACACAGGGGAGGAAATGGGGGGAGATACAGGGGAGGGAGGAGGGGGGCAATACACAAGAGAGGGAAAGGGGGAAGAAACACAGGAAAGGGAGAGAGACACAGGGGACGGAGAGGGGGAATGAGACACAAGGGAGTGAGAGGGGGCAAAAAAACACCTGGGAGGGAGAGGGGAGAGACACAGGGGAGGGACAGGGGGGAAATAGACACAGGGGAGTAGGGGGAGAATGAGACACAAAGGAGGGAGAGGGGGAAGACACACAGGAGACAAAGGGGGGGAAAGAGACACAGGGGAGGAAGTAAAGGGGGGAAAGGCTTGCAATGAGCGCCTCCTGTCAAGTAGATGCGGGAGAGGTAGAGGGGGAGAGGATCGCAATGAGGGAGGGGGGAGAGAATCACTATGAGCGCCAAAGGCGCTCTTGCTAGGCCTGTGATGAGTGCTGAAGGTGCTCATCGGGAGGCAGGCAGGTTAGAGGGGGGGAGCCTCGCAATGTGTGGCAAACAGCATTGCCAGGCAGAAAATTAGGGAGAGGAGAGGGGAAATGAGACACAATGGAGGAAGTAGACAGTGGGAGAGACTTAGCACTCATTGCAAGCTACGCGATGACCGCCGAAGGAGCTCAGCGAGGGCTTGCGGTGTGCGCAGAAGGTGCTCACATTGGGTGGTAAACAGCATTGCCAGGCTTAAAATTTTATTCACGTAATTTTTGATGGGCAAGTAGCTAGTCATAAATATATTTCTAAATATGTGCAAGTGTTTTACTATTTCTCAAACTTTACATTTTCCAAGATTTATCATTAATCTATTAACTATTCCATTATTAGGTATGACTATAGCTTTATGACTTTTAAATATTTAAAGGCATGGAGGAGGAAAACAGATATACATCTGTCAGTAGTTAGAGATAAACAGCCTTATTAAATTGACCAATTCTAAAGGGCTCCTTTATAAGCACAGAGCATATTATGTTCCAAAAATTTTTAGTTAATGAACTTCTATCCAAAAGCAAGGTCTTCACTAACTAAAATCTTCTGGAAAAAAATATTCTATGTGCTTATATAGAGCCCTTTAGAATTGGCCGGATCGCAATTTAATAAGGCTGATAATCTCTAACAACAAATTGTATTTGTATTTAATCGTCTGGTACTAGAGGTTAATTTATTTTTATATACCTATTTCTATAAATTGACCTAGATCCCAGGCCCTCATAAGATACATTTTATACTCCTTGGGGGTTCCTACCATATTTACCCGAGTTAGACTCTTCTTTTCCACTACAGAAGTTGTAATCTGAAGTGTAGAGTTTCTTTTGATGTTTCCTCAAATGAGGCACTTCCATTCTTTTGCAGAATTAATTATATTTTTATGATTATTTTTAAAGATAATCAATTTGGTAGGGAAACCGCACTTGTGGGGAATTTTCTCCTTCCTCAATGCTTTTGTTACTTCTTGAAATTCTTTGCGTTTAATCAAAGTATCACCAGATATATCTGCAAACACCAACAATTTTCAAATGGTGCTTCAACTTTAGCCTCTCTCTACGAGGCTTTTACAACTGCTTCTCTATATGAATAGCAGTGAAATTGAACAATTAAATCTCTTACAGCATCTTTTCTAAGGTCTATTGGAAGTGGGATTTTTTGAACCCTATCAAACATATTGAACCAAGGTTTTTCAGGTTTAACTAGATAAGAAAAAAATCTGACACAATTTTTTTAAGATCATTCAGAGCAATAGTCTCTGGCAGCCCTCTTATCCTTAAGTTGTTTCGTCTAGAAAAATTCTCTTGGTGAGCTATTTTAATTTCAAGAAGTTCAGATTTTAGTTCCAGATCTAACACATATTTAACTACACTTTGGTAGTTTTAAATCACAGTCAGAATCTTTTCCAGTTCTTCCACTTCTAGAAGGCAATTAACATCCTGTCTTGTTATGAATTTCTTGAGTTAGTTCAAGTTTAAGTTTAAGCGAACTTTGAAAATCTGCAAGTAGATTATTTATTGCTGATGTTTTTAATATCTCTTCATCTGTTAAAGATATAGAGATATGGAGGCTTTAGATACTTTTCCTGGTTTACTTTGCAGGGGAGAGGAGTGTATCTGTATAGAAGTTTCCAATTGAGATGCAATAAGAAACACATTTTTTGCTGCATCAATTGTTTTATCTCTTAATTTCCCCTTAGCTGGGTTCTAATCTTTTGTCATGATTAATTAAATATCTTGCACCACCAAATATCCCTAATGAAAAGTAGGGTAAATCTTATCTCTCCTTAATATTAAATACTTTACTCCATTGATCCTCAACCCACTTCAATGGTAATAAGCAATTTATATTTGTGTCTTAGTTCATCCCCAAAATGTATAGCTTGTTTATCTCCTCAGACGTGTAAGGCACACTTTGTGTGATTCCACTTGGGACCCAAATTATATCCACATTCTTTGTGTGTATCAAGGGACTTATTACAAAAACATTTTCCCTTCACCCTTTCAAACACACATATACACTTATACCCCATTCATAACATAGTAACCTTGGATTAGCACAACATAGTGTTCATTAATGAAGAACAAGAATAAGAAGTAAACACCTAAAAAAGAAGATAACAAAGTAGGCGTCAAGAGTGCACTTTTTAAAAAAGGAATTTATTTAAAAAAAATATCATCAGTAAAACCACCATAGGTATTAAAGTATATCTCTATAGCATAAATAATTTAAATTACATATTTTTATAGTATAAATAATAAAAAAAAAACTTGATAAAAAGTAAAGAAGAAAAAAGATAAATTATTTAAAATGATCATAATTCCATAATACATAAATGGTATTTAAAAAAAAAAGTTAAATAAGTGAATATGATTTATAAATTTATGTGAAGATGAATATATATCAATATATAAATAATGAATGTAAAAAAGTGAATAACAACTGAAATGCAAGAGCATAAATGTATTTTGAAAATAATTCACTGATTGATAAATCTATAAAATATTACTTGATTCCTAATTATTAGTATAAATGGTTAACAAATACCCCGCATAGTATAGCAAATGAATGAAGAAAATTTTGTTTTACACCAAATAGTAAGAAAAGTAAATAAATCATGATACAACATACAATGTTTAAAAGCATATGAGTCTCCATCAAGAGTTAAACTAACATATGGGCCAGTTGGGGTTACAAAGAGTTACATATGTTATAAATAGTCAGTACAGACATAGTATTGCAGCCCCCTGATGATTGAGATGTAACAGTTTCATGAAACGTGTGTCGGGCGCATACTGGTGATGTCACAATCAAGAAGTAGCCAAAGAAGATAATACAGAGAAGCATGGTCTAACAAACACAGCAAAGAGATAGCTAAAAGCAGGCAGAGGTAATCAATGATCAATATAAGTAAAAGAGGTTGCCAGAATCAAGAGAAACTCCCTAATAAGACTGCATTTATAAATATAAATGTTATAGCTATTGGGATAGTAATATCAGAGCAAGAGCAGTGGAATTAATAGAGCCACTCCCACGGAGCAATTCACAATACAAGAAAAGGGGATATGTGCAATTTGTCCAAAGAGATAGAATTAAAAAAATGTGTCACAACTATAAAAGCACTTTAAGGTAGTCTTATTCACATCACTCCCAATAAGCACTAAAGCACTTAAAAAAAAACGTCACACGGACATGCAAAACGAGAAGTACAAATTAAAGAATCACTAAGAAAAATTCAGGCATAAGATACAGAGTGCTTACTATAGCACAAACACTGGGAGGGGCTCCAAAAAAAAATAAAAAACAGTCCGCCACCATGCAAGATTGAAAACTTGCAGACTTACAATTACCAGTATCATGAAACTCTCTGGCACCTAGGGGATAGGGGAGACAGGAAGTCTCCAGATCGCTGGAGCTAATCTTGCCCCTTTTGGTGATCATTATATATTTCAAAGGTGGTATATTCTGATTGGTTAAAGCAATTGTTCTTTAATGTTTTGCACATGTGCATGTCTGTTTGACTTTACATAAACATAGTGTATTTGTCATTCTAGAAGGAATCATTTGTTGGTATCCTGATTCCCTTTTGGGTCCTATCTTAAAGGGATCATCACCTGCTCCTGTGTTCCTGTATTTTGATGACTGCTGTCGTAGAACTGGAGAAGCAAGCTGGACACTGAGATATCCAAACCGAACACAATCCAAGGGGTGATCCTGTAAGCTGAAAGCAGGAAGATTTTGGGGTGCACCTGGTCCTCTCAACCTTGAGTCGTGACAACATGACGGTTTTATAGAAAGTCTCTTGCATGACTGAGAGTTTGCAAGCTTACAGATTAAAGGATTAATGAAACAAAAGGTGAAGTAATTTAAAAGGGTGTAACAAGGGCTTGACAGGTAATTAAAAGAGAGTAGAGGATTGATTAGTGATTAAGTGTGTAACACAAATTATAGGTGGACGGGTATTTTAGATGCGTTCAGAGGCAGAAGAGTGCTGGTGTGTGTGGCCTCAGGTCTGGAGGTACAATAAAAAAAGGCAAATGAAAATGGGAAAGATGTCAGTTGGTGAGTGCTTCTACTCAGGTGGATGTTATGAGGCTTAGTGTCACTGGCTAAGCCCCTGCAAAAGAGACTGTCTAGTCCTCATTGTGAATGGAACTGGGAAATATGTCAGTTGTTCGGTGCTTCTGCACTGGTGAATCTGTTTGATGATGTAGACCAGCATTATTTAATTAATTAATTAATTAATTAAATTCATGTCTCTTTAAATTATGTAAATCAACATTTGGGCTAATTTAAAGAAGCAGCAATGAAGGACTGTTTGAGTTATAAATTCTAGAGAATTGTGTTTTTATTAAAAACAAACAAAAATCAGGAACATCATGCAGCTTATTTGCAGCACATTATAAAAAAAGATAAATACTGTAGATTTTTCACTTCAGCTTCAATATGAACATTTTATGATAGTTTTCCAGGTTCAAAGCATTTCAAAGCAGCTGACACCCTTTGAAGTGAGTTGCCATAAAATCAAATACAAACAGCACATGTTTCAGAAAAGCTCTGTCAATCACCTCTCACTCACCATGTTTTCATGACACTTCTTTTCGTGGTTGATTTATTTCATATTAAAAAGGCTGTCAATCTGCTTCAAAATAACAGTTATTATGTTTTAGTGTTGAATAACTTCTATGGATTTTAAATCAAAATACTGTGTCCACCCGTTAGGCCAGATAACTATTAAAGTGTCTTTGCTTCAATATTTATGCCACAGGTAAACATTTTCACAAATAGAGCAAAATATTGAACATTATTAGCATTTTTGTTACTTTATTTGCTGTGCTAGCCATGCATGTTTAACTTACATTAAATATTTGTTAGAAAAATTTGAGTTTGACTAAAAGTTGGGTTCCCAGTGGTTGATGGTCCATTGGTTAGGATTCGGTGCTTTCACCGCTGTTGATCTCGGTTCAATTCCAGTCAGGGAACCAAGAGGTCACACCACCCTGAAGCCATGCAGTGTTGGGCCTGGTCAGTACTTGGATGGGAGACCCCTTAGGAATACCAGAAGCTGCATGCTTTGCCCCACTGGAGAAGGAACTGGCTACCCATTCCAGTATCTCTGCAATGAATACCAAGAGCCTCATCCAATTGCAACATTTGCTACAGTTACAGAGCGATTCAATAGAACAAGGCAGAAATTTAAGGGCTGAAGCCTCAAACCCGTAAACCATGGTTTTGGATGTAACGCTTCCTGGTATCCGATCTAATGAAGGGAGCCAAACTCAAGCAAGGCTGTAATTTGCTATCCTGTTTTGTGAGTTTTTGCTATTTTGACCACTAAGATATATTAACACCTAATTTACAAAACACATAATTATTGATATCACATAATTCACACACATAGATTAATACATACACATTGCTATACCTAGCGAAAAGCGACAGCACATCTACACCCCCCATACCCGCACCTACCCCCACCCAATAACCCTAATATAATACAAATAATACACACGTTCTTGTTTTACCCTATGCACATATATATATATATATTATATTGAGTTATCCTTACATTTATTTCATAATTTTTAGGAGGGTAGAGGAGGGGAGGAGGAGAGTGAGGAGAGACAGGAGAACACCGGAGGGGGAGAGTGAGGAGAGGAGGAAAGCTAGGAGAAGAGGAGAGAGAAGAGAAGATGATAGAGAGGGAAACACCGGAGGAGGAAAGGATGAGAGGTAGAGGTATGGAGAGAGGGATAGGAAGAGGCAGATCAGGGAGGGGAGACAGAGGTGTAGGAGAGCAGGAGGGGGAGAGATGTGCCCTCAGATGTAGGCACACAAGGAGTAGGGGCAGAGGATCAGGGATAGAACAGGGAGGCCAGAAACCCCAGGAACAGCTAGAAGGGCAAGAGGTTGTGCCAAAGTAAAGGGCGCCCAATTATACCCCAGAGGAGCTGACGGAGTGATGTTGCTACAGCTGTTGCTGCATTAGGGGTTGCAAACAGAGATGTCAAGTCTGTCAAACACAGACATGATGACAGCCGGATGAAAGTGAAGAAGAAGATGGCAGCGGAAGCCAGAGCAGCCCGCGCAACTGGGGGTGGACCACCAGCCGATATTACATACTGCGGATGAGAGCGGACCCTGAAGCAATGGATCAAGCCAGCAGAAGTAGTGGCCCTTCCAGGACAGCTGGACTTGGGATTTCAGGGAACCCTGCAATGTGAGTATCATATACACCATCACCTGGTCTGATACCATGGATGCCTTGTCAGGACCCCACCGCTCCTCCAATCCTAACCTGGGCTCACCAAACCTGGGCTCACCAAATCTGGGTTTCACCACCGCCACGGCCCACACCAATACCATTGCCACAGCCGACCACCACCACGGCTGACATGAACACCACCGCCACGGCCCATACAAACACCATCGCCATGGCTGACACCATCGCCACGGGCACCTCTGGCATCACCATTGTCAATTGCCCTTCTGGCATCACCACAGCCCATCGATAGTCCTGGTATGTCCAGTAACAGGCCTCACATCCCTCCACAAGCCACTTTGAGGGATGTAATGCACCAGATCCAGAGGGAGGACGAAAGCAATACTACCCTAATGGAATGACTGTCACTCTGGATGGAAAGGCAGAATGACATTGCAACCACTCTAGTTGACAACTCATTGAGCGGCTATTGCAATTGGTGGAAGGCTAGATCATATTTCTCCAGCCTTTGGTTCCACCAGCTCCACCACCATCACAACCAGAGCTGGTGCCCTCATCATCTCACATCTTACCGCCAATGCCATCTGCTAGACAGCCATCCCAGCTGGATGCACCCCTCAACACCTCCTTGTCGTGCTAGTGGGAGGAATCACGCGGGCATGGAAGGTGGGGGCCCAGTGCTGAGGAAGAGGAGTAGGTAGGGGAGAACATCCCCTAAGTCTTCCTCATCCACACTCCGCAATGAGTATTAATTAGTATAAATGTTGACATACTATTGCCTTGTTACAGAGTGTGTACACGTATGGTAATGTTAAATATTTCAGCAATTGATGTTCAATGTGGATTGCCATTGAGATGACGTGTTGAAGTCAATCCAAATAGTGTTATGATTGATATCTTCTTCTTGTCTCTATAGGTCTTAGTAGCCCAATCTCACGACCATGAAGCCATGTTCCTCAACCTCCCCTTTCTGTTTTCCAGATTCTGATAATCTATTTGGGATTATTCCTTAATATATGGAAACACACTGTGTGTGGAATTAATTTATATGACATTATCCATGATTAATTGCATCTTTATAATTGAGCAGATGATAACCAAAAGTAAGTGCTATGCGCATTACTGGTTACTTCGATTAAATGGAGTGATTTCTGATGATCCTTTTTTTCATCAGATTCCGGTTGCAGTGGTGTAGTGAATACATATGATCCTGGTAGGTGCTATCCATCAAAATTATTCTAGACTATGACATTACCCCCTTTAGGTATCTCCTTTTTGCACAAAAACCTCTTGCCCTTCCGGAATCCGCGCACACCACACCCATGATATGAATGCACATTTGTACTTTTCTGAGTGTGGCTCTGTGTATGAAATAAAGCTTTGTTATACCGTTATCACCATGTCAGTGTGTTTTCAATGATTGGGGTTTTGGGACATCCACATACATCACATATGTGTCAAATTCTTATATCAGTAAACTAATGAGCCCTAGTTACTGTGCAATAGTTTAACACATATTTATAGTAATAATAATAATAATAACAATAATAATAATATAATAATATTGGGTTAATACACATGACAGGTCCAATTTGTGATACTGTGGAGTATCAACATTCCCCTGTAGGCCTGATAACAATATGACAGGTGATAATGTGAATTGATTGATAGCAAAACACTTGATGTGATTTCACCAAATGATAATAGATAATAGATAATGATAATACATCTTGGCACATGTCCACAAGCAATGGCGTGGGACTTTCCAGAATGAGCGTAGTGGTGATGGAGGTGAGTTGGTTGCCTTTGCAGCCCTTCCTGATGGGTTAGAGCAGATTAGTGTGGTGTATTTTTCCCTGGCCCCTTTCAGGATTGCTACCTGTGGTGGTGAAGGGGCTTGTGTACTTCAATGAAACTGTGAGCTATACCATTTAGGGTCACTCTAGGTAGGCAGGTAATAGCAGAGAGGTCAGACAAATTGCAGTCCACTTAAGAAGGAACTGGCAACCGACTCCAGTATCTTTGCCATGAAAACCTTGTGGATAAGCACAGAGACATAGCTAAGTGTGCTAGAGGTCCATAGGATCACAGAGAGTCGAACACGATTGAAGTACTGAAAAACAAAAAATAAAATGTTCCCCTGGTACTTGATATATGTTATGTGGCTGTGTAATTTGGCCACTATTTATTTTCCCAATGTAGATCTGATGAGTAACATGTATATAAGATTATCTTTGTATTGTTAGTGTCTATTTTACAGGCTACATTACGGGCTCCAGTAACAAACAATTACTCAATTGAATAGGGGCCCAAGTGGATCAACATGGTGTGTTGCAGTCCATGAGATCACTGGCCGTCGGACAACAACATAGGGTCATATTCTATTAGCTACTTGCAAATGCCTTGAACTTATAAATTTGGCTTCAGGTATTTTTTTTATAAATGTGTATATGCATTCTATTGACTTAAGAATTCATTAGTGCCAATAAGTAATATTTGCCGAATATGTAGCAATATTAAGAGTGATTTTAAGTGTGTATAAATTTACGAACTGGGCAATAGAATAAGGTCCATAATTAGGCTGGGAAAATGCCCTCTTCCAGGCAGGTTTATCACAGCTCCATTAACTTCCTTATGATTGCTCTAAAAGTGGATATGGGTGTTTTCAGGAGTATAGCCATCACTTGATTTATGAAAGTCAATAACCCTGTCCCTCATTGAAGACATAGGTAACCACTTGAGATTTGCTAGTGGTTACCCATGTTAGGTTTGCTTAGAAAGGGTGATATATGAATGGGAATGCATGTCAATTAGATTTGTTGATATGAATTTCGAGGGGTGCCAATAATTATGATGTGTTTCTAAGAAAAATGTTTTTACAGGGCTTGTTTTTCTTTAAATAAGTTTGCCTCTCTGAAAGGTTAGATGTCATAATGTCATAATTTCACGGTATGATAAAGCTGATTAATACATTAAATCTGTGTTTGCATGAGTCACTGGCATGCCCTCTGCCAGAACAACGCTCCAACTATATCTAGTGAGCAAAAGAAAAAAAACAGTTAACCATTCAATAATACATCTGTCAGAGCATGGAATGCTGGAATCACCTAAACAAGTCAGTTATGGGTAAACTGCTTTGTCTATTCCTGAGTTCAGGAAAAAACTGCTATCAATCACTATCGTCACCATTTGGCTCTCTCCTATTATCAATCATACATCAGGCAGTAGGCAGAAGCCACTCTGTAAACAGACTTAAAAATTTAGATTTTTCAGCTGTTATCAGTGTAATTAAAAAAATCGATAATTTTAACATACAATCGTGTGCTCTTTCACACCATAAAGTGCACTCACAGTGGGGTAAATAGCCCTTTAAGTTTGAGGCCCTTGGATTGGTGCTTAAAGAACTGCTATAATATGTGAAAATCTTCACTTATTTATGTAGTAAACTGACAATATTAGCAGCTATGTAATCCATAAGCATAAATTTTTTTTTAGAGAAAAGCTTTCTTTTTACAGATTCTGTTGTGTCTGGGGGTCTGACATGGCTTGTTGATCTGAATGGAATTCTATAGTGGTCTACACTTCAATTCTGTCGTTAATTTCCAAAACATTATGTCAGACTTTTAACAGAACTAAATATAGAGCTTATTCAAGGCCTTTCTCAGGTGACGAATCATGTTAGGAAAAAAAAAAATGCCCCCTTTTTAAAGTAAAATTGAACAGTATCTTTGAAATGAAAGACAGTTTGCACATTATCAAGTCAAGATCTTCAAAAGAGTTTATCAACATGACACCAGCGCTCCATTAAAATGTAAGACTTATGACCCTATTCCAATATGGTGAGTATTTTCTGGTCTGTATTTTTGTTCTCAGACTGTTCCACATGTATCTGTTAAAATAGACACAATATGCCTACAGTGAGTATAGAATTAGAAGAGAATATTCTTAAACATAATAAAATATATTTTTGGTGTCCTGAAAACTCATGAAAACACATAAGCATAAAAGTATAGAAGTTATATAATAAGGCCCTTATTCAATTGCATTTTGGCCAATCGAATAGGGCTCTAAATAAGCACATAACATATTTTTTTAAAGAAGTTTTTAGTTAGTAAGCATCTATCCAAAAGCAAGGTCTTCACTAACTAAAACCTTATTTTAAAAAAAAATGCTATGTGCTTATTTAGAGCCCTATTCAATTGGCCAAATTGCAATTGAATGAGGGCCCATGTAAGTTATTCAGATGCCAAATCTTTGTATATATGGATTGTTATTAAAATACAACACAGAAATTCCTACACATTAGTTATCATCATGCAATTAGTTGGTCACTCTGATGTCTTTTAGTTGATGCCCAAAGCAAGAGAAAGAGATGATATTTTGCCTTGGAATGTAAAAAGCTGATGTATAGTTCCCCAAACTGTCTTTATATCATTTGCTTTCTCACTGTCTTTAACAGCCTGCAATCACAACAATGACTGAACCCAATATATCTGCATATTTTATAATAGTTTGGTCCCCCTGATAACGCCTAACATTCCTTATTCATAGAAAACATACAGAGGGCAGTAATTTGTAATCTAAGTTTCCTGGATAATGAATGCATCTGATAGAGGAGAATAGTAGTGTAAGAAAGTTTTTTTTTTGCATGAAAAAAATCCCAAATATACATTAATTAGGTTAATTTAAAGTTAGCAAAAGGTCTTATGGGTTTTGGCTGTTGTATTTGATGTTGGACGCTTCTCGAAAATCCCAGCTAAATTAGCATAAAATAGTGCCCAATTAGAAGCAGGCTAATACATTGTATCCATCTCCACCTCAGTGTCTGCTTCATCTCCCTGCTGTTTGAGAAACTATACAAACTGTCGCACTTGGGATGTAACTGTACTTATTACTAGAGGCTGCAAAGAATAAAATAGTCTCTGCTCACTCACCTCTCACATCACTCATCACACTTATCTACCTCTCACCACTCGCCTACATATCACTCTCTCTCACTCACTCACCACTCACTCTCTCTCACCACTTACTCAACCACCACTCACTCTCTCACTCACCACTTACTTACTCAACCACCACTCACTCTCACTCACCACCTACTTACTCACTCACCCACCACTCACTCTCACTCACCACCTACTTACTCACTCACCCACCACTCACTCTCACTCACTCTCCCACCACTCACTCACTACTCACCCATCACTCACTCTCTCTTACTCACTCACCCACCCACCTCTCACTCACCTCTCCCTCTCTCTCCCTCTCAATCTCTCTGGTGACAGCAGCAAGTCTCTGACACACACACACACGGCAGGTACAGGTCTCTCTCACACACACACACAAACACTGCATCTGCAGGTCTGTGCTGATCTCTGGTGGGGGTGTGGCAGCTGAACAACCTATGCAGAGCAGAGACAGCAGCAGGAAGCAGCCAGGCTGGTTACATACCAGAAGTGACTTTGGGGCTGACATTGCAGCTCTCCTATTGGCTGAGGAAGACAGAGCAGGTTAGTAAAGAGTTAAAATCGATACCCAAATGCTCCATGCTGGTTGGGGGGAGGGGGTATCAAGTGCTTATATAGGCACCTCTGGGGGTGTCAACGTTATCATTACAGGGATTTTTAGATAATAATAAAAATAAAATATTTTATGAAATGTGCTGCATATGTCAAGGGTGGTTTTTGCCTAAGGATTGTAGAAATGTAATAGCCTAGAAAACTTAGATATGCCATCCACAACAAGAAGTTCAGCAATGTTTTAATCTCTTCACAATGTAATAATGCCAATGAAGTCATGTCAGTGAGATCCTGTATTTCAAAGTTGAATTTGCACAGGGATTACATGTATTAACTTTACAATATTTACATACTATATATATATATATATATATATATATATATATATATATATATATATATATATAATATTATTATTTTTTTATTGTATTTAGTTTGCTCTTTTTTAAATACATAACTGAATATTTGGGAGTTCATCTTCTCTATGAACTTTGGATCTGTATATTGTCCTACACCTACTGATAAATAGGCTCCAGAGAATAAAATAGAAATTGGGTTATTAACTCCCTTTGACTGATAACGCACTATATTAAGCATGAATGTGTCTAAGCAACAGTGCAAGGGCTGAAACAACATTCTTGATTTTATCTGATTCTAGAAGATATATATGTTGGATTACATGGATGTATTCAAGTAATAACTCCAAAAGTATATTGCAACAGTAGCATAGACTCAATGGTTTAGCCCCACAATGCTTCCCTGTATTTATGGCAGCATTGCATAGAGCGCACAGCATGACAGCACTTTACAATTCACAATAAATAATTACTCAAGTTGTTCCTCTGGTATTTGCAGCAATAACATTTATCACAGCAAACTCATTTGGTATTAATGTGAAAATAATTTGTGTGCAGGAAATGTATTGCAGTTTAGAATGAGAAAACGTACACTTGTTAGGTGTTCCTGAATACTCTTTACTGTCCATTAATTATAAGTCAAGGCAGCCATAATACAACCTGTGAAAACTTTTTGACCTGGAGATATTTAGAATGCTTTAAATGTAGCTTCAGTGGTCATAATATAGTGTATGTGTTTGATTTTTCCATTTATTTAAAAAAAACTTGAAACAAATGAATGCCAGTTTTGGGGAGTAGTTATCAACCTATAATACAAGAATAGCTAGAAATAAATGTAAGACATTTTTGCATCTGTCTTTATTAATACTGGAAATCTTGGGAAACAATTGCATTTATCCTTTAGGTTGTAAGTCTGCAAGTTTTCAATCTTGCTATGTGCTTTAGTGAAAGCTCTGATTTGATTTTAAGCTCATAGTCAGGGCCCTCCATCCTTTTTTTTCTTCATTGTGTTAATATTGTTTTGACTTCAACTTACCCCTGTATAGTACTATGGAATATGTTGACGCGTTACAAATAAAGGAAACAATAATAATGTAGCTGTAATCAAATTGTATTATTGCCACTTTAATCAGCTCATATCAGCCACATATTGTGGAGGATTCCAGATATAGCAACTGTTGCTGATTGGCTCTGGTAAGAGCTAAAGTGCATAATCAGCATTAGCTGAAGTGTATAACAAGCATCAGAGCCAATCAGCAATAGTTGCTACGCCTGGATCACCAAAGGCTCCTATTAAAGGGCCATTTACCTCACTGTGTTTTTCATGGTGGGAAAGAGCACAAGATTCTATGTTAAAATTATCTATTGTTTTTTTTTTTATTACAAATCTAAAGTCTTAGGTATGTTTACAAACACACTCCTGACACCTATGAGTGCAGGCTCTGTGAGCACAAAGATTTATAGTTTTTCACTGAACTTCAGGAATGTAGCAGGACAGGTTAACCCCCAACTGTACTCTTTAGCTGATCTGCACAGATACATTTGTGTAGGGTAAACTCACTTTCTGCTTATGTTCCCTGCACAGAGCTGTTGCTGTGAGTCTGTCTGGGGGCACTGCCAGTAACTCATGTAAACAGACACTTCATTTATGATTTTTTTTCTGTGAAAAATGCACCTATTTAAAAAAATCAAAACGTATTTCAACATTTTTTAAGAGAACTTTACAGTGGTGTCCTTCAATTGTGCTGTATTCACTGGCCCTTTAAGTAACATGCAGTAGCAACGAGTATAACCAGATAAGGAGGATATATGAGACAGCTAAGAAAATGCAAACTTAAAGCATTAGTTGTATTACTTTTTTATTTAGACTCAGAGTTTATGGTACTGAAAATTTGGAACTATTTCTAAGCCTTGTTGTATATTGCAAAGTAATTATGTTACAAACAAAATACTCTGATTTTCCCTGCCTATGAGACAACTAAAGCATTAGGAATTGTACTCCTAACATAAAATTAAATCTAATATTGTAATACAAAGTAGGTAGTTGCAAGCTGCATAAAGCGTGTTTTTAAGTAGAAATATTTTTTTTTACTCTCTTGGGACCTCATTCTATTGTAATTTGGCCAATTGAATAGGGCTCTATATAAGCAAATAGCATATTTATTTTACAGAAGTTTTTAGTTAGTAAACTTCTATCCAAAAGCAAGGTCTTCTCTAACTAAAAACTTATTTAAAAAAAGTATGCTATGTGCTTATTTGGAGCCCTATTCAATGGGCCAAATCGCAATTGAATGAGGCCCTAGGTCCTTGGAGGCCTTATGATATTTTCTACATGAGCAGGTCTTGAAGCTTACTTTTTTGGCCCTCATTCAATTGCGATTTGGCCAATTGAATAGTGCTCTAAATAAGCACACAACATATATTTTTTAAAGAAGTTTTTAGTTAGTAAACATCTATTCAAAAGCAAGTTTTTCACTAACTAAAAACTTCTTTAATAAAAATATGCTATGTGCTTATTTAGAGCCCTATTCAATTGGCCAAATCGCAAATGAATGAGGCCCCTTGTGATTTCCTGCTCCTGAGCATGTGTAAGAAATTGTGCAGGTATTAAATACTAAAAACAAATTCCACTCCCATTTTCCTCCAAAAATTGTATTGACTTGCTTTTTGGTCAACCTTAGGTATCCCTTCCTTTCAATATGGCAACAAAACTCAGCTTGCTGATTGCTCAACCAGTGTGATGCCACCTTGGAAATGCATCTCAAGTCACAATTAACATACCTTCTCTTTAGCTCATGGACCACATGAATACTTCCATAATTGCAATACATATTATTTTGGTATCTTAAAGGACCATTGTACAATGAAAAGAAATATATATATTTGAAACCTTTCGACTCTGTATAAGAGCATAATCATGTAAAAAAAAGTCATACAGCTTATTTTTAACTGGAAAAAAAAAACATTTTGATGTCTCTGCTGGTCCCTGGATGAATCCATAATACGAAGGTGGAAGTTATATGTTTTGAAAGGGCATTTACATTTCTGAAGAGCTGTGGTTGCATCTATTGATATAACTCCCTGCTTCTGCGCTAGTGAGGAGAAGGGGTGTGGTGTCAATTGTAATGCTATACAGATATATTAATAAAGGTTCTAAGTTGCATCATACCCTACCACTCCCTCCATTGATAGCTAAAACACACTTCCTCATGATCCAGCACACACATTGGATTCCTATAGTCATAAATAGAGTCTTCAAAATACACAGTTTCCCCCAAATGTTTTTCATGGTTTACACAGCTACTAATGTTGTTAGTTTGGTACATACTTGATAACCAAGGGCCTTTTTTCTTGAACTGCAGTGGTCCTTTAACAGTCATTTTATGTCTATATAAAAACAATATTAACGGCTATAATAAATATAAATGTGAGCACTGTTTAGCCAAAACTAAATAATAGCACACTGGAGGTAACACACATACAACTACTGGAAGGAAGCAGATTTCTGAGTGAGCCCTGATACTTTCTCCTGCTGACATTTTAATGGCTCCAGTCTGTCATACTTATTACATTTTGGCAATAAAACAAAACAAATTGCACAACTTTCTGCAGATTACTAATCATTATTAAAAGGAAAATTGTCACAGACCTTGCTGGATATTTCTTCAATAATCTGCGTGTTAAGCACTGGGATTAATACATCATTTCTTCATGTACACTGTATTTGCTAAGTGGAGCCTGAGACATATATTGCACATTAATAGTTTACGGTTCATTTGAGCAGACACAGGGGATGCAACAGAGAAAAACCGTCACAAAACGTAATAAACATATTTTTTTTGTTCAAATCATTAACTCTTTCAGTATAAAACAAAACAAACATTACTCCACTTTTTACATTTTTGCTAAATATTTTGTGTAAATAACAACTTTGTCAGCAAGATGTAGATGAAAGTTAAAAACCTGTACTTAGCAACATATATAAAAATGATCACCAACACCAAAACAAATAGTATGTACATTAAAGATTAAAAACATGAGTATTTTGTGAAAATATTAATTCTATTATTACAAGTTACAAAACTAGTTTTATTGCCAATTGCTCTGTGACTTATTCTGACATGTCCTATATTTTCCAGCATAATTTATTGTTGTTTTTAATATTTTTTTAACAAAACCTGGGGGTTTTATATGGTTGAAGTGGAACAGGTCCTGTTTTACAAGGAACTGATTCGCCACTTGACAAGTATGTATTGAAGAATTATGGATACATTAATAACTGCTGTAATATTCATAAGTAAAAACACAGTAAATGATAAGGAGACTTTATTGCATGAGTATGTTATTTTAAAAGATGGAGTAGGGTACCAATGTCAGAGTGCCTTCACAGTGTTCACTGTATCAATGCTATCATCTAACAGTGTCCACATGAAAGGGGTGTCAAGAAGAACATACCTCACCTGCTATTGGTAAAAATTTAGTTTTAAAGGATTTGTAGCGGCTGATTTAATCAAATCACTCCTATTCATGTTAAAAAAACAGACCCTGTGTCTTATTGTATGTGCTAGCATATACACCTACCAACAGCCCTATTAAATTTGAAGCCCGTAGCGGCATCGGCAAGCCTGCAAGGGCTGCAGGCTTGAAATTCGGCTGCGTTACATAGCTTTTAAATTAGACCATGCAGCGAATTACAGGCTTGAGACACAAACCCGTAAACAATTTGTTGAACGTTGGATGCGTGGCCATGAACATGATCAATTAGTCAAACCCGTAGTTATGGGTTTAGATGAAGCCAACAGCAACAGAGATCATCATCATTATGTCACTAAAAATGAGGTTGGATTTCAAAGTCTTAAGGGCTTCAGTTACTAGTTTGGATCGGACCCATATTCCGGAAATAATGCAATACTGATAAAACCGTAAATATGATATTCTAGTCCATGCGAGTTCCATTATATGTATTAACACATTGATTCCTGGTATCGATATAACACGGAAATTAAAGGGAAATAAAGAATTTTATATTGCAGATTTGCGAGCCTGAGAATGTTGTGCTATTAATTATTTTATTAGAAGTACTGTAGTGTGTTTATATTTGTATTTACAGTGCTACGGATAGGGCTCTATCCTACTAGTGAGTCCTCTCTGGTACCCGTTGGCCTTTTGGCTCCATTTGCGGGTTACAGGCTTGAACGCCAGTGAATTTGTTGCAATTTAATAACGTGATTGGAAACGTAACAGTTATGGGCTTGACAGATCAAAGGATTTGCGGCCGCGCAGTTCAAATTTCCACGTCCAGTAGCCTTTTCTCGCCCTTACCCCCACGTTGGTGGGTTGCTTTATGGGGTCAAGTTAATAGCAGCAAGTCATGCGGGCTACGTTACGGGCTATGGTTTTCACCGTTGAGGGAATTTAATAGGGCTACTAGTTTCTGTTAGGGAAAATGCAAGTGTGATCTCCAGGAAACCAAAAGTAATGGAGGACTCTAATCAATTTTAATATGCCAAGCAGAATAAAAAGTAAATTGTATGTAACAACAGCATGAATGCTTGTCTCCATTCTGATAAGGTCATCAAGGGTAGGGTGGGAGGTTTGACTGATAAGAGAATAAACTGTGTTCATAGACTGTTCCTCAGCAATAGCTCATTTCCAGATGAATCCTATTTGACACAATTCACCAACCAATTGAAGGCATTGTTCACTAAGTTATAGTGCAAATATTAATGATGCACTTCACTGTTTTTTTCTCTAAACAATAATGTAAGATGTTAGTATTTTATTGTGACCCTTCTAATTCCATATGCAACACTCCACCAACACACTACTTACCAAAGTAGCAAATAACTTGCTCACAGCCAAGCCCAAATGATGCTCATCTCTATTACATTTTCTGCTTCTCTCAGTATTGTTGATCACCCGTTTTAAATTCTCCAGTCCCTGTCCATAGGTGAAACATTTTTCTCTTGATTCACATTCTATGTCTATCACAGAAATGTCAGTGTTTCCCCTCTCTGGCACTTCTTTGCTCTTCCTGGACACTCTCATACATGTAATTAAAAGACTATTATATGTAAGGTTGTTATTTTTATGGCATTCTATAAATTATGGGTTTGTGAGCTGCTTCTGAGCAAACTCACTGGAGGAGCTGTGTGCACTAACACCACCCCCCATCATTTACATAGGATCCTCATAGGGTAACTCAGCAGCAAAGGATGAATGTATTGCTTGATCGGATCTGTAAATGGAGTTACATGAAATCAAAATAAAATGTTTTAAAATGAATTAGATCTAAGTGCTTTTTTTAATCAAATGTTCAATTTTAATTTTTGACATGCCTTTAAAAAAACATTCACACAAGTAGTTCTTTAAGCTTCTTAATTTCCATCTCTGTTGTAATCATCACTCTGACTCCTCAAGCTTGCTGCCTTGGAGTGAGGCTGTGGATTCTGTACTCTCAAGCCTCAATCTAATACGATCACTCATCCTGTCCCATTGCATTTATTGGAACTCAATTTTTACACGATTGACCATCAACCAAGTAACCCCAATAAAGCCTATCATGCATGCCTTTGCAAGATGCATTCACCATACTCTTTATTATTCCTTCTTCATCTTTCTGTCAGTCCGTCCAGTGGCTCCCTATATCCTACAGAATCAAATTCAAAATCTTAACACTACTATTCAAACCCCTAAATACCTTTTCACTCCCCCCCCCCATATTTATTCTCTCATCCATAGTATCCTTTCAACCTGCTTAAGACATGCTAGGACATGATTCTTTCCTCTATTTTAATTCCTTCTCTCACTTCCTCTTATAGGACTTCTCTTCTGCTGCTCCTATCCATTGTTTTCCTGCCTCACTCTCTCAGTATTTCCCCTACCATTCCAGCATTCCTTAGGTACCCACTTTCTCAAAGAAGTCTATCATATATTGTCCAGACACCAATAATCCATTTAATTTACACATCAACTGTCTTGCTCCTCCAATGTCCATGAGCAAAGACTTCTACTCCTTCTACATCAAAATTGTACTGTTATGTCTCATGTACATTCTGTACTCATTTTGCATATATTGCTGCTTAAAATGTTGATGCTTTATAAATAAAGGTTAATAATAATCATAAATACTAATAAAATATGGTGTCTGCGGAGGGCAACTCCACCGAAAATGAGTCAATAGGAGTCATGATGGTATAACCAGTGCTAACACTACTAGAAGCTCTACTGTGCAGGAAGAGTTACATATTTTTGAACACTGTTTAATATTTATGATCCAAACAGAATAATGCTAGATCTTTTAGATGATGCCTAAGTCGTAACATTTAATTAGTGATTGGAGACCTAACTTGCCAAGAGTTCCCCACAGTACAATAAGTAGATTGCTAGCTATGGTTTTATGCAGATTTGATTGTATTTTGTTGAATATTATGGCTTTTTATACATAAATGATAATTGTAATGATAGTAACAATAAATTATGATAGGAGCAAAATCCACAGAAATCTCATAAAAATTCATGGAATAGTAACCTGGAATGTTTCCATTGTTTATTGGTTTACCTGTTTTGGCATATTGTTTTATATCTGATACAGTGACTTCAGCCTAGATATTCGTAGCTCTATTGCTTTTCTCTTTTTTAAATAAATGAACAGCAATGTAAAATTGAAGTTTTCTGTAGTGATTGAAGCAGTGACTGAACTAAACTAATTTTACTTATGAGCTAACACATTTCTATCACTGTGCTTTCTCAAGTAGATTTAAGAGCAGTGCCAAAGGTAAAACTCAGTGTAGTGATACAGTGCATTAATTTGTACTGTCATCCTCAACCAGCCATGCCCTTCCTTATTTCTTCATTATAAGGAGGCCACTTTTTCAACAGCAAAAAAATCCCCACATCTTTCTCATTCTATTCCTATTATAACTTGCAAAAAAAAATTACAAAACAGTGCTATGTCAAACATAACAAGCTTATATTTGTCTGCAGATTTTTTTTCTTGTGTTGATGATGTAACTGAGTGATTTTTGTAGAAGAAAGCTCCAAAAATTAAACTTGAACTTTCCAAATAGCTTCCTAATAACCGTTGCCCAAATCAATGGAGCTCCATGAATATTTTGACACTGTTTAAATGGGTTTGTATCCTCACCAGTGGGATCTGGTGATTTAGTCTGTCAGGCTGCAAATGTGGAAATATCACCTCTCACTGAGCAAAGTCCAATATCTCATTAGAAAATGAAAATAGAAGAGAAGGGAAGCACAAATGCTGTCAGTGGCAGTGAGGAAAGAAATTAAACCTCCGGAGGCTTGTATATCTTATACAAAAGATTATGCACTGCCAAGCTATATAAATCATGCCAAGGCTCAGAGGCTGCAATGGGCTAGAAAATAAAGAACCGTAAAAGTGTCATATTGAAATACAGTCACTGAGAATTCTTTTATGATGAGTCTAAATTTGCCTGACATTCTCTCAAATTCAGGGGTCTGCTTGAACTGTTTATACCAAGGCTTTTGCTGTCAATGACTAAGTCCCAGATTCCACAGCAAATTATTCTAAACAGGGCTTATTATGAAAGCATAAAAAGTTAAAACACAGATAGTGGGATAGTTCTTGTTTAATTTAAATGCCCAATGGACTTTCTAGTCCAAGATTTATTGTCAATAAATTGGTTACGTGCATTAGATAGACCAGTTGTAAGGCATTGTTTGGGAGTATTTTATATGGGAATTTAGCATGAAGATATGTGTAACGGTGCTCCATGGCCTGTGAAATATGTCTTAGTCCATATTATATAAGGTGTGACATTTTATGGGCATGGTTTGTTGAAGCAAACATGGCCATAATGATATTACTGTCAAAAAATTACTAGAAACCCAGTAATAAATAAACCTGGAAAATATTATATTTTGCTTTTTTATCTTCAGTATACATTTACTGGACATATTGAACTAGTTTCTTATTTATGCGAACACTAAAACAATATGAAATACTTGCAAAATTGAAAATAATTAATTAGCAATCCATTTGCTTGATAAATACGTTTATATGTATTAATTGCTTTGAAGGTTACTATTACCATCAATAACATACACTTAAAAAAGGATATCTAATTTGGTGTTGTTGATAGCCAATTAGTTAAAAAAGTAAAAAAAATAGTTTTGAATAGTGAAGAGAACCACTGATCACAGAAAATATGTTGCTTACATATCCTTGTAGGGGTTAGGTAAGAAGTCACATGAATACTGAACAGAAGCAGGGATCCTTTATCTTAGAGAGGACAGTAGGGAGAAGATGGAGCGTTTCTACATCAGGCAGGCCTCAGCCATAAAATTGGTACAAGAGTCTTATTATAAGCATCCAAATGAAGCTTCAAATAAGGTAATGGGTCACAGACCCCTTTTCCTGTTCCTGGATCTTAGCCCATTGAGCCACCATAAAGGACAGACTGCTTGGCTCCAGCCACTGGACTATGTGCATACACAACTCCATTGTATTGTAATCTGCTTTGACCCATTATATGCCAGATAAAGTTAATGTATTTGAGGTCTGGATCACTAGACATGGAGACAGCATAATGTGTATTTTGAGGTTGGCCTATTGGTCACAGGTGCCAGACAGGGTGCCAGGATGCCAGATTATTAGACCCCATGTGGATTCACTCTTATGTTTGTCTGTCACTCCCTGTCATTGTTGTGTTGTATAAACTCCCTCTGTATCTAACCCCTATAAATATTGTTGACAAAAATAAAACAGTTCACTCCTGAGACATATAAAAATTGTATGTTCTCTTATTTGCTCCTGGTGACTGCAATACTGATCCTATCTCCACCCTGCAATTAACTTGCACTGTTCACTACAACAGGAAGGTTACTGTGACTGCTAGAAGTGATGATTCCTGATGGAGAGACCCTGACTGATATAAAAGCCAGATATCAGGGTGCTGGTGCTGAGATTTCCAAGAACCCAATGGTCCTTGTGGGTAGTTAACCCGCAGTCTACAGCAGGTGGTCCTGGTTATCTATTCTTTTAGATAACCAGTGCAGTGAGTGGTTGGCACACACTGTGAGCTGTCTGTCAGGGAAGCGGTAAGTAAGTTTGGGCTCTCTGGCAGAAGAGAGGTACATGCACATCAGCACAGTCATTGCCTCCTCCTCGCATTGTCCCCAGATTATTATTATTTTTAGAGAATTCTATCATGCTAATAAAAAAAGTGGATAAAATGTATTACATATATTTGAAGGTAGATAAGACTACATACACATTGGTACAGGTGGAGATGAGAATCCTGCTACAGTGAAAGCTTACAATGTGCTTATAACGTGACTGATAGAATGTGGGGGTTGTAGGAGAGGTCTGAGGTCTAAGTCATTTGTGACACCAAGCCAACAGTAACGTGGGGTTGACGGTGATGTTATCTACAGAAAGGGATATTGCAGGTTTCAGGGTGGTATGTGTTGGGATGCAGTGTGCTATGTGATGCAAGCTGTATGCAAATATAGTAGAGGTGCTCATCTGAGAACGAAAAATACCTCAGTGTTTTTTTTCTATAGGTCTGGTTACCTATTCAGAGAGCAACCTCTTTTAGCTCACTTGTGCCCTTCACAGGGAGAAATATCCTGTAGTATATCAGTCTGGTCTCACTCAGAAGAGTGATCCAGTCCCGAAATACAAGGCAATTTTCCCTGAACAGGAGAAACCTCAAACCACAGGCGCGTTTTGTCCTCTATGGGCCTCGTCAGTGAGGTGCAGCTGAACTCCCTAAGGCACAGTGAGCTAGGAGTCCACGTTTGGTTCCTCCTATCACCCATAGGGTGAGTAAAATGTATGCAAATAGAGTAGAGGTGCTCATCTGAGAATGAAAAATACCTCAGTGTTTTTTTTCTATAGGTCTGGTTACCTACTCATAGAGCAACCTCATAAAAGTCACAAATGACTTGCTCACCGCCAAAGTCAAAGTCACTTTTCTATTCTACTTCTGGATCTCTCTGCTGCCTTTGATACAGCTGACCACCCTCTTCTAATCTAAATTATGAGTTCCCATGGAATCTGAGATACTGCTCTCTCATGGTTCACATCCCACCTACAAGATCGAACATTTAGTGTCTCCTTCTCTGGCACTTCTTCTCCTCAACCCCTGTCTGTTGGTTTACCCCAAGGTCCAGTCCTAGGCCCCCTTCTATTCTCCATCTACACATCCTCACTTGGCACCCTAATTAAATCTTTTGGATTTCAGTATCATCTCAATGCAGATGACACTCAAATCTTCCTCTCAAATCTTCCTCTCAGCACCTATTTCCAACTGTCTCTTTAGCATATTCTCCTGGATGTCTGCCCTCCGTCTCAAACTCAACATGTCTAAGACAGAACTCCTAATCTTCCCACCATCTACTACAGCGTCAATTCCTCACATCTCTCTCACTGTCAACAATGCCATCATCACTCCCACTTCCTAAGCCTGTTGTCTTGGGGTTCTACTGGACCCTGCCCTCTCTTTCATTCCTCACATACAGTCCCTAACAAAATCTTATATTTTCAATTAAAAAAACATTTCCAATATATGTCACTACCTTACACAAGACACAACTAAGATTATAATACATTCTCTCATCATAGCTCGTCTTGACTACTGCAACTCGTTTCTTGCTGGTCTATCCACCGCCCATCTATCCCCACTTTAATCCATATTGAAAGCCTCCGCTAGACTCATCTACCGTACACAACGTCCAGTGTCTGCAGCACCTCTCTGTCAATCTCGTAGCCTTCAGAAATGTAAAATCTCGACCCTAACTTACAAAGCCCTCAACAACAATGCACTACCTTATATCTCTGGTCTCATCTAAAAATTTCCCCCACGCCCTCTTTGCTAATTACCTTCTTCTATCCTCCTCTCTCATCACCTCCTTTCACTCCCGCCTTCAGGACTTTTTTCGTGCTGCCCCTATTCTTATAAAAATGCATCTGTTTAAAGAAGCTTATCACCTGCTGCCTTAACATGCACAATGCATCTTTCGTCCTCCACACCCAAACCCTTTAGATTGTAAGTCTGCAAGTTTTCAATCTTGCATGGTGCTTTGGGAATGTACTTTGGACACTGGATTCTAAGCCCTCCATTTTTTGCAATGTGTTAATATTTTTTGCTTTGAACACAATCCATGTATAGCACTATGGAATATGTTGGTGCGTACAAATAAACATTAATAATAATAATAATAATAATAATAATAAATTCAATTCTACGTTGAAGTACAGTGGTTAGATCATGAATAGGTCTTTTTTACTGCTGTTCATGAAAATATTTTTACCCAGGCCCTAATGTGCATTATGCATCATTGTGCTTTGCAATCATGATATTTTACATGATAAGCATATGATAATCTCTAGTGGCATTTTATTTTTCCTCTCATCACCAGAAAAACAGCTAATTTGACTCCACAACTTCTAACATTTTAGCTTGTGTTCAAGGTTAGTCCCTGACATGAGGCAACACGCCTCAGGTGAATATTGCAGAATATCTGCTGTCTTCAGCACAGCCATTCATTTAGCTGAATTGAAAAGCACTTACTTTAGAAATGAGCATTCATTTTGGCATCACCTAACAATTAATTAGTCTCTAATGTGAGCTTATTACCGGATTGTTAAAGTGAGGGTGTTGCATGATCGTGAAACTATATATATATATATATATATATATATATATAAATATATATAGCTTTATGTTAAACAAACTTTCCAGGCCGAATAGAAACCAAATCTCCATATAATCTCTTTTCCTATTTTATTCACTTTAGCATAGCACAATCCTTAAATCCATGACAACTAGGTATAGCGGTTATCTGTATCTGTGCTAGAATACTTCTCCAAAGTTAGGTACATTACATGCATACATTTATACACTAGCACACATTGCTGATTATTACTGTAAACATATGTTATTTAATGGATCGAATTACAATATAATCTTGATGTTACTCTACTGTATGGATCATTATTGTCCCTTGACCTTTAGATCTACAACAGGAGTTGAAGGATAGTTTTATGTGTGGCCCCACATTTGCCCTGCTTTCTTTCAGGTACGTAATTTCTGGGCACATCACAAAAAGATCCCAGATATGGCACATCGCCAGTTTCTGTATATCAATGCGATAATTACATGCTGACTTTTCATTTTCAGCTTTGCTTCTATATACATTGCTGCTTCTCCTAAAAATTAAGGAAAAACAAAGATTTTCTCCCAATTCACTCTACTCTACCCTGCCTACAGTATTGTATTGCATTATCCTCTTGTACAGCTATATTGTTCCTGCTGTAATGCTGTATTTTGGAGGTTGATGTCAGACGGTTAACATTTTGTGACTCCTTAGATTCATGACTTTAATAATGTTGGCTGAAAGCTGGCAGGAAGAACCATCTGAATACTGGAAAAGATGCAGTCAGTTATTGGTACCAAAAATATGGGATCCTATCCATCGCAGCTACATCTTCCAAAGCAGCTCTTCTGTATACCACATCTTTGGTACCAATGTCTGCCAGTATCTCTTTCAGGTTATGGACATCTAACTTGAACTTGTTTGCCAGGAAAAGAACAGTATCTACAAAAGGTGAACATCTTTCCATTTATGTTTACTTAATTGGACAATTCTACCCCAGTTTAAATGGCCAGATATTAAAAACTAAATTTGTTTTCCTAGTAATTTATATTTGTTGGCCATTTTATAGAACGATCAATTTTCTTATATATACTTAATTGTTTTATGAATAAGACACAGCAGCTGCTGTCCTGGATAAGCTAGTTCTACAACAAGACCCATCTGTTACAACATTTGCTCCATTTTCTTATGTTGTATTTTGGATTAAATATTTGTACTTTCTGCAGCTAGCACAGCTTGCAATTAATACTATATACTATAGATACATCAATACACATGTACAAATATATGACAAAATGTGTACTACTGTAGTATGTGAAAAGATGTCACATGTAGAGCTAACAAATATTCTACACTTATGGAATATAAATCAATAATTTACACGAACAAATTAAAGTAATCATTAAACAAATAATTGTTAAAAACCTGCCAATTCCTAGTCTAGTATGTATTACAATAAAAGGAGTAGCTTGTTTTTTCTTATAGCATCCGTCACAAACTATACAGACAAAAAAGGGAAAGCAGGGGGATAGAGAGAGAAATGCTTTAGTGTTGTATGTTGAGTTAAACTTTAAACATGAAAATGATTGCACTCACTGTCAAGGACAGGCAAGACGGGCGGGCTTAGGAACTCCCACCAGTTAGGTCCTTGTATCAGATGGGTATAACTATCCTACAAATTCTCTTTTGAGTAAATAGAGTAAATGTCTTATAAACTAGCTTCCCTGAACTAATGAAGTACAGCTCCCATGCTTGTAATTGTTGACCAGAAGAACATTTTAATGGTGACGGGTAAACGTTTTAAAGGCGATTGAACAATGGGCCAGTCAAACATTAAATAGAAAAACACTTACCCAACTTGAACCTTCCCTCCGAGTCTCTTCCATTATCCATGCCCAAGACACCAGGCTGCTGAAGACAGCATGGGGAATTCCCAGGTGTGGCCATGGTGCCAGCAAGTCTTAATTTCCCCAGGTATGTGTACACTGCACGTAGGCACATCTCCCATCCAGGGTGTAAGCAAAGGCTGGTGGCACTAGGAGGTGGAAGTGCGAAAAACTGGAGATTGGTACCACTGGTGCCACAGTTCCCGAAAGTGGTGACTCAAGCAATGGACAACGTAAGGAAAAAAGATGGGAAGTTACTCTAGGCACTGGGTAGGGTATCATGTTCATTGTCACACTCACATATAGAATAGAGAAAAAAGCTTATCTCTCCATAAACTCCTCTGTCTTCCAGGCTTCTTCTCCTTTCTACCTCAAAGGGAGAAAAAAGTGACTTGGTATGTCGTAATAAAATAAATTATTTTTATTAGTAATTTTCTTACACTGAATTTAAAAGTGATAGAAATACATTATCTGCGCAGTGCTGTGCACCATCCAACATGTAGTATGACAATGTCACAGGGGGTGGCCATCAGATGCATTTCATCCCTCTTTAAATACCTGAGGCTTCTTCCAACAGTGTTTAGTCCATCAATCAGGGATGTGGTTTTATAATGGCACCTACATCACTTAATCGTTTCTAAAGTTCCATAAATGAAAAGTCCTTTATATCTCAGTTTTGTATCATCAAACAGAATTAGCAGCTATGTAACATTACACAAAAGCATTTTAAGAAAATCTTCAATGTAGCAGACTTTATTGTTTCATGGGCACCTCCATCTTGTATTGCTAGCCTCTCTTTAGCCTTAGTAGGAGGTTATCATAATGGGATTTCTCTTCTACTTTATATTTAGAGTGATGTTTTATTTAACACAATTGAATATAGATCTACGCTCCACGGTTTCTCTCATTTCCCTTGTGGATCTAATTATTTTAGGTAAAAAAACAATTCAAGTTAAATTTAATGCAATGGTTAGAAATCAAAGAATTCCATTATTTCAAACTACATGAAAATATTTCCAGGTGCTTAATAAGAGAGTGCAATAAATATGAAACGTCAGTGGTCCTTTAAATCAAGCTAATGTAAGTGATGTAGTTACTGTACAAGATACATTTATTCTTCATCTTTCTAATGGATTTTTGAAAAATGACCAGAATACAATAGACTTTAATTTATGAATTATTTACATTTATACAGCACCTCTGACCAAAGCACTTTACAGAGTTACCAATATAATAAAGTATTATTGCCATAGGGAGAGAGAGTGACAGAATGAAGAACAGATGTAACATTGTATGTGGTATAGAGTTAGTTTTGGGAATAGAGCTACAGGACCTGAGGGTGATACAAGATCCTGAATGTGCCTGGTCATCTCAGGGGGTCATTGGTTTGGAACGGGTTTGGTAACACAGTTATCAGGACATAATATTGTGCACTCAATAACTGCTATTTATAAGGTTTGGGGGCTTATTTAATTAGCACCAAAATTATAGCCACACTGGACTCTGCCACAAAGGGCTAGTATTTTATTTATTTTAGTATTTTTTGCAACCACCGTAAATAGAAGAGTATATGTATTTAAGTGGGGCTAACAAAGTGGAATTAATTATGCCTACTTCCTATGTTTTCTATATGGGTTATTTATAAAACAAAGTTAAGGTTTGTCTGTTCTTGATAAATATATTCCATAGAAAACATACAAAATGGAAAAACGAAAACAGTTCATACTTTAACGCCACTTAGCTTTGCTTATTACACTTGTCCTCAGTTTTAAGCACAGTGTCATTGAATAAAAAAAAATAAACAGCTAGTGAATGGAGCAAAAAAAGTTTGACAGCACTGCCCCCCTCCAACCCGAGAAGGGCCCCAGTGTACCGGATGCACAAGCGGTAGATCCGCCCCTGCCAATGGCTGTTATATTTGTACTCAGCTCCAAGTTTTCTGATAACAGCCCTACAGACATAAGGAGATAGAGTTTACAGTCTAAGAAGTAAGTGGAAGTTGTAGAGACATAAAGTGAGGCCTTGATTATGGATAGATGTTATAGTTTGATGGAATAAGAGGTATGTAACTACCAAAATAGATGGCCTTGTTTGAAATTGTGGTTAAGGGGCTTAAGGAGTTAAGTGGTATTCTTCTCCAAAAAGGTGGATCTTCATAGAATGTTTGTATGTCTGAAATCTAGCAGGATACCAAATAGTATGAATGGTATGGGAAAAGTCCTGTAGGCAGGCATGGGAAGAAGTAATGATAGTGGTTGTGAGAAACTGTCCAGGGGTACAACAGAACAAGGACAGCTTGTAGTGTATCTGGAGACAAGAGCTGAGACATAGATTGGGGCAATACAGTTGACAACGTGGTGTGTTTTGGGGGGAATTTACTTAAGGAATTTTGGTGTTCACACTCCCACGATAGACTGTGTTAACCCGTGATGCTGCTTTTGTGCAATTTACTAAAGCCCCATCTCCCATGTTAAACCTTTCTCATTGAGTTGGAGTGACTGAGGGGTGTTATGGGTGTGTTAGGGTGGTGTAACCTGCATCCATAGGGAAAACCCAAGTTCTTCGAATTTACAAAACACTTACCTTCCTTTTTATTATACTTAAGTAATATCATATAACATATATTAATTCATAAATGCACCGTAAGCTACTAAATGTTATATATAGCGCATGTACTGTGATGAGCATAAAGATACATTTTATTAGTGGACCTGTGGCACAGTTTAGACCCACTATTTGCATTCAGTCTACCTTAAATGGTAATATGCTTATTTCTAATATTCTTCATAAAAAAGCAGTGCATTTTTTCATTTTCTATATAAATTCTGTGAAAGAGCTTCTAAACAAATAAACAAGCCACTTTAAAATATTATTAGCAATAAATGTCATTTAAAGTACTACAGTATATATAAAAAGAATAGAAATACTAAGAGACTGTTGAATTACTACAGTAATAAAACAGCTGTAATTACTATCATTTAACACGGTCACTGAGTGCTGGGAGCCCCTGCATACATTAAAATATTTATGATTAAACAATTATCATTCTTTAAAACTGTAGGTCTCATCTCTTTTATTTTGGTTTTCTAGCATTTAAATGATCCTTACCCCATTATGTTTCAGTACATTGTTCACATTTATGTTATATTTTTTAACATTTGTTTGGTATTCACAAGCAAGCTTTATGTCATATTGTGCTATCAGGTAAAACAGCTAAACAAGTTCCACAGCAAACTCATGTTACATCCCAAAACAAATGGTACCTTCAAAGAAAACTGGAAATCCTCAAAAACCCAAAACAATGGTCTACATCAAAAATCTTGGGACCCAGTACAAATGTAATAGCCAAGGTCTTCAACATGGGGGGGAAAGGAAGCAGTGGTGCCCCTCAAAAACTTTTTTCTTTTTAATCTCTTTGTCTAAATTATCAATGCACCTGCCCCCCCAATATAATATGTATATATACCTAGTTTAACGCTGTAGATAGGTTCCAAGCAGTAGAAGTGTTAAGCGAAACAGCTCTAAACGGGGCAGTTTAACATAGGGAATATAGGGATAGGGGTACTCCTGAAATTACTATTGAAATTTAAACCTTTTTTGTTTTATATGAACTTCAAACAAACAACAAACATAACACTAACACAAACTGAACATTAGCAGAAATATAAACTTTACATTTGTGATGTTGAAGCTTCTGGCTCATTCCGGATTCTGAGTTTGAAAGGGGTTGAAAGGGGTATGGCAGCAAAAACAGCGTTATAACGAGGCAGTGCATTAAACAGGGAATTACAGGTCAAAATAGCGTTATAGCGAAACAGCGCTAAAAGGGGTAGCGTTAAGCAGGGTATACCTGGAAATAAATATAGGCATACTCCTTTTAACTGTGTAGATGTGTTCCTAGAAGACCATGTGCTAAACAAAACAATGTTAAAGGGGTCAATTTTAACATAGAATAAATTACAGGCAAACTAAATTGTTAAATTCCTTTCATGGCTCTTGGTGCTTGCAATTGTACACAAGCATCAAATCAGTGTTAATCTGGGATGTGTAGGGCAAAAACTGTGTTATTTCCAATTGGGGATGTGTCAGGCAAAAACAGGTTTATAGTGAATCAGTTTTAAATGGGGTAGTGTTAAGCTGGGTCTGCCTGTATATATCACATATTATAATTGTTGAAGTACGAGACGTCGTCATGCTTTGTGTGGTGCGTACGACTTAGGCGATGAGCACCAAAGGCGTTTCTCGCTTGCAAGCCTTGCAAAGCGAGGCGAGACGTTAACTCGGAGCACTTAGGAGATGAGCGAGGCAAGCTGTTAAGGCACTAAAACTCGCAGCACTTGGGCTAAGCGAGAAAAAATGGTGGGCCCAAAAAAATGAAAACAAGGCTTCATGACCCTGGACCGCGCAAAACACAGCCAACCGCGTACTCATCAAGGAACCTATGAGGTACAAAATACACTATTACAAAGGATGGCAAATGCTCGCGAACCGCGTAGCACATAGACAAATGACACTATTTTACAATTTACCTAACTTGCCACTAACAACATTATTCATCTAAAGTAACTCTTTACACAAATAAACCAAAGGTTGCCCGCGCGCATGCAGCCTATTTCTAATGAACAGTTGGGACATTCATGACACTATCTCCTCAGGCCAGCAACAGTCCAACTGGACATTATATGCTGCAGGACAATAAAAAGAGATTGTTATCTCTTCAGGCTATTGATTGTTACATATATTAATTAAAAATGATATATAGGTCCTCAGAGTACAAAAAGCTTGACATTGTGTAGCATTGCCATGGCTTCCCATTTTATTGCTCTGTCATTTTTGACGGGCAAGTCACTAGTATATATATATTTATATATATATATATTATGGGTCAAAGCTTTCATGGAAAAGACATACTGCTCCAATCTGCTCCTAGTGGCCAAATCTTTTTAATGCATGATCAAGTTTAATTTTGCTATTTTTGTGTGTCCCCTATTCATTTAATCTGGGGGTGGGGGAGGGGGGTTGTCCACCCCATACCCCTGGTCCCCAATCTCTTAATTTGATTTCCTTATCATGTAAGTACAATTATTTAGTTTTAAAACACAACATAGTTTTGCAAAGATGATATTAAATACAAATGTCTACAGGGTGTCATAGCATATTTATATTTGTGTGCAGGTTATTTTTTAACTAATATATTTGTTTAAAAAGCACATTGCTAGCCGTCTTCAGGGACAACCTGTACTTACCACCTCTTGCTCCCTGCTGAGTACCATATGACTTCCATCGATCACTTGCTGCTCTACTGCCCCATTTACTCACCAGCCCAAGAGCAGTTGTATTCACCTAGACGCTGGCTTCCAAAAAACAAAAAAACCCATAAACACACACAATCACAATATTTGATTACCTATTGTCTGTGGCTGCTCCTCTGATTTTGCTCCTGGTTTCTGGTCTCACTCTCCCTTACACCTGCCACAGTCTGTCTCACTCCACCAACAGGGAGGAGCGACGAATCGCTACTGTTATATCCAACTCTTTTCCTTCACTATTCCTTCCACCACTGACCACAGACATCTCAGTGCATAATATAAATGCCTGCCAGCATGGGCCTTCCCCTCCAGGGCGGCCCCCTCACAAAAGTACCCCTCTCTCTTCCTCTTTTAATGGTTCTGGTCTGCAAAACAATGCACTCATCTACAAAAGGAACAGAGGCACACATATCTTGTTGACTTTTAATGTAAACAAATTAGAGAAGACCATGTCACCACATGCATACATGCAGCGCCAAACATTAGGTGTTAATTTTGCTTCAAGACTGCCATTCCTTGACTTGCAACCCAGATCATTCTTGCAAGATATTTTAACTTGGTCTTTGGAATAATAAATTCAACCACACTTTTACGCAACCTGACCCTTCCTTTTAGCACCAACATGGACTATACTTATAAGTTATTATAACCATGTATTGTAATTAGAAAAAGAGAACTGCCACCTGGGTTTAGGTCAGAAGCTCCTAATCAGGTAGACCTCAGGCAGCAATCCAGTTACGAGCCATACAGCATCATTAATCTCAAGCCTTTGATTGGATCTGCCGAGATAGGCAGGCCATCTAGGGAAGGAGAAAATATCTGGATGACCACTAGGCATGACTGTCTGCATATGGATGTCCACTGACAATTATATAAATGTTGTTTTGGACAATTATGACTATTTTTGGTGCTATGCAGGTTCAACCAACACTAACTAATTGTTCTGTAGCATAAGCTCCATTGCCCATTGCTACCCATTTGATGCTCAGTGATCCCAAGCTCTCTGTACCTGTTCATTACACAAGTGATCAAATTGCCTTAGAAAATTGCCTAAAAAATAAATTTTCTTGACAACCAGTAAGTTTGGCTTCATGTGGGTGTGCAAGATGGCATACTAAAATAAGCATCTTTGTTCATTTTGTGATTATCTTCAGTTGACTTAGGTACATTAGTGCCTACCATCTGTGCTCAGCCACTGCCATTGCAAAGTGCTTGTTAAATGAGCATGTAACTTGATGCATCATGTTACTACTACAGTAGACTCTCAGTTATCCATAACTCAAGCAACCAGAACTCTCAAGCAACCAGAAAAAGCATAGAATCCTGTACCTTAACCACCCTGGTGGTCTGGCCGTGTCAGTGCCCCAAAAGCGCTACGCTTGCAGGGATGTCGGCGTCAGAGGAGGAAAGCGTGTGATCCCTAGCATGATGCAGGGTTGCCGATTTAGGTAATTAACCCCAAGCCACGCTCTGGATTACCGCTAAGACGGTTAAATAAAAATGATTTTTTTAGGGCTCAACAAATGCCAGGAGCCAGGTTGTCATGCCATATAATGCTTACAGGCATCTAGATTTCATCCACAATATGTCTCTGCAATTCAATGTTTCCTGGAAGCAGACAGGCATGGGTGACTGAGCTAGCGCAGTGTTAGAGTTACACTGCACCTTCCAGCTGAACCTACGTGTGTGTAATTGAGGAGTGAAAGCTGCTGCTACTATAACAGCCCTCACTGACAAATACAGGGCCATATTCATATTCATTGAGGTTTCTGTCGATCCGGTAGCCCGTAAGTGAGGTCGCAAGTTAAATTGCTATTCAATTGGCCTCTTTTTGAGGGCTCCGAATGCCTTTCGAGTTATAGCCTTGAAAAAATGGTTTAACTCGTAACTTACAGCCTCCAGAAGCATTTGATCTTTCACTTTCGCAAGGCTAAAATCGCAAATCGCTATTCAATTGCTCAATTTCGTCAAGCCTGCAAATGTTTTCACACCTGTAAATGGTAAATTAAGTAGAAAATCCTACGAGTGCTAGAGAGGACCCGCAAGGGGGTTAAAAACCTATTCATAGCACTGTAAATGCAAAAAAAAAATCAATACAGCACTGTAAATAACAGGGAAACCGATGATACAAATTAAAATGAATTGCACAACAGTCTCAAGCTCGCAAATCGTCAGGAAATTAAATGTATTTTTATGTTTCATTTCAGAGTTAAATCGATAATACAAGTTAATACATATCAGGGCACCCACATGGGATAGAACTGTATTGGCATTCATTTTCATAATTCTTTATTTTGAGGGTTTGTGAGTCTAATCGCATATCGTACCCTCGAACCTAATTGATTGACATGTAACCTCCATGTTTTACTGCTGTAATAATGGCTGATTTGAAATGGGAGGTTACAGGGTTGCTGAATTGATCATGTTCCCGCCCTAACGGTTTTGGCTTTGGGACAGCAACTTGCGGGCTTGTGCAATTGAATATGGCCCATACTTAGTAGAGCATCCTATGTCTAGCTAATCTAGGCCTCTTTTAATAGTAACTCTCATGCAACCAGAATCTACATTTATCCACAGTATATACAACCTCTTGCTTCCTGATCTTTGCTCAGTCTATTCACTGCCTTAATCCCAGAATTGTGACTATGGCTATCCTATCCCAGAATATTTAGCCTAGCCCTAACTATGCTTGCCAGTGTATGAGTTGGGTCCCTTTTCAAGGGTCTGTATGTCAACCGTGAAAATTTGGATCTGTCTAATGACCATAATGTCAGTGTTGCAGTTTATCATGCTTCATTCCAGACCTGCTTATATCATTCTCTGAAGCATCAACATCTATTCACCTTGGTGAAACAAGGAAATCCTACTTATTATCAATTCCCTGTTAATATATACAAACATTCAGGGTGGTATATAACATGCCAAGAAGGGTGTTCACTGCTGAAAAGTTCCTTTGTGCAATATAAAACAGAGATTAAAATGTGTAATACTGTAATAAACCTAAATACTGTGGCACTGGTAGCAGCATTCTGACAACTCACATGCAAAACACATGCTAAGATCATATTATCCTGTGTAATCAAATACAGTAGACTCTCAGTTAACCAGAACTCAAGCAATCAGAACTATAAAGTAACCAGAAAAAAATGAATACTGTACTTTTAATCGTGATTCTCAAGCAACCAGGAACTACATTTATCCGTCATCTATCAATCCCCATTGGTGCCGGATAACTGAGTCTACTGTAAAAAACATTCAGTTTCAGTTAAAAACCTGAATTCCAAACTCCATTTTAGTAACTTCTAATTCCAGGGGCACCATGCTAGTCATGCAGGATGCGCATACCCCTCTCAGAGATAAAGCACATGAAAGACTAAATCCAGAATAACCACCTTCTTAACGACTGATGAATGAACCAGTGACTTTTCCTTGTTTGGAATAAGTAATTCAATTAATTGCAAGTCACATGATATGGGGGTGCAACCAGATTATTGGAACGCAAATCTTCTAATCCTTTCCTCAAGGTTTGTTAACTTGGCTCAAATCCTTACCTTGTGATAGATGAGAGAGTGGTGGCTGGAGAGAGGACCATGGTGAGATTAGAGATAGGGGAGTGTCCATTTAATACTGGAAGGGGTAAGTGAGATCTGTGAAGGGGAAAGAGGAGTCATAGATTTAATAAAATAGTTAAATATGTGAAGAAAAACAAAGACACTGACACAATTGATATTCGTAATATTTCTTATTTCGGGAAAATATATTTTGCAGTAAGTAAGTTCCAAAAACTCTTATACAGAATAAAAATGAGTCAGACAAAAACAAAATAAAAGAATATAATTTCTATTTCTGCTATTAATGACTCACTTTGTTTAAACATTTTGTTTTTACAAAGGGTAAATAGGTGGTGATGCATCAAACTCCATAATAAGTTAACATGCCTATTCTGGGTGTAATTCCTTTGCAGTCAGAATACCCAATTTGAGCCAATAAAGGAATTTATTAAATCACTTACCATAAGTGTCTACCAACATTTTAATTTTAATTTTAGAATAACTTCATTGAGGTTCAACATAGCTAAAAACTCCTGTTTAAGTCAATGGAAGTGTTATAAAAAAAGTGGATCCAAAAACTACCCAATTACTTCCTTAAAGGGCCATTTACCTCGCTATAAGTGCTCTTAATTTTGTAAAGAGCACAAGATTCTAGGTTAAAGTGATCTATTGCATTTCTTTATTTTTATTAAACTTAGAACAGTAAAAAATGTGCAGTCTTAGGTTTGTTTACAGACACACTGCAGACTGCCCCATGATTTACAGCACCTACCAACAACGGCCATTCCAAGCTCCTTGAAGAGAAAGAATGCTGGTTTTAGTCTCTTTCAGCAATGTAATCAGCCATCTGTTAACCCCCAAGTAACATATTTGTGAGATTCTAGCAGTCATTTCCCTGCACAGATTAATCTGGAAAGGGTTAACCCTCTTTGCTCTGCTTTCTGCACACAGTTCTTGCTGTCAGTCTTTCTGGAGGCATGCCAAATTTTCAGGTAAACAGAACTTAATTTATGATTTTTTTCTGTGAAAAAAGCACCTATTTCAACGATTCAAAAAAGTATTTCAACATATCTTCAGGAGTACATTACAGTGGCGTGCTCCAAGTTGTGCTGAATGAATTGGCCCTTTAAAGAGAAACTGACATTTAAACATATCTCCAATTCAATGTGAAAAATAAAATTAAATGTATTTCTCTTTACTAATGCTGCAAAAACACTTGACAGATTTATATACCCAGTCAGATAGAATTCTGTCCATTACAGGGAATAAGAAGATTACTGAAATAGTGCTATACAAATAAAGTTTTTTTGATCCTGTTGTTTATTTTGTCAATGTATTCCATCACCTGTTCAAAAGTTTATTTTTAAGATAAAGTGGCTGATGCTGTCATCTAAAGTAAAAACAAAATAAACTAATACAATATGGATCAGCTTGTGAGCAATCAGCTATCAGCCATGATGCCTCAAGTATTGTTTCTCTACTCTGGGGACAGTGATATGTAAATTAATTTCAGTTCACCTCTAACCAGCAGGGTCTAGGAACTGGAGGAGATGGGGGGACAAATCCCCCCCCAGATTAAATGAATAGGGGACATAAAAAAATAGCAAATTTAAGCTTAATCACATATTGCCAGGTTTGGCCACTAGAGGGTGAGCAGCGCTATGGAGCTTAATGTCTCTTCTATGAAAGCTTTGACCCATAATTTATATATATATATATATATATATATATATTTATATATATAAAATAAATTGGCATATAGATATATATATATATATATATATATATAAAATACAAATATATATATATCTATATATATATAAACAATGCCCCAGTGTACTGGGTGCACCAGAGGTAGATCCGCCCCTGCTTCCTGGGAGTAGAGTTGAATTACACCCCCCCCCCCCCCCCGCCCCCAGTTTTTGGGGGCTCCTACAACCATGCTAACCTTGGTGTATTTAGGTTTAGGTTTTATGCTGCTTAGGCTCATTCAGATGTGTGGGCCTCCAATGATCCAGTTACTATCCCTCCTTTCCACTTGCTATATCTCAGTCTTATAGCAAATCTGAAGTGTGTATGTGCCTATGTAAGGGCCTCATTCAATTGTGATTTGTCCAATTGAATAGGTCTCTATATAAGCACAGAGCATATTTTTTTTACAGAAGTTTTTAGTTAAGTGAAGACCCTCCTTTTGGATAGAAGTTCACTAACTAAAAACTACTGTAAAAAAATATGCTATGTGCTTATATAGAGCCCTATTCAATTGGCCAAATTGCAATTGAATGAGGCCCTAAGTATATAGTGAATCAGAAAGTGGAGGTACACTTACAGACAGAATATTTCTGCATATAGACATTTCAGTGCATATTCCATGGCATTGGATCGACAACTTCAGGCAGCACCTAGGCTGAAACATCCCATGTCTCTAAGTATTGTCCGCTCATTAATAATAACTTTTTTTAAATCCTTCCATGTATTTATTGTGACAAATATCCCTGCAGCCTTATTAAATTGCGATTCGGTAAATTTAAAAGGGCTCTATATAAGCACATAGCATATTTTTTTAACAGAAGTTTTTAGTTAGTGAACTTCTATCCAAAAGCAAGGTCTTCACTAACTAAAAACTTCTGTAAATAAAATATGCTGTGTGCTTAAATAGAGCCCTTTTAAATTTACCAAACCGCAATTTAATAAGGCTGCTGGTTTGTGGTGGCAGTTGCATTTTACTACTGACACTCTGCTCTGGACTCTATGCACAGCATTCTATGGCCCCTATTCAATTGTCCAAATTGTAGTTAATGTAGCCTGTAATGTAGCCCGCAAAAGTTACTGCTATTAAATTTACCTCTTTTAACATGCCTCAATCGATCTGCGGGTTACAGGCTGAAAATCCCTGTGGTTGTCAAAATTGTAACTTTGACCCAGCTAAGCCTTTGATCTGTCAAGCCCGCAATTATTAAAGTTGAAAATCGCTATTTAAATGCTACAATTCCTCAAGAACACAATTGTTTTCCCCCCCCAGTAAATGGCAAATGTAGCCAAAAATCCAACTAGTACTAGGGAGGACTTGCAATGGGGTTAAACAACTGTTCGTAGCACTGTAAAAAAAAAATAAAAAAAAATCAATACTGCACTTTAAAAGTGATGAAAGACATTAGAATTAATTGCACAACAATTTCAAGCTCGCAAGTCTGCAATAAAAATATATTTTTTTGATGTGTAATTTCTGTGTTATATTGATCCTGGCAATCAATGGGTTAATACATATCATTGAACTCCCATGGAATAAAATAGTAGATGTATTTATTTTTTAGATTGCAACATTTCTGGAATGCGAGTTCGATCGCAAATCGAGTCTCTAAACACTAATTGATTGTGGTATAACCTCCATGTTTTACTAAGGTAATGATGACGGTCTCATTTACTATTGGCTGTTTCTAAATCGGTAGTTACGGCCTTGCTTATCACGATCATGCTCGGAAATGCTACTTACAGGTGCAGGGTTTACAGTTTTGGTTTTCGGCCATGTAGTTGCAGACTTGTTCAATTTAATCGCTCTGTAACTGCTGAAATGTAATGAGGGGCCTTGGGCCATCTTACATTCCAGCCTTGTAAGTCCAACGTGTAGCACATAAGGGCCGCGTGCTTCATATTTGGCTGCTTTACGTTGCTATTAAATTTGAATGGGCTGGAAGCTACAAGCGAGAGAGGCTATTTCATAAGCCAGTTCTCGGCGGTCGTGGTTGCGTGCTCGAATGCAAACAATGAAGCAATCACGTAGTTACGGGTTCAGATGGAGCCAATGGAAAGAGAGATTGTTAGCTTTACGTCACTAAAAAAGAGGAGAGTAGATCTAAGTTCTACGTGCTTCAATTACAGTTTGCGATCGAACCCAAGGTCCAGATATAATGCAATATTAATAAACAAATGTGATCGTCTATCACATGCGAGTTACAGTATATGTCTTAACACATTGATTGCAGGGATCGATATAACAAAATATAATCATTAAATAAAGTATTTTTCTGGGCCAATTTGCGGGCTTGAGAATGTTGTGTTATTAATTCTAAGACCTAACATCACTTTCCCTTATAAATGTACAGTAGAGTGATGTAATGTGCATTACAAGTGCTACGTATTGGACTTTACTTCACTTGTGGGTGCTCTCGAGCACACATTGGGCTTTGGGCTCCATTTGCGTGTTACGTTCTTGCTCGCGAGTGACCACGTTGCAATTTAATAGCTGAATTGAAAGAGTAGCGGTTACGGGCTTGTTGGATCAAAGGATTTACGTGCGCAAAGTTCAAAGTTGCTCAGAGTGTAGCCTGTTCTCGGCCGTCCTGTGTGTTAACACGCAAACCCCGCTGCGAGCAATGGTACAGGGCTAATATTAAGACCCATAACACGTAAATCTGGAGTTGCAGGCTACGAGTTACAACGTAGCCCCAATTTAATAGGGCTGCTAGTGAGGAAGAACTGGCTCAATCCGGTTGTTATGGGAAAAAAAATGTTTGGATAATAATTGAGATAGATATTCAAGGTCCTCCTAACTCACTTACTGCTTTATCTAGGGTAATTAATTAAAGGGCCACTAAAGAGTAATGTTTACAGTTTTTGAAGAACTTTACTTGATAATGGACAAAGTTACACATTTTTTAAAGAAATGATTAAAGCCTTTCATTAACTATTGTATTCAATTTTGCTTTAATGATGATGGACAGTTTACCGTTGATGTCTGGGAGGAGAGGAAGGAATAATGCACTCAGATACAATCTGTATTCACCTCTGTTAAAAAACCCTCTCCAAATAACCCTACAACAGTAGAACTCAATAACATAGGAAGACCCCATAGGATAACCCTCAAACTACATACAGACTAGCAGTCTAAGATGCATTGACCTATGACACAATCAGAGCCATCTAAAGATGAAACATTATCTAAAATGCTTTTATGTTCCTGTCATGCATAATCACTAATGCTGTTATTTTATTACTTTCCTTTCAAGCATTTTCACAAACTACAGTGGTCTTTTAACTCTCACAGTAGGGGGAGATTCTCAAGAAAACCATGCCCAGATGGTAAAATTAAGAACAGTGATACGTGTAGCAGTGTTAACATTTGATCAATCTCCTTACTTTTACTATTACCTAGGAAAATGCCCGTCAAAAATGACGGGAATTAAATTGTAAGGCTGGCAATGCTGGTTGGTATACAATATGAGGCTTTTGGTCCTCGGTTTTATTTTCAAAGTCCTACGTGCCTGGCATTGTTAGTGTAAGTGTTACTGTTTTCACCGTTGTGTATTTTCTAAGTTCTCCGTGCCTGGCGTTGCTGAGCCTTGTTTTAATCCTGTTTCAGGATTTTTACGTTTTTCGTCAGCCATTTTTTCCCTCGCTTGTCCGATTTTCGAGCGGCGGAAAATGGCAAATGTGGCTCCAATTCGTTTGCAACTTTACTCCTAGCCTTTTTGGCCCTCCCCCTGTGCTGTGTGTGAGTGTGTTATTATGTTTTTATAATTATTTTGCTTGTTTTGGGCCTTCTTGTAGTTATGCGTTTGAACGAACTGCGTGCTTTAACTGCTTGCCTCGCTTCACGAGGCTCGCAGTGCAATTAGCGCCTTTGGCGCTCATAGGAGCTTAAGTCCCGCATGCATCAACTGCTCACCTCGCTTCTCGAGGCTCGCAGTACAATGAGCTCCTTCGGCACTCATTGCAGCCTAAGTTGTGAGTGCGTCAACTGCTCGCCTTGCGAGGCTTGCTGGAATCCTTCGCTGCGCAAGGGACGAAAAATCGTGACCATGCAAGGTCAGTTATTGAACACTAATTTACATTTTGTTCAACAACAGCCAGTTGCAAAAAAACGTATTTATCTGTAAAGTTTCAAACTTTACTATAAATTAGTACATAAAAGATAAGTCTAATGTTAATCAATTGGGTATATTGAGACCCTATAAAATAATGATGTTTATATCTTAAACACATTTTGCACATTCCCAAGTGCACTGACTTAATTTTTGCTAATAAAAATATTATTGAAAAATATTAAAAACAAGAGTTAGTGGGAATATAAAAATCTGCATTTTTATACATTGTCATTGCTGTTATTCTGTCACCTCTCCTGTACGCCTTCTGCATAAGAACCAAATGATCCGCTGTCATCTCAGCTAAAGGTTAGTCAACTTCACTGGCACCATCTGTATCTTTTATAGTGACACCTGTTTGGAGCTAATGCTTTGCATATGCAGCTGCCCCTATTTACTGTCAGAATAAGTAATGAAAAGGCTGCAACTCAGGATGCATACTTATAACCTGCCCAAAAGGAGCTTGATTTCTTTACTTCTTTTTATTCCGTTATATATATATATGGTATTATCCTTCCCGTTCTCCCCAGGATTATATTTTCTTTTCACCAAAAGTGTAATCATATATTTTAATTTCCTTACAACTGTACTTATTACTACTTATATAACATTACGTAGTATTAGTCCTCTGAACAACTGATTTAAGCTACAGTGGATATAAAAACTCTACACACCCCTGGTAAAATGTCAGGTTTCTGTGCTGTAAAAAAATGAGACAAAGATAAATTATTTCAAAACTTTTCCCACCTTTAATGTGACCTATAAACTGTACAACTCATTTGAAAAACAAACTGAAATCTTTTAGGTGGAGGGAAGAAAAAAATAATAATAATAATGTGGTTGCATAAGTCTGCACACCCTCTTATAACTGGGGATGTAGCTGTGTTCAAAATTAAGCAATCTCACTCCAAATCATGTTAAATAGGAGTCAGCATAAACCTGCCATCTTTTATAGTGCCTCTGATTAACCCCAAATAAAGTTCAGCTGCTCTAGTTGGTCTTTCCTGAAATTGTCTTAGTCGCATCCCACAGCAAAAGCCATGGTCCACAGAGAGCTTCCAAAGCATCAGAGGGATCTCATTGTTAAAATGTATCAGTCAGGAGAAGGGTACAAAAGAATTTCCAAGGCATTAAATATACCATGGAACACAGTGAAGACAGTCATCATCAAGTGGAGATTACCAAGAACTTGAGCTCCCTCCAAAATTGATGAAAAGACAAAAAGAAAACTGGTCTGGGAGGCTACCAAGAAGCCTACAGCAACATTAAAGGAGCTGCAGGAATATCTGGCAAGTACTGGCTGTGTGGTACATGTGACAACAATCTCCCGTATTCTTTATATATCTGGGCTATGGGGTAGAGTGGCAAGACGAAAGCCTTTTCTTAAGAAGAAAAACATCCAAGCCAGGCTACATTTTGCAAAAACACATCTGAAGTCTCCCAAAAGCATGTGGGAAAAGGTGTTATGGTCTGATGAAACCAAGGTTGAACTTTTTGGCCATAATTCCAAAAGATATGTTTGGCGCAAAAACAACACTGCACATCACCAAAAGAACACCATACCCACAGTGAAGCATGGTGGTGGCAGCATCATGCTTTGGGGCTGTTTTCTTCAGCTGGAACTGGGGCCTTAGTTAGAATAGAGGTAATTATGAACAGTTCGAAATACCAGTCAATATTGGCACAAAACCTTCAGGCTTTCACTCTAAGGAATCAGCCTCACTTAAATTACAAAGGTGTAAGAAAATACTAACTAAGATCATACAGCCGTTTGCAAGGCTATTCAATCACTCAAGCTCGCAAGCTGCGGGTTTGAATCAACAGTCGTAAACCATGCACTGGTTTGGAGCAGATGAGGACGGGAACATGATGAATTAAGCAAGCCCGTAACCTCCCATTTCGAAACAGCCAATAGAAAATTAGACTGTCCGAATTACGGCAGTAAAACATAGAGGTTACCTGTCATTCAATTAGATTCGGGGGTCCGATATGTCTTTAGACTCGCAAGACATAGAAGATAAAGAATTGTGAAAATGAATGTCAATCATGTTCTAGTCCATATGGGTGGCCTTATATATATTAACTCATTGATACCCAAGATCAATTTAAACCTGAAATGACACATAAAATTAAAATGTATTTCCTGCGATTTTGCGGCCTTGAGACTGTTGTGCAATTAATTATAATGTCTGTCATTGTGTTCCCAGTTATTTACAGTACAGGATTTATATTTTAATAGAATTTATAGTGCTACAAATTGGTGTTTAACCTTCTTGCGGGAACTCTCTAGCACATGTAGTATTTCCTCCTACATTTGCGGTTTACGAGTGTGGATACGTTTGCAGGCTTGGGGAAATTGAGCAATTGAATAGCGATTTGCGATTTAAGCCTTGCGAAAGTGACATATTAAGCGCCCTCATTCAATTGCAATGTGGCCAATTGAATAGGGCTCTGAATAAATAAGTTTTTAGTTATTAAGCATCTATCCAAAAGCAAGGTTTTCACTAACTAAAAACTTCTTTATGTGCTTATTTAGAGCCCTATTCAATTGGCTAAATCCCAATTGAATAAGGCCCAAAGGCTTCTGGAGGCAGCAAGTTACGAGTTAGACGTACATACGTTTTTCAAGCCCATCACTCGTAACCCGATTGGAGCCTGTAAAAAGACACTAATTGAATAGCAAAATAGCTTGTGACCTCAGTTACGGGCTCCCAGATCTCAAATTCGGCCAATTGAATGTGGCCCTTAGTCTCACAATCAGGAACATCTCAGACAAATTAGCAGCCCAATTAAATTCCCCTAACGTGTAATGTAGCCCGCAAGACTTGCTGTTAAATTGGCCCCGTAAAGCAACCCACTGATAATGTGCGGATTATGAGCGAAAAAAGCCTACGAGACGTGGAAAGTAGAACTTCGCGCCCACAAATCTTTTGTTCTTTCAAGCCAGTAATCGCTACGTTCCAATTTCGCTATTGAATTGCAACAAATTCACTGGTGTTCATGCCCGTAACCCACACATGGAGCAAAGAAGCCAACGGGTACTAGAGAGAACCCGCAAGGGGGGTAAAGTCCAACCCGTAGCACTGTAAATGCAAATATACACACACTACTGTACATATAATAAAAGGGAAAGTGATGTTAGGTATTATAATTAATAGTACAACATTCTCAAGCTCGCAAATCTGCAATATATAAAATTCTTTATTTCATGTGTAATTTCCGTGTTATATCGGTCCCGGCAATCAATGTGTTAATACATATAATGGATCTCACATGGACTAGCATATCATATTTACGGCTTTATCAATATTGCATTATTTCTGGAATGTGGGTCTGATCGTAACTCGCAATTGAAACCCGTAAGCCTTTGAAATCCCGCCACCGTTTTTCAGTGACATAATGATGACGATCTCTGTTGCCATTGGCTCCATGTAAACCCGTAACTACGGGTTTGATTAATTGATTACGTTCACAGCCATGCATCCAATGTTTGACAAATAGTTTACAGGTTTGCGTCTCAAACCCGTAACTCGCGCCCTGCTCTTATTTAATAGCTCTATAACGCAGCCGAATTTCAAGCCCACAGCCATTGCGGGCCTCACGTTGCACTAACGTTCTTCAAATTTAATGGGGCTGTAGGTTTCTTTCGATATCAGTTTGACCAAGTCCAAAATTACAGTCCAGCCCTGACATGTCAGGCAAATTTCCACTGCACAAGACTGTAACAGCAAACTCTGATATATATATATATATAATATATATATATATATATATATATATATACTATATATATATATTATAATTGTGTTAACCTTTATATGTATAATAGCCGAGTGAAAGTCTTGCTTATAGAGAGGGAGGAAGGCTTGAGAAATAGCTCCATAGCAGTAACGTTCTAGTTTTTTAAGTTGATCAGGAAGATTGTTTGTCTTGATGATGAGTTGATCCACGTCAGATGGATCAGGCAGAGTTTCAGACATTACATGGACACTGGCGACAGCAGGTTATAGAAGAAATATCTGACAACCATCCATAGCCTGACAGTTCCTCAGATCCTTCAAGTATCATGAAAAGCAAAAAAATAAAAAACCTTTGAAAACGCTGTATTACAACTACAAGGAATATTTCAGATGGTTCACTAAAACTTATGAACCACTGCAACAAACTGAGTCCTCTTCATTGACAACATGGCAAACCTTATTTTTGTTCCACAACCATGAATAAGAAAGAAGCAATTCAAGTGTACTCAGATTATATGAATTTATATTCCAAATGCCTAATGTCTGCATTATTTCATAAACATGCTATTTCTGTAACTATCCCCAAATCTAGGGTGTAAATACATTATGTTGAAACTCGCAGTGATGTTACACATGAGTGGAAGATTTTAAAAACTTTGTGAGGTTTCAAGTGGATTTTAAAACTTTTCTATGTTGTTTTTTTAATTCCCCATTTGATGAATAATCGCCATAAGATGTGATCAGCAGTCCGGGTTGTTAAAAAAAATCTAATCACCTGCAGACTAAATGTGGAAGGTGTGTAATTGAGAAACGTGCTGTTGCATTTCTAACGACACATTTAATACTGCAGTCATAGTAATTTAGTACTCAGAATTAAAATGTAATTCATTTCAAACCAACCGAAAAGGTTTATTCCAAGAAAGCTCAAGCAGTTTTTGGTAATTAATGCACTAAAAGGACAAGACAGTAAAAAAGTAGACTAGCGTTTAAAAAAGAATAACGTACATGACATGGGTTGCTTCATCTTCCATGTTCAGAAGCGTCAAGTAGAGGCTTTTATTGAGGCTGGAGGATAGTTACTAATAATGGACAATATACTATAGTCCTGATTTAGAGCTTTGCTAACCATAAAATGACGGTGTCATTAAACTGTAGTACATTGCCATCATTATATATGGAAATACACTGTGATGTAGAGTTAATAGGGTCACATAAATGGCTCCAAAGGCAAATGATAATTAAAAATAACTTTAGATGTTTTATTATTTAACTTACACCTTTTGACTTTCTTGTGTCTGTAAAAAGTTGTTTATATAGCTACTTAAGCAGACATTTTGTTTATACCTTGTATCAAATCTTGTAATTGGCATCTCTATGGTTTGAGGTGCAAGTTTTATGCAAGTAATATCACTCTTATCATAATCCCTCCTCCTTTGCTTTTTCCTAAAAATAGCATATATTGTAATTATATAAGTGGCACATCAAACATGCTTATGATGCATTATATACTTTTAGTCATCAATGAGTAGCTTTTGCCTCGCAGCCTCTTAGTAACTATACCTTCTTAATGCGGAAACAGTGGAGCTTTCTGGCCTCGGGAACCTATAGAGCATGTGGTTATTGGCCTCAGCAGTAAGAAATAACCAACATGAACATTTTTGCTGAGACTATAGGATTATCTCAGGCTTTAGCTATTATACTGTACATACAAAGAGGCACATCTTTTGCGAGGAAAAAAAAAATGACAAGACTCCAATGTTAAAATATAAATAAAAATAGTTTTCTACCCTTTTTGTATGACTGCTTAACAAGGTCACGTTTGGCACGTCCAACATTTTCATGGGAGTTGCACTAGGTATTAGAAAGAAGAGACTGTATGTTTTCTACATGAAAGAGGAATATTAAGGAAAGTCAGGAGGAGACTGAACTGAACAGTGATATGTGTACAAATAAATAAATTAATGAAGTGTCTAAACAACTTCCTTGACAACAACCTCATATTGTATATTTTTTAGTGGTTAATATTTGTGCAGTAGATTATTGTTCTTGCTGCATTGCAGTTCATTGAAGATAATGAATGAGTGGCTTCAATCAATTTCCTACCCATTATGCTTTTAGTCTAGCCTGTCTGCATTTATTATCTAGCTCTTTTTTACAAATAGGTAGCACATTGTTGAATTGTATTAAATAGAGAAATGTTACCACTCACCAGATACCAAGGTCCAGGCATGGAGCCCTAAAAAGTATTTACTAAAAGAAGAATGAAAAATAATAGAAAACATTTCCAAATAATTCTGTTTTTTAAGCAACTGAGTTTTAGCAAATAATTTGTGCCTTTAGAAAACAAGTCAATATCCATGTAGTCTACCACTTATTTATTCTTTCTGCCTTAAATTAAGAAAGAGTACTTTTAATCCATTGATAAATTATATTTTGTAATTTCAATTCATAATGGCAAATAAATTAAGCGCAGTGTTAAGAAATAAGCAGCGAAACATTCCAATTTCTTTTAATTATAGCAATTTGAATCACTTCACTTGAAGATCTAATCCTGGCCTGTCCACCGGGGTATGGAATGAAAACTGTAAAACATATTATATTAAACAGAGTCACAAGCAACGTGAAAGATCTTGAATCTATTCAAAGCATGTACTTCATTACAGACTTTGCAAATTAAAACACAAATAGGATTAGAAAAGAATAATGTAACAATCTCCCAGTATGGTCCCTGGAGCATTAAGTCATAAATTGGGTTTGCATTAAATTGTGCCTGCAGTATTGAATTCATGGAAAGTGCTGTAGGCCACAGATAAAGTATGCTGGCTATTCACCAGCCCAGCATGTTCATGGACATGCATTAAATTTGTAGAACATGATACAAAAAATCTACTATTTCATATCTTAATTCAATATGTGGCTATCACATGTCAAGCACAGAGAGATATTATGAATCTTAAACAGAAAGGCTAATGTATAATGAGGCATTTGGTAGATACTAAAACATAAATCATATTATAAAAGCATCACAGATATATATTCAACGGCTACAGTTATCAGGTTCTACTAATATATGTAACATACTATTATAAAGCCTTATTTTATGGGTCAGCACATAGTGTGTTGAAGTATAAATGCCAGGCTTATACATGTACTAGTATAATTAGCAGTATTATATATAATCATTATCATTAATATTGCATTAAATATTTCTCCTATAAAAATGACTGCAAATAGACAAGAACATGAGACTGGTAGCAGCTCTTTATATTAGCTTTTTTTTTCCAATCTACTGAAGATGTTCTGTGTTACCAAGACAACCTGAGTCTGAACACTCTCCCCCTGCTGCTTTTTTGCTTCAGGTTTTTAAATTCTAGATTTTCTTTTAAATATATGTAATGTCCATTGCCAGAGGGATCTCTGATGTATTTGTAGCATTAAGAGGGACAAGTATTAGACTGGAATGCATTTTGGTCCCTGTGGAATGAGCATATTTATTGAATTCTGTGTTTTAAACCAAGTATTTTTCAAAAAGTGTTAAACTGTATCTAGTTTGATAAATAGGGTCCATAGGAAACTCAGGTTGTTAACCCCTTGAGTGCCAAGTCTTCTAGTACCCCAGAGGCTGTACATTTTTTTAAAAATTTTGCATCTGTTCCTCTGAGCGTATTTTTGGTATATATGGAAAAATAAACTATATATTTGTTTGTTTCAGAATATGTTCAGCTTTCTTACATGTATGATTGTTATTTGTTTTGTCACATTTAAAATATAAATGTAATATATGAATTAAAAAAGTAAAACAATTATATCTTTGAAAGTTAAATAAAAAAAAAGGCCTGGATTGTCTAAGTAGGTTGATGCCAAATATATATAGCTTTGAACACATATAGATTAACCAGGTGTAATGATCCCATGACATGAACATAAACATAAAAAACACACTTTAATTTAAAGGATGCACCATAGAAAGTATAACAATAGTTAACAAAAATATAACAAAAAAAAAAAAAAGATTTTTCAGTTTACCAGCAAAACATCTGCAAAAAAATCATTGTAAGAAAGATATTAATTATTACTTAATATCAGATCCACATATTTACTGACACAAATATAGGAGGTTTCACACACTGTGGCATCTATGAGAGCCCACACAATAACAAGAATGAGTAAGGAAGAAAGAAAACTATAAATCATTTATTTCTTTGAATTGTATACTGTTGTTTAAGTCATTCAGTTGTGTCTGACTCTCTGTGATACTATATACTGTAGCATTCAGGCACATCTATTATTGTTATATCTCTGGTTGTTATTATCCATATGGTTATCTTGTCAAAGATAGTGGAGTGGGTTGCTAGTTCCTTCTCCAGTGCACTGAGATTTCTCTGACCTCTCCACTATGACCTGCTCATCTTGGGTGACCCTACACCTGTATAGTTTACAGCTTCATTGAAGTACACAAGCCCCCCTGAGTGAGACAGAAGGCAGGCATGATAAATTATGTATTGATCGATCAAGTATGGGAGTCTATACACAAGGTTTGAGACAAGAGGAAAGGCAGTGTTAGTTAGGGCCAAAAAAGACATGGGTCCATATACTATTAGCTCCTCGTAAATGCATGCAAACCTGTACTTTTGGTTGCAGGTGTTTTTTCTTTTTAAATACATGTTTAGGTGTATTTGATTGACTCCAACTCGCAAATTCCAACCGCAAGTCTAGACTCGTAAATCCTGCCTTTTTAAGTAGGATTTCAGGGGGCGCGATTATATGATCTGACAATATTTAAGGAAGCCCATAATTTACTTTTTAGACACAGCCAATAGTAAATGAGACTGTCATTATAGCATCCAAAAAACATGGGAAGTCACATGTAATCTGCAATCTGTGGCTAAGAATTAATTAGTGCCAAACACATGTGTAAGTTCTCAGCAGCGCAGGCTTGCCAAAAAACGTTGGTAAAGCAATGTTAAAACTGTGGGCTCGCACTGTGAGTCTGCTGCACACTGCAGCCCTGCCAAAGCGATGGCGCTCCTTGCGCTAGGTTGACATGAGAGCCATAGGCTCTCATCCCTACGACCCTGTACGACTTAGGCAGGGAGCGCCAAAGGCGCTCACCGCACTGGTGGAGAGGCAGCGACATAGGCACTCATCCCTCTGACCCCACACACGACTAAGCCTCATACCTACGAACGGGACTACAGATCAACACAACGCTCAATTACACATTCACAGTGCGAGACCCGTAGCACTTTGTAAAAATCGCCTACAAACATTACAACACTTTGCAAAGGAAATACGCACTTAGAACAACAAAAAAATACGACCTGCGGCGTCTTGGAAAAAAAATAATACAAGGTACAAAAAATACGAAGTTAACGGCCAAAACCGTGCACATCCAAAAAACAAAAAAAATAAAAACAAAAACACAAAACCAAAAACATCACACACAGCAAGGGGGGACAGCCAGAACATCTGGGAGTGAGGTTGCACGTGAAGTTAAGTAGAATTTGAAGAGTTTCACCACTCGAAAATCGCATAAAGCGAGAAAACAATGGCAGCCTGAAAAAAAAACGAAAACGAGGCTACACGACCCCTAACCATGCAAAACACTATCAGGCACGTACGACTTTTTACCTGGAACGTACGAGATACAAAATACACTATTAGCGAAAGACGGAAAATTCTATCTCTGACCCTCGTAACACATAGACAATCGCCGCCATTTTACAACACTAACTTCAAACTAATAACATTACTATTAGAAAATGCTTTACACACTACACAAACAGTTTAGCCTTAAGTGCACGCAGCCTATTTACACTGCACAACTTCACACATTGCTGACACTTTCTCCTGGGCTACAGTAACAGTCCAAATGTACATTGTGTGCTGCACCTCCAACATCAAAAGGATTGTTAGCTCTTCAGGATATTGATTGCTGAAAATATTAATTACAAATAGGTAAAGTACATTAATTTATTAATTAATTCATTCATTAAATATTATTTAAAAAATATATATATAAAGAAATACGAATAGCAGAGGAGAGGCTCGCAATGAGTGCCGTCGAAGGTGCTCAGCGCGGGGCTCACATAGGAACGCACAGGATGCTCAGAGAAACAAAAGTACACAAAGGGGAAGAGGCTCGCAATGAGCGAACGAAGCCGCTCAAGCCGCGGTGCTTGCAATGAGCGACAGAAGTGCTGAGGAACCACCAAAACTATACCAGGGGAGAGGCTCGCAATGAGCGCCAAAGGCGCTCAGCGCAAGGCTTGCAATGAGCACCGAAGGAGCTTACAACACCAAAACTACACCATGGAGAGAGGTTTGCAATGAGCGCTCAAGGTACTCAGAGGACCAAAGACCTTACATTGCTGTGGCAAACCAGCATTCCCTGGCTTACAATTCTTCTTGCCGTCATTTTTGCGACGGCCAAGTCACTAGTCACAATCTAGCAATCATATAAAATATAATTAGATCATCTGTTCTTAGTCCATGTGTCCAGTGATCGATAATACTCAGAAATAACAGCTACAAATAATATTTTTTCATTGCATATTTGTGAGTTTGAGACTGTCCTGTCAATTCTAATGTGTTTCCATGCCGTCCCATGCATTTGAAGTACAATATTTGTGTGTTTAATTGCTGTTAGATCTTTAATAAAAGTGCTTGAAAAAGCCCTTGAGAGTCCTATTTAGTACTCCGTAATATTTTTGACAGAAGCTTGATACTTTTTTTTAACACTGTCTTTCCTCTTGTCTTAGACCTTGTGTAGACTTCCACACTTACCCAATCAGTACATCCATAACCACTCAATCTTTGCTCCTGTTTTAGTATGCTCTTACTAAACTTTAATCAGTATTGCTGGAGACTTTATAAGGAGGAGGAGCAACTATTGCAATAGGTCTTGCAATAGCTCTGATAAATGTTATATACAACGATACAACATAGTCTCCTTAAGTTTATATCATTATGGTTGGATCAGTCCACAGAGATAGGTACTTTTTCCCAGATTTATATTGTTTATCCTCAAGTCAGTAAAACTGAGTATTGTTTTTCCATGATGAGCAGCATACAAAATTTTCATATACTATGCCTTTAATAACAAAGCAGATGGGACTTGTATTTGGCTTCTCATTTAAACTGTACTGAAATAATATAAAATAAATGAATGTGCGGACTAATAAATAAAAAATAATATTTTTGATAAAGTAAATGATTCTTGAAATTATCATGGTGGTCTCCCTATTGGCGCAATATGAGTATGTGTGACTCTCTTCTTATTTTACAGATTAGGGGGAGGGAACCTAAATTCTCTTATACTTTCTTCAAATTGTAGCATTTCTGAGAATGAAAAATACTGGTGTAATTATACTTCTGGGCTGTTCCTTTTGGATTACGAGAAGTGCTATGAAGGGCCAAGGTTGATCACACGCAGTAATAGAAAAATGATTGTATCTCAGATTGCTTGTAGGGCACATCATCAGACGTGGTCTGAGACAGGGTGGGAAAGTTCCATTGTGAAAAGCTATAATTTACAGTTTTTAATGTTATTTATTTATTGCTTTCTGACATTTAAACAGTGAATTACTGCCTTTCCTGTATAGTTATAATTAAAGTACATAGGAATACATTTAAGCATGTTTATCTAGCAAGTTTATTCATATACAATATGTAACTAACACTGCAGTCAGAAACAGGAAGACTTTTGATATGTTACAAATTGCCAAGTTATGAGCCTGAAACAGAAAAATACATCTTTACAAGGTAGATACTATTTTCTATAATTTTTACATTTTTGAATTGATTACAATAAATAGTCTTTGTTAAATAATCGCTCTTGAGTTGGGAAAAAAGTATAAAATTAAATTCAAATATAGGTGAAAAATTTTGATACTGAGGAAGATATTACAGTTTTCAGCACATCGAGATCCCTTCTAGGGCACCTGTTTTTAAATAATCCATTATACATACAAAGAATCATTTGACACTGAACACACCCGCTTTTTTTTTGCTACATAATGCAATTTTAAAGACCGGCAGCCCTATTAAATTCCCCCAACGTGAAAACCCGGTAACCCGTAATGGAGCCCGCTAGATGTATGGCTATTAAAATTGGCCTCATCCAGCTACCCGCAAACGATCTGCGGGGTTACATGCGGAAAAAACCCTATGGACTGTCAAAATAAGAACTCCGTTGCCGCAAGACTTTGATCTGTCAAGCCCGTAAATGTTAGGTTTGCAAATGGCTATTTTTATATATATATATATATATATATTATATATATTATATATACTAAAGAGTAAGGTAGCCGTGAATGTCCAGTAATCCAGTTGAATACAGACGAGTATTGCAGTGAATAGTGATAACCTTTTTTATTGGACCATTTTCAATAATAAAGCGACAAGCTTTCGAGAGGTAGATGCCTCTCTTTATCAAGTCAAAAAACCGATACTGATATAGTATATATATATATAAATATATATATATATATATATATATATAATGACGATCGTCTTTGACTATTGGGCTCCATCTAAACCAGTAACTACAGGGTTTGACTAATTGATCATGTTCACTAGAGTGGCACAATCTTGCAACGTGCGCAAGAGTGGTTTAGCGGATTTGGATGCTACACGTCTGGAAGTAGTGCATTGTATTTAGTCTTAAAAAAATACTTGTGTCAGATAGATGCATTGTGCAGGAAAATTGTATTAAAACATTCAACATAAGAGCCATCTGCAAATAAAATGGTTAAAATAGTAATGCGTAACTGCTGGGTCGTGTCACCACATCCCAGTCCTATGACATGACTCAGATTGATTCTCGTGGAAGCCATTGGGTTAGCTGGTAGCTATTTAATTATTATAGAAGTTCTGACGTAAGCTTCCCTTTGATCTGATAGAACTGTAAATTAGCAATTGTTTGATAAATTAGCACAGTGATGGGGAAGATAAGTCATAACCAAGGACGTAGGTAGCGAAAACAATCTGGGGAGATAGAGTATAATATATATATATTATATATATATATATATATATATATATATATACAGGGAGTGCAGAATTATTAGGCAAGTTGTATTTTTGAGGATTAATTTTATTATTGAACAACAACCATGTTCTCAATGAACCCAAAAAACTAATTAATATCAAAGCTGAATATTTTTGGAAGTAGTTTTTAGTTTGTTTTTAGTTTTAGCTATTTTAGGGGGATATCTGTGTGTGCAGGTGACTATTACTGTGCATAATTATTAGGCAACTTAAGAAAAAACAAATATATACCCATTTCAATTATTTATTTTTACCAGTGAAACCAATATAACATCTCAACATTCACAAATATACATTTCTGACATTCAAAAACAAAACAAAAACAAATCAGTGACCAATATAGCCACCTTTCTTTGCAAGGACACTCAACAGCCTGCCATCCATGGATTCTGTCAGTGTTTTGATCTGTTCACCATCAACATTGCGTGCAGCAGCAACCACAGCCTCCCAGACACTGTTCAGAGGTGTACTGTTTTCCCTCCTTGTAAATCTCACATTTGATGATGGACCACAGGTTCTCAATGGGGTTCAGATCAGGTGAACAAGGAGGCCATGTCATTAGATTTTCTTCTTTTATACCCTTTCTTGCCAGCCACGCTGTGGAGTACTTGGACGCGTGTGATGGAGCATTGTCCTGCATGAAAATCATGTTTTTCTTGAACGATGCAGACTTCTTCCTGTACCACTGCTTGAAGAAGGTGTCTTCCAGGAACTGGCAGTAGGACTGGGAGTTGAGCTTGACTACATCCTCAACCCGAAAAGGCCCCACAAGCTCATCTTTGATGATACCAGCCCAAACCAGTACTCCACCTCCACCTTGCTAGCGTCTGAGTCGGACTGGAGCTCTCTCGCCCTTTTACCAATACCAGCACGGGCCCATCCATCTGGCCCATCAAGACTCACTCTCATTTCATCAGTCCATAAAACCTTAGAAAAATCAGTCTTGAGATATTTCTGGCCCAGTCTTGACGTTTCAGCTTGTGTGTCTTGTCAGTGGTGGTCGTCTTTCAGCTTTCTTACCTTGGCCATGTCTCTGAGTATTGCACACCTTGTGCTTTTTGGGCACTCCAGTGATGTTGCAGCTCTGAAATATGGCCAAACAGGTGGCAAGTGGCATCGTGGCAGCTGCACGCTTTGACTTTTCTCAGTTCATGGGCAGTTATTTTTGCGCCCATTGGTTTTTCCACAACGGCTTCTTGCGACCCTGTTGACTGATTTTGAATGAAACGCTTGATTGTTCGATGATCACGCTCCAGAAGCTTTGCAATTTTAAGAGTGCTGCACAATCCCTCTGCAAGATATCATCAGCTATTTTTTACTTTTCTGAGCCTGTTCAAGTCCTTCTTTTGACCCATTTGCCAAAGGAAAGAAGTTGCTAATAATTATGCACACCTGGATATAGGGTGTTGATGTCATTAGACCCACCCCCTTCTCATTTACAGAGATGCACATCACCTAATATGCTTAATTGGTAGTAGGCTATCGAGCCTATATCAGCTTGGAGTAAGACAACATGCATAAAGAGGATGATTGTGGTCAAAATACTCATTTGCTCTAATAATTCTGCACTCCCTGTATATATATATATATATATAGTATATAGAGAGAGAGAGAGAGAGAGAGAGAGAAAGAGTGAGAGAGAGAGAGAGAGAGAGAGAGAGATGTACCACTAGTGCCTTGCAAAGAGTATTCACCTCCCCTTGGCATTTTTCGTGTTTTGTTGGCCTCAACGACCTGGAATTAACATGGATTGTTTGAGGATTTTGCATCATTTAAATTTACAGAACATGCCCACAACTTTGAAGATGTTTTTTTGTTTTTTTTATAGTGAAGCAAACAATAAATAGGGATAAAATAACAGTGGAAGCCATAGGAGTTATCTTGGTAGCTGTTTAATTATTTGATAGTTCCTGAACGTAAGCTTCCCTTTGATCTGATAGAACTGTAAATGAGCAACTGTTTGATAAATCAGACAAAAACCACTGATATCACTAATGACATCAGGTAGGGGCATGGTCACATATGCACACAGCCCAGTGATGGGAAGATAAGTCATACCAAGGGCGTAGGTAAGCGAAAACAATCTGGGGAGACTAGAGTATACTGGTGGATATAAAAAAGTCTACACACCCCTGTTAAAATTCTCAGGTTTCTGTGACTGTAAAAAAGATGAGACAAAGCATAAATCATTTCAGAACTTTTTCCACCTTTACTGTGACCTATAGAACTGTACTACTCAATTGAAAAACAAACTGAAATCTTTTAGGTGGAGGAAAAAAATAATAATAATAATGTGGTATGCAAAAGTCTGCACACCCTCTTATAATTGGGGATGTAGCTGTGTTCAGAATTAAGCAATCACATTCCAAAATCGTGTTAAATAGGGACTCAGCATACACCTGCCATCATTTAAAGTGCCTCGGTTTAACCTCAAATAAAGTTCAGCTGCTGTAGTTGGTCTTTCCTGAAATGTTCTTAGTCGCATCCCACAGCAAAAGCCATGGTCCACAGAGAGCTTCCAAAGCATCAGAGGGATCTCATTGTTAAAAGGTATCAGTCAGGAGAAGGGTACAAAACAATTTCCAAGGCATTAGATATACCATGGAACATCATTAAGTGGCGAAAATATGGCACAACAGTGACATTACCAAGATCTGGAGCTCCCTCCAAAATTGATGAAAAGACGAGAAGAAAACTGGTCTGAGAGGCTACCAAGAGGCCTACAGCAACATTAAAGGAGCTGCAGGAATATCTGGCAAGTACTGGCTGTGTGGTACATGTGACAACAATCTCCCGTATTCTTCATATGTCTGGGCTATGGGGTAGAGTGGCAAGACGAATGCCTTTTCTTACGAAGAAAAACATCCAAGCCAGGCTACATTTCGCAAAAACACATCTGAAGTCTCCCAAAAGCATGTGGGAAAAAGTGTTATGGGTCTGATGAAACCAAGGTTGAACTTTTTGGCCATAATTCCAAAAGATATGTTTGGAGCAAAACAACACTGCACATCACCAAAAGAACACCATACCCACAGTGAGAGCCATGGTGATGGCAGCATCATGCTTTGGGGCTGTTTTTATTCAGCTGGAACTGGGGCCTTAGTTAAGATAGAGGGAATTATGAACAGTTCCAAATACCAGTCAATATTGGGCACCAAACCTTCAGGCTTCTGCTAGAAAGCTGAACATGAAGAGGAACTTCATCTTTCAGCATGACAAACGACACTAAGCATACATCCAAATCATCAAAGGAATGGCTTTCACAGAAGAAGATTAAAGTCTTGGAATGGCCCAGCCAGAGCCAGACCTGAATCCGATTGAAAATCTGTGGGGTGATCTGAAGAGGGCTGTGCACAGGAGATTCCCTCGCAATCTGTTTGTTTCTCAATTGAGTTGTACAGTTTATAGGTCACATTAAAGGTGGAAAAAGTTCTGAAATGATTTATCTTTGTCTCATTTTTCTACAGCACAGAAACCTGACATTTTAACAGGGGTGTGTAGACTTTTTATATCCACTGTATATATATATATATAAAGTAAATAAATAGTACATCTGTGTTCACATTTGAATGTCTAAAACAAGTTAAAACAACCTGCTTCCAGATCAGAATTACAAGAAAAACAGTTATTATGCTGCATTCTGGGAAGCTGAGCTTGGACATGCAAATGTGCCCACAAATGCCTCGCTCTTCAATCCATAACCATTATCAAACATGGCTTTCTTTAAGCTTATTCATGCTGTATTACACAGCCTTAATGCAAAGCAAAGGTTGGATAAAACACAAGCCGAGTATCCTATCCATGTATTTATATATATACTATATATATACTATATAAGTCATAACCAAGGGCGTAGGTAGCGAAAACAATCTGGGGGGATAGAGTATACAGTGGTATAAAAAGTCCTACACACCCCTGTTAAAATTTCAGGTTTCTGTGCTTGTAAAAAAATGAGACAACTGATAAATCATTTCAGAAACTTACTTCCACGCTTTACTGTGACCTATAAACTGTACAACTCAATTGAAAAACAAACTGAAATCTTTTAGGTGAGAAGGGAAAAAAAAAAAATAATAATATGTGGTTGCAAAAGTCTGCACACCCTCTTATAATTGGGGATGTAGCTGTAGTTCAGAATTAAGCAATCACATTCCAAATCGTGTTATATAGGAGTCAAGCATACACCTGCCAACATTTAAAGTGCCTCGGTTTAACCTCAAATAAAGTTCAGCCTGCTGTAGTTGGTCTTTCCTGAAATGTTCTTAGTCGCAATCCACAGCAAAAGCCATGGTCCACAGAGAGTTCCAAAGCATCAGAGGGATCTCATTTGTTAAAAGGTACTCCAGTCAGGAGAAGGGTACAAACACATTTCCAAGGGCATTAGATATACCATGGAACATCATTAAGTGGGCGAAAATATGGCACAACAGTGACATTACCAAGATCTGGAGCTCCCTCCAAAATTGATGAAAAGACGAGAAGAAAACTGGTCTGAGAGGCTACCAAGAGGCCTACAGCAACATTAAAGGAGCTGCAGGAATATCTGGCAAGTACTGGCTGTGTGGTACATGTGACAACAATCTCCCGTATTCTTCATATGTCTGGGCTATGGGGTAGAGTGGCAAGACGAATGCCTTTTCTTACGAAGAAAAACATCCAAGCCAGGCTACATTTCGCAAAAACACATCTGAAGTCTCCCAAAAGCATGTGGGAAAAAGTGTTATGATCTGATGAAACCAAGGTTGAACTTTTTGGCCATAATTCCAAAAGATATGTTTGGAGCAAAAACAACACTGCACATCACCAAAAGAACACCATACCCACAGTGAAGCATGGTGATGGCAGCATCATGCTTTGGGGCTGTTTTTATTCAGCTGGAACTGGGGCCTTAGTTAAGATAGAGGGAATTATGAACAGTTCCAAATACCAGTCAATATTGGCACAAAACCTTCAGGCTTCTGCTAGAAAGCTGAACATGAAGAGGAACTTCATCTTTCAGCATGACAACGACACTAAGCATACATCCAAATCAACAAAGGAATGGCTTCACCAGAAGAAGATTAAAGTCTTGGAATGGCCCAGCCAGAGCCCAGACCTGAATCCGATTGAAAATCTGTGGGGTGATCTGAAGAGGGCTGTGCACAGGAGATTCCCTCGCAATCTGTTTGTTTCTCAATTGAGTTGTACAGTTTATAGGTCACATTAAAGGTGGAAAAAGTTCTGAAATGATTTATCTTTGTCTCATTTTTCTACAGCACAGAAACCTGACATTTTAACAGGGGTGTGTAGACTTTTTATATCCACTGTATATATATATATATATAAAGTAAATAAATAGTACATCTGTGTTCACATTTGAATGTCTAAAACAAGTTAAAACAACCTGCTTCCAGATCAGAATTACAAGAAAAACAGTTATTATGCTGCATTCTGGGAAGCTGAGCTTGGACATGCAAATGTGCCCACAAATGCCTCGCTCTTCAATCCATAACCATTATCAAACATGGCTTTCTTTAAGCTTATTCATGCTGTATTACACAGCCTTAATGCAAAGCAAAGGTTGGATAAAACACAAGCCGAGTATCCTATCCATGTATTTATATATATACTATATATATACTATATATATACTAGCGAATTGCCCGTCAAAAAATGACGGCAATGAAAATGTAAGGTAGCTAATGCTGTTTGGTGTGTAATAATGAAATATGTAATACATTAATAAATGAATATAATTTACCTATTTTGAAGCATTGTGTTGAAGAGCTGCGATCTGTTTTGATGTTGCTGCAGCATTAGTGGTGTGGAGCTGCTGTGTAAGCGTGCTGAATATGTGCAGTGTAATACTGTGCGTGCGCGAGACCAAACCGTTAGCGTAGTTGTGTACTTCCACATTGGCGTAAAATGGAGGGTAATGTGTGGTATGCGTCTTAGCGGAATATCCGTAGGTCTTTTGTGGTGTTTTGCGAGTTTCTTGTGGTGTTTTGCGTGTTTAGAGTGCTGTAGCCTCGTTTTCGTTTTGTTCGGCGGCCATTTTTTCTCTCGCTTAGAGAAACTCTTTTATTTTTAGTAAAATGAAGGTGTAAGTTGTTTTTTTGAGGTCCTGGATGCACCCTCTTGCTGTAGGTAAGCTTTTTATGTGTGTGTTGTGTGTATTTATTGTGTTTTTTTAATTTTTTCATGTCCGCTGGTTGCGTCCAATTGTTGCGAGGTCGTAATGTGTGCTAACGTGTCTCGTATGTTGTTTGCGGTTGTAGCCTCGTTTTCATTTTGTTCGGTGGCCATTTTTTCGATCGCTTAGCAAATTTTTTAGTGTTCAAACTCTTTTATTTTTAGTGAAATGAAGCTGTAAGTTGCATTTTTGAGGTCCTGGATGCTCCCTCTTGCTGTAGGTAAGCTTTTTATGTATGTGCTGTGTGTATTGATTGTGTTTTGAATTTTGTAATGTTCGCGAGTTGCGTCCGATTGTTGCGAGGTCGTAATGTTTGGTAACGTGTCTCGTATGTTGTTTGAGTTGCGAGGTAAAGTTTGCGAGGGTTGTAGTTGGTGTGTCGTGTTGTTTGCGTTGCGACGTAAAGTTTGCGAGGGTCGCAGTTGCTGGCAAGGAGCGCCTGAGGCATGGAGCGCCTGAGGCCCTCGCCCGAAGCCCTTGCTCGCTGTGCGAGCCCGCAAGCATTGGCAACAACTCGTACGCTCACAACTATATATGTGATATATATATATATATATATATATATATATATATACACACTGTATGTATATAGCATCTGGAGAGGAGAAATAACAAAGATGCAATAACTTAGTTGTTTAGATGAATTCTATTATTGAATTATGTTTTTAAAGAAAAGTTCTTTGGTGTAGATGTCTTTTCTACACATTTACAATGTTTGGGTCTTATTAATCCATGTGTGAATCAATATGAAGAAAATGTATAAGACACTTTTAAGATTAAAAAACATTTTACATATTGAATGTATTTTGAATTAAAATCAATGTTTGGCCTTGGTGTGCATATGTTTTTAGTGTCTGTCCCTTACTGAAATTAATACCATTGTCTTTGCTTCAATACCTAAATTACTTATCATCTGAGACTTGATTATGCTTTCAAGAAAATTTATAGAAGTCAATAGATACAATAAAATACCTTTTCCATTGTACTTCATCTCTAACTGTAATTTAGGACTACCACTGTCTTGATCCGATGCTAGTCTTTCCTATCCAATGATCCAGAGCACAGTTTAATAAAGTTTGTTTTTGTACTGAATCGCCAAAAGGTTAGTTAATTGAGATATTGGTTTGACTTTCTTAAAAGACAATTAAAGTTTAATATTTAGTTTGTTGTTTTGAAAAACTTGAATTGAAAACGGACAAAATGTTTTACGCAGTTTCAAATAAATAATTACAGCCTTTGTTTTTGAACTATTATAGTCAATTTTGCTTTAACGATGATGGACATTTTGTCTTCATAAAAGGATTGGAGAAAACGTGAAGGCAGATGAGATCTGGATTAAAAAGCATCCTTTCCAAATAGCCCTTAACATTGGTACCCAATGTCAGAGTAAGGCCCCATAAGATAACCCCCTTCCAGGGGCAGATCTACCGCCGGTGCACCAAGGCCCTGCTCTGGGGGGGCTGGGCAGGGCTGTAGTGCCATCAAAACATTTATTTAATTTATTTTTATTTTAAATGCCCCGTGAGGCCCTCCACCCCAGCCCCTCCTGCCCCCCACCAAACGGCCCCTCTGCCCCCTTCACTCCCCAGGCATCTGCTCGTGTAGTTCTATCCCTCCACTGCCTGCTTGTCTTCAGGCATGGGCAGGGAATCCAGAATGAGGTCACAATAATGCCTGCCATGGAGACCATAAGCAATGGCCGCGGAGGCTTTGTATACAAGAGCTGATGAGGCCAAGGGTGCATAGAGGAGGTGGCAGGAGAGGTCAGAGTGGTATTTGCAAGTGGGGGACAGAGTGGAGGCACCCTAAGTGCAAAAAAAAATTAAATGACATATAGATTTATAATCTCTCCCTCCCTATCTATCTATCTATCTATCTATCTATCTATCTATCTATATATATCTATCTATATATATTATATATATAATATTATATATATATATATATATATATATATACTATAAATTATATAGTATTATTCTACAGTATGTTAATGGTAATATTGCATTCACTGAATGTGGTTAGATTTTGATTCCTATTTGTGCCGGCGCTAGACTGCAATCAGAAAGTAATTATTGTGCTTCATTTTAACTTCTTTTGCTTCTAGATTAAATTGTCAGCCCCTCTAGCAATAAATAAATGGGGTTAATTTAATCAAGTTAATGGTAGACAAAATAACCTTGCTAATGTTATAGGTACGTTAATTGGTAATATTATTATGTAACTTGATTTGATCATGAGTCAACATAAAGTAATAGTCTTTACACAAATGTATATTTATTCATTTAAATGTAGATTAATAGTGGATGGAGCTTTCAAAATAATTTTATGCCAAACTTCCCCCACAGAAGAATTTGGAAGCATATGCTGGACTTATTCTAAGGAATGGAAAAGACATACTGGTTAAAAGCTAAAATAAGAAAAACTATTTAAACTTAACTTTGGGGTGCATGAGATGGTGTTCCAGCTGTCAATAACAATGGTGAAAAAATGCACACAACCTTTAAAAGAGCGTTGTAGTTTGGAAAAATGTTTACAAGTTTGTAAGGTATGTAAACTAACAATATTATTATTAATATTATTTTTTGTATTCACTTTTATTTGTAACGCGCCAACATATTCCGAAGTGCTATACAGGGGATAACATAATAGCAGCTATATAAGCACCAGGAAGTTTTAGAAAACATCTTAATTTTATCAGACTCCATATGTATCTGGGCACTTCCACATTGGACAACTTGAGCGAGAGTTATTCTTCTCTGAGCTACATTTCCATTCAATGTTATTTTCAGTGCCTCAAAATTATTTTCAATAACCTGAATAGAGATCTTATCTTGTTGTATCTTCCAGGTGTTAGGATAAAAGCATATATTTATCTGCAGTAAAGAAAACATGAATATAATCACATCTATGTTGCACATTGTGTGTCAATAAGGGATGTGGGCAACACAAGTACTGTGATAACCAGTGTCTCCAAATCCTTAGTAGAGTGTTGTCAAACCTTCCCTGTTACCATGCCTAAGTCATTTTTAATATTATTTGTTGTAAAAGAAAACAAGTGTATAAAAAAACGTAAATATTTTACAATATAGTTAGAAGTTAAGATATATATTTGAGGTAAATGGTAACCATACTTTATTTATGCTGGATGTGCAGTTTCCACTACAAATTCTTATTTCCATGATATAAGCTGCTTATTTTTTTGCAACAAGCTGTTTTATTTGTGTATTGCGATGGTTAAAGAGGCCACGTATTATAAAAAGAACATTTAATAGCAAGGGTCAATCAATCGGCTGTTTGCTTGCCAGATTGATTATTCAGGTTATTTCCTGTATATCTTTTTTTAAACCACGTCTGGTAGGTAAAGTAGGCATTTGTTGTATTTGAGCAATGCCAATATTATATTAGGATAATTAACACCACCAAATAAAACTTTCCACTCACTCCAACTTCTTGCAAGTTAATATAATTTAAATGCACAGGGAAAGCTATTTTTTGGATAATTGAAAATGATTTGCAGTGTTTTCTTTTTAACATTGAGTGTCCCGTTGCTGAATGTATAATTGTAGTAAATGGTAGAGACATCCGCTTTCAGGTGAGCAAATTTGGCGTGTGCGCTTTTAAATGAATTACATGCTGGGCAGAACTAGTACTTGGCACAAGGGCCCACCACACTGCTCTGTGCTAAGGTGGGCACTTTAATTTACTAATGGATGATAGGACATCCCACATATCTTTTGTAAAGGAGATCTGAGGATCCTAGAAGTGATCACATCATCAATACATATTTATATTATTTTAATGGTCCCCACTGCACCTACTTTGTAGATGTCAGCGGTGGCCTTAAAACTGGTGTCTAGTGGATCCCCTATCCTGCTAGGTCTCAGTGTACACATTTAACTTCATGATTATCATATGGCCCCACCTCTGTACATATGTTGTAAAAGGACCATAAAATAATTGTAACAGGCCATTTTCATAAAGGTTACAATTAATTGCTACCTGCAGAGAAATCTTAAATCCTATTTTGATTTAAAAAGTATTGATTTGCAAACAACACCAACTATTTAAAAATTCTACAGTATTTAAAGTTAGATGAATATCCACCCAAGGTTCTTGGCAAGACTAAAGAAGGGAGTACCCCTCTATGTGCAACACTTCCATCTGTTCAGTTTTACATCAATTAAATATTGCAATATAATTTGTGTCTGTAAATAGTGACTGTGCTCAGCTTTCTTCTGAGCAAATTCATTGATGGAGAGAAGAGTATGAAAATTAGGATGCCTAGAATATGTAAACTTTATATATAGCTGTATAATTATTAGCGTACTGGTAAACCCAGGTTACAGGGACAGGCAATGAAGGGCCAACATGCAAAAAAAACTAAAATTGGACTTTGTAATATTTGCTCTTGGCAGATATAAATAAATATAAATAGCACCCGGTCACTCTAAAAACCTCTCAGCATCCATCCCCTCTTACCACTCACTCTTTTCAGCACCCAGCCCCACACAGAACCAGTCTCTCTTAACATTCATCCCTACACAGCACCCAACCCATCTCAGCAGCCTCCACATATAGCAACCCCATCTTCTTTGCTCCCCCCTTACAGACCCCCCCCCCCCAGTACTTTGATGTCAGCCTTGCTCTCTCACCTCTTTCCTCTCATCTTTGCTATACACATCCTTGGCCATGCTGAACTGCTCCACAGTGCCACCTCTTAGAGCTTCAGTAGAAATACTATGTTTTAAACATGAACAGGCCAATTTCAAACTTGGGGCTGCGCCTAAGGAGGCCCGAGGGGGGGGGGGGGTGAGAGGTATGAGGTCTGTGACAGGTTTGGCCTTGGATGGGATGCCACAGGGAGGCCCCTACACTACAGAAAAAAAGGTAAGGTGCATGTTATAGGCTCAGAGTGAAGGCCAACTACAAGCTGGTGGAAGGGTTTCATCGAAAAATATTTGGCCAGGATGTGTTGTTTCTGAGAAATACAAATGTATATTTCTTTAGTTTGACATGATATCTGTTCTATTTACACATTCACATGACGTTGCTCATCTGGTGCGGTTTAGGAATCCAAAATAATTTTATACAATAATAATATAAAGAGGGATATTGGTTTGACTGGGTGAAAATTCCAAATAGTCCCATAAAACGTATTCAGCATTGTGATGCTTTTTGTTCTTCTTAGACTTCACATGATCATCCATACTGTCAACTGATGGTTCCATCTTTTCTTCTGGAGTTAGAAAACATTCCTTGTGTTTCCTTTTGCTTTTCTTCTTTGTTACTTTCTCTGTCTCCTGCCCGTCCTCACCCTCATTCTCTACACTTTCTTCCTCCTTCTTTCTTACTCTTTTTCTTCTTTAAACTTTTCCTGTCTTCCTCACAACATTGTCTTAACATTGTCCTCCTGCTCTTCATGACCTTTCTTCTTCTTTGGGTTTTTTCTCCCTTCCTCATCTGGCATCTCCTCTTCCACACAATCATTCTCTAAAGTTCATTCCAACTCATCATCATCTTTCTTACTTTTTTTCTTAGACTTTGGGGCTTCTTGAGAGTCATCTTCTGCTCCACGACAATCAGGATGCATTTTGAGGCACATGACCTTGATCTGAAAATCCACCCTGTCTTTCATTTCAGTATTAACATGGCTTTTCTTGTTCCAAAGTTGCAACTCTTTTACAGGAAGTCCCTTATTTTTGCCGCACACCTTAATGAGAAAAAGAAGCAAATAACTCCATCAGAAAGGGAAGTGGTGAAGTTAGACATAGATAAATTCAGGGATGTTTAAGGATTTTGATGATGAGGAAAGTGCTAGTAAACAAATTATAATTAAAATAACAAAAAGCAATTAATATATTTATCTCAAATGACTTTATGAAATACAGTGTTTTTTTAAATTTCCAAGTGAAATAATAAGATTAGTAACAAAACCAAATGCCCTTTTCAATGTATCAAATTTAAATACAACAGTTAAAAATAAAAGTCTGTATTTACGGTATAAATTTTTTTACTTTCTAAAAACATTTCCTTTGTCAAATTATGGTGCATAAACCCCCCCCCCCCCCCCCTGCATATCCAGAAGAAGGCAGCTAGCATCAATAGATGCAAACCTTGCTCCTGCAGAAATGTATACATCCCTCTCCCACATATCACAGTATCATGGATTCTCCAAGGTCCAGTAGAGAAATCAAAATGTATTTTCCTCATAGCACCATGGTCTTGATTTATATATCTGTGGCAATGTTCTTTATTTTCTAACTTTGAACGGTTACCTTGTTTAACGCTGTAGACAGGTTCCAGGCAATAGTACAGTTAAGCGAAACAGCTCTAAATCGGGCAGTTTAACATGGAGAAGATAGGAATAGGTGAAATCATGATAAAAACACACAAACACACAATGGCAATTAAAATTTAAACTTTTTTAAAGTGTTTCAAATGTTCTAATTACTTTATTACTTTAACAAATAATGTCCTTAGTCAGATGCAAGTATATATATATCAGTGGCGGCTGGTGACTTTTCAAGTTGGAGGGGCGACAGGGCGAAACATAGCCACTCCCCCTTTTTAAAACCACACCCATTTTTATAACTCCTCCCCCATAATGACCTTTATAAGCCGCGCCCAATGACCTTATGCTTGTAAAGCCCATTGAAATACATGATCTGCAATGCAGAAATGTCAAGAAGTAAAGTAACAATGTGTTAAATTCATTGGTATACAATATAGATTGAAAAAACTCATGTGACAAGACTACAGCAATATCATAATTGCACCTATATGTATTAACAGAAAAATTAAAGGAGTGACACCTACCATTAGTCGGGTCTTCTTCTCAGGGTATTCACATTCATTAAGTTGACCAATAAGTAGAAACAAATCTGCAGCCACATAGGGTTTGCACCTGGGGTTGAAAGAAAACAAGCAAATCAATCATACCATTCAAGAACAAAACCATACTTAAAAAACATTAAACGACCAAGTGGAACCATATAGGCTCCAAACATACCTTAGAAGACCAAGTGTGACTATATAGGCCCCAAACATACATTAGAAGACCAAGTGGAACTATATAGGCCCCAAACATACCTTAGAAGACCAAGTGTGACTATATAGGCCCCAAACATACCTTAGAAGACCAAGTGTGACTATATAGGCCCCAAACATACATTAGAAGACCAAGTGGAACTAATAGGACCCAAACATACCTTAGAAGACCAAGTGTGACTATATAGGCCCCAAACATACCTTAGAAGACCAAGTGTGACTATATAGGCCCCAAACATACCTTAGAAGACCAAGTGTGACTATATAAGCCCAAAACATACCTTAGAAGACCAAGTGTGACCATAGGCCCCAAACATACCTTAGAGACCAAGTGGAACTATATAGGCCCCAAACATACCTTAGAAGACCAAGTGTGACCATATAGGCCTCAAACATACCTTAGAAGACCAAGTGTGACCATAGGCCCGAAACATACCTTAGAAGACCAAGTGTGACCATATAGGCCTCAAACATACCTTAGAAGACCAAGTGTGACCATAGGCCCCAAACATACCTTAGAAGACCAAGTGGGACCATATAGGCCTCAAACATACCTTAGAAGACCAATCAGCACTGCATAGGCCCAAACCAGTGGATCTTGGGATTCAAGAAAACAACAACATTTCACTTCTGTTTAGACAACACAATAATCAATGTCAAACAAACACGTTGAATTAGCATATGGATAACCATATGAGCAGTAACGCCACGCCAAGGCTTCAACAATTGTTACTGACCATTCACACACCTTTCATAGCTCCTTCAATATGCACACCCACACACCATTCATACTTTACTTACCACTAGTTATTTTTGGTAGTGAGGTGGTGCCATTTCTGAGAACTTTACGTACCCTTGAAGGTGCCTCCAATTCCTTCAAACCAATGCATTTAACCGCTACAGGGCCATGGTGCTTTTTAATTACTTTTTTGATCCTCTTCAATGTGGAGAAGCATCTTTCTGGTTCTTTAGTAGTCTTCGTTGTTGTAAGCAGGATTCCTTATAGCTTCACTCACTCTGTTAAATTATGTAGATTAAATTGATGCTAAAGTTGCTGCAGAGCAACAGCACTTGTACAGACATGGAATTCTTGCTTCCTGTACACAAGTGACAGCTACCCTTGGAAGTGCCTCCAATTCCTTCAAACCACGCCAAGGCTTCAACAATTGTTACTGACCATGCACACACCTTTCATAGCTCCTTCCATATGCACACCCACACACCGTTCATACTTTACTTACCACTAGTTATGTTTGGTAGTGTGAGGTGGTGCTGCATAACGCAGTTTATCTTTGCACACCTTGGGGGTATGCATTCTTCTTTGCTTCAATCACTTGTATTTTAATTTTGCACGGCGATCTTTCAAAGAAGAAAACTTCTCAATGGTTTTTTCATTGAAGTCTGGGATCTCGGAAATCAGTTGCTTTTCCATTGAGAGCATCGCCAATGCATTCAACCGCTCCAGGGACATGGTGCTTCTTAAAAAGGTTTTTATCCTCTTCAATGTTGAGAAGCATCTTTCTGATTCTGCAGTAGTCATTGGTGTTGTAATCAGGATTCTTAATAATTTTACTGTCTCTGTGAAATCATTCTGCAGATTAAATTGATGGAAAAGTTTGGGCAGAGCAACAGCACTTGTACAAGTATGAAACTCTGTCTTCCCATACAGAAGTGACAGCTCAGTGCGTAATTGTTCCTTCTTCAGTATTGGATATGCTTGCACGGTGTCTTCCAGAGCTTGGGTTGGAAAGCAAGTGTCATGGGTTTTATACAAGTCACTTTGAACAAGTTTGGCACTGACTAGGTGATTTGAAAATGAAAAACGTTCTTTTGCATGAACCACCACTATGTCACATACCTCTCTTGAAAGTTGTCTCAAGTTGAGATCTCCGCACTCCGTCTGTTGACTGTTAGATCGCTCGGCAAACTTGCTTCTATCTCTTCCACAGAATTACGGATTTTCTGGATGCTGGCGACAAAGTCTTCTGTGACTTTTTTGATATAAACAGTATCCGTGTCTCGCTTCTGAAGCTGACTATAGAGGATGTCAACATGTGGCATTATTAAATGAAATAATTTAAGGAAGTAAAGGAACTCCCTGTCTTCCAGCATTCCAATGAAACCTGCGGCTTCCCGTATAGATGTTGGATCAAAGTTTAGACATGCTTCAATTGTCTGGAAACACTCAAGTAGCGCATCTCTGTTCTCGTAGATCACGTTCACGGTCCTAACGTTGAAGTTCCATCGTGTTGGTGCACCTCTTGGAAGTCTTCTACCAACTACCTCATCCAGAACTCCAGTCCTTTTTGGAGAGCGTGAAAAAAAAGATGGTATGCCGCCTATGTTGGAAAAAAAAACTCGAACTCTTCCAATCCTTGAAACTGCTTTCTCCATTATTAGGTTCAGTTGGTGAGCATAGCAATGGACGTAGTGTGCGTTCGGGTACACGTCTTTTATTTTTCTTTGAACTCCTCCTTGATCTCCACGCATCACACTGGCACCATCGTAGCTTTGAGCTATGAGTTTCTTCTTGTCTTCTGGCTCTGGGAGAACAGTATTCAGTGTTTCCAGCACAACAGCAGCAATCGAGTCTGCATCCGTTGATTTCATTTCCGTGAAGCCATCAAATCTTTCCACCACTTGATGCTTCTTGTCAATGTAGCGATAGACTACAACGCACTGTGTCCTAGCGGAAATATCGGTTGTTTCATCCGCTTGGATTGCCACAAACTGGGCTTCTTTAAGCTCTTGGTGAATCACTTCCTTTATAACTTCATGCATGCAGTCCAGTAGCTCATTCTGCACGGTTTTGGAAGTGCCCTTAAACACAGTTGCAGTCTTCAAATGCTGTTCCATTGCACTATCGATACTGCCAACCAAATCCACCAGGCCTCTAAACACTCCTGGATTTAGCGATGTTTCACTCTCGTCGTGTCCTCTTAATGCCAGTTCAAAAGCGCCACAAAAGCGAACACAATCAATTATCTTCGAAAGGATGTACCGGTTCTTAGCCACTTCTTCGTTGTGTTTTTGAATGCTGACTTGGTATCCTTGGTCCAGTTGAACAGCAATGTTCGCCTGTCCAAGCATCTCAAACTTGATCCTGTTATCCAAGTGAGCTTTAGAACTTTTGTGTTTTGCCAATTTGTCAGCTAGATGTTTGACGTCAGTCACTCCAGTTTTGGTCCAAGCAGCGTCACCACCAAATAGGATGCATGGGAAACAATATAAGGACTTCCTAGAAACGCTTCCAGAAAGCCAGTCGTTCTTCTTGTACCATTCAGTATTGAAATTACGGACATATTGCTTCCCTCTATCTCTTGCGATTTGCTGCAGATTTATCTCTGGTTGGTCAGCTCCTAACCGTTTTACTTCCACCTTCTCCTCATAGGTTAGGGTGCCGAAAGGCTTCACAAGTAGAGAGTCAATAGTATTAATTTCTGATATTGATACCAATAAAAGAAAGAGATCACGGTATATTAATTTATATTATGTCACAAAATGACTTTAAAATAACAGTGTGTTGATTTCATTGGTATACATTACAGATTGCAAACCCTCATGTGACAAGACTACATCAACATCAAATTTGCACCTATACACATGGACAGAAAATTAAAGGCAATGATACTCACCAACAGTTGACTCTCCTTCTCGGGGTATTCACGTCCAGTAAGTCAACCAATGAGTCCAAACAAATCTGCTTTCACAGATAGTTTGCACCTGGGGGGTGATAGAAAACAACAAAAAAAACATTAGAAATCTCAAGACCCAAACCGTAACTTTTAAAACCTTAAAAGACCAAGTGTGACCATATAGGCCCCAACTGCACCTTAAAAACCTTAAAAGTCCAAGTGTGACCATATACTCACCAACAGTTGACTCTCCTTCTCGGGGTATTCACGTCCAGTAAGTCAACCAACGAGTCCAAACAAATCTGATTCCACAGATAGTTTGCACCTGGGAAGTGATAGAAAACAAAAAAACATTAGAACGTTTAAGACTCAAACCGTAACGTTTAAAACCTTAAAAGAGCAAGTATGACCATATAGGCCCCAACCGCACCTTAAAAACCTTAAATAACCAATTTTGACCATATGGGCCCCAACCGCACCTTAAAAACCCTAAGTAACAAATTGGGACCATATAGGCCCCAACCGCACCTTAAAAACCTTAAATAACCAATTTTGACCATATAGGCCCCAACCGCACCTTAAAAACCTTAAATAACCAATTTTGACCATATAGGCCCCAACCGCACCTTAAAAACCTTAAATAACCAATTTTGACCATATAGGCCCCAACCGCACCTTAAAAACCTTAAATAACCAATTTTGACCATATAGGCCCCAACCGCACCTTAAAAACCCTAAGTAACAAATTGGGACCATATAGGCCCCAACCGCACCTTAAAAACCTTAAATAACCAATTTTGACCATATAGGCCCCAACCGCACCTTAAAAACCTTAAATAACCAATTTTGACCATATAGGCCCCAACCGCACCTTAAAAAACCCTAAGTAACAAATTGGGACCATATAGGCCCCAACCGCACCTTAAAAACCTTAAATAACCAATTTTGACCATATAGGCCCCAACCGCACTTTAAAAACCCTAAGTAACAAATTGGGACCATATAGGCCCAAATTGTAAAAAAAATAAATAAATAATAATATATAAATATATATATATATATATATATATAAAAATTTATATCATATACACAATAAATAAATATATATATATATATATATATCAAATTGATATATATATAATATATATATTTATTTATGTGATATATTGATATCAATTTTTATATATATATATATATATATATCCAAATATATATATATATACGCATAAAAAATACACATAAATATACATAAACATATACATACAACAATATATATTAATTGATATTTATTATTTGATTAATTGATGTTCTTTATTACTTGTTATATTATATTGTTCATGCATTTCTATTACACATTATTTTTTATACATATTACAGTGCTATTTTTTGGCTATACATGTTACAGGATAATATCCTGTAACATGTATATCACATAAAATAGCCCTGTAATATGTATAATACATACAGGGTCAAACAAGTTCACACTAACCTTTTTTACCTTACAGGCTTCCATACCTGCTTGCTGATTTGCTAATTTTTTAAAGACTCTCATTGGTTGAAATCGATGTCAATCAAACATTTCAGCCAATCAGAGTCCTTCAAAAATTAGTATATATAGCAGACCGTGGGAAAAAAACAATTAATCGCGGGAGGGGCTCCTTGTAGGAGGAGCTTTTAGTTTGTTGTTTTTTTTTTTTTAGAGCGTCGTTTTTTTTTTTTGTGGAGGCCTCTTTCAATGGGCCAGAATGGATGGATGGACAATGGCTTCAATCAACATTGGATTATTTGACCATTGGCTTCAATCAACATTGGATTATTTTGACCATTGGCTTCAATCAACATTGGATTATTTTATTTTGACCATTGGCTTCAATCAACATTGGATTATTTTATTTTGACCATTGGCTTCAATCAACATTGGATTATTTTATTTGACCATTGGCTTCAATCAACATTGGATTATTTATTTTTCATGACTATATCCAGAGGACAGAAGGCCAACGCTGGAGGGGTCAATTTTACAGTTAAGTATATGTGCTGTTGTTTATTTTATTTTATTTTTTATTAATGTTTGTTTAAAGCTGTTTTTTTTGTATAAAATGTGTTGTGTTACTAACTGTACTAACAATGTGTTTGCTTACTGTTTACTTGTAATAATAGTTTTTACTGTATTTTTTTTTTTCCCTATTTTTTATTTTATCTTTAAAAGTGACAGGCACATATACATGCCTGTTACTTCTAAAAATGGAATAAAAATAGGGGGGGGGGGGTAGGTAGTTGGTTCATCCAGGGTGGGGTCGGTCACGCTCAGGCGCCACATCGGTCGCCCATCGGACCGCGTAGGCCACGATCAGGGGTGGCACAGGCCTCATGGGGTGAACATCCACCCCCATGTGGCCTGGTCAACCCCGCTCACTGCCCGAATACCCGGGGTAATCGGGCGGTGCTAGCATAGGCCACATCGGGTGGTGGTGATCGGGCCTCGGGGCATAGGGCGGCGACATGGAGGTCATCAGGGGTGGCACAGGCCTCATCAAGGGGTGATCCGATCACCCCATGTGGGCCTGTGCCACCCCCTCACCACCCGACTACCCCGATCCCGTGATCGGGGTAATCCGGCGGTGGCATGATGGCATAGCTAGCATAGGGCAGGCCTGATCGGGGGTGGCACAGGCCACATGGGGGTGATGGCTGGGGTCGTCGGTGGTAGTTGGTGGGTGGCTGGGTAGGTGGCACTGGCAGGCCAGGCAGGCATAGTGGGGGACTGGGGGTAACTGGTCACCCCTAACTTTTATTAGGGGCTACTAGGGGTTTTGGTTTGGCCAGGGCAGGGGCAGGGCAGGTGCCAGGCAGGTAGACTTACTGTGTTAGGCAGGCAGAGCAGATGTGAGTAGATTCAGCCAGGGAGGTCTCTCAGTCTCAGCGTGACCAGGGTCAGGAAACAGAAAGGGGGAAGGGACAGGCAACTGGTGGTTTTAATGACTGTATCAGTCAATCAAAATGATAACTCGAGGCCCTATTTGCTGGCGGGCGCTCAGGGCTAACGGTCTGGGTGGGTTTAGATTGATCACTAAGTAACTGGACAGCCTTCCATCATTGATTGGTCAATGATGGAATACTGTCAGTTATTAATTGATACATTTATGACCGCCCATGCATATCGTCACTGTGATGGTGAGCGGCATGCATTAACGGTCAGGGGGCCAGGCCAGGCCTCATTGAAGAGAGAGAAGAGTCTAAGGTTAGTGTACACAGTATAACTATTGTAATTTGATCACACAGGGTTCAGGCAGGGGGCTATATAGATACACAGCATTAGTTAATGTAGCGCAAGGGTTATTTTAAAGTGACAGTGTCCCTTTACTAACTTTACTTCATTTTTAATACTATTGAGACTTGAAATGATGATGTACACCTTATATTTATTTGTTTTTTTATACTAATACATTGTTGTGTTTTTTTTATTGCAGGGTGAAGAAAATATTTGGGGGGTGTTTGCCCTGACGCCCCAATGGACGGGCCGCCCCTGATATATATATATAATATATATATAATAATATATATGTTTTCATTGTACAATGGCTCTTTATGTATATTGCGCGTGTAGTGTTATTTGAAAAGCTCATAGTTCATGAACTTTTAGATTTATATCAGCATTATGAAGCATGTTACATTTACAAAATCACCAAGTATTAAAAAAAAACATTTTTATTCCTCTATATCCCTTCCTTCCTTTACTGGGAGCTTCACTCTTGTTTTGCTAGTTAAAATATGAAACCATATGGCAACTGTCAAAGCAGTAATTCTTCATCTCCTTAAATTATGGACTCTTGAAAGAACATCGCATACAATATTTGATTTGACAGTGGTTAGTTCATAGTGTTAGAAAATTAATGCAGCGTTACATTTCGTCTGTGCAGGGGTTATATCATCTCATATTGATTTTGCACCTCGTTTTTCCAAGACAATGAAGTTTGAACTTTTGTGATATATCCTTTGCTTGTGCTGAATTCAAAGAGGCAAAGAAGACGAGTACATTAAATGTAATTGAGTGCTACATTTTCAAATATAAGAGAATTCATAAAATATATGGTTGCTGTGACACGCCTGGATAAAACTGTTAGAGCAGAAAGTAAAATGGTGCCAGGTGTTTTGATATTCATAGCTTTTCTATTATGGTTATGCTTCTTTATTTTATTATGTTGTTTTATTATGTATATTAACGAATAATGCAGTATTGTTATGTGAATATTATACCTATTTTAGAAAAAGCTGCTGTGGAAATACTTTTTTGTTACAAATGTCCTATATATGTAGATGATTAGCAGTTATATTTAATTTCATGTATTTATTCAAAGACCGATTTGTTTTAGTAGTCCAATTAATTTGCTTTTTTTAGTTACCAATTAGCAATAAAATCAGTATTTTAGGGAAACAAACTGAATATAGCTTTTAAAACATGTAGTGTTCTAAACTAAAGTAGATGTATCTAGCATCCAGTGAGTAAAGAAGGAGGATCTCAAGAGGAAGACTGACTGAAGTCTTATCTGTTTTACTAATAGCATTGTTTATCTGCCTCCTTCCCTGTAGTGTTTATTACCGATCAGAAAAAATTAAGACAGGATTCTAGGCAGGTACGTTTTCATCTTCTGGACCCTGAATTTGGGGTGGAGAAAAGCACATTGGCTAGAAACAACAATACTAAGTTCAAAAGAAAATATAAAAAGCTATATTAATTTTTTTTTTTTTTAAATACTGATTTTATTGCTAGTCATTAACTAAATAAACAAATGAAACCTTACTTTAAGACCACTACAATGGACCTTTAACATTGTATCGCGCAGTACATATACTGAATTGTGCCTCACTCACACTTTTTTATACCAATTAACTTGTATTGTACAAATCACACTACTACTCACACTATACCACAATGTCAGTGATGCTATTTACACATAGCCTACCAGTTATGGTATCTACATGAATCCATTAATCATAATATATTATTATTATTATTATCCTTTATTTGTAACGTGCCAAAATATTCTGTAATTCTATACAGGGCTTTAGTATAAGGCAAAAACTATCTTAATAAATTGCAAAAAAATGGAGGGCCCAGTCAAACATACATAGTGCTTTCCAGAAGCACCTTACAAGATTGAAAACTTGAAAACTTACTGTCTACCGCATCATACAATAAATATACCATACATCACTGAAGACAAGCTACACATTTTATACCATCCATACTATACAACATTATACATCAGTCACACTATACTCCATTGTGCATTAGGCCAATATATCACATTGTTTATCACCCACACTATACTGTAAAGAACATCAGTCACACTATACTGCACTATACTGCATTAAACATCAGTCACACTATACTGCCTTCTACATCAGTCATACTATACTGTAATGTATATCCCCACATTCACACTACACATCATTCATACTACAATGTACATCAGACCCCTATACCACATTGTACATTGGTCACAATAAATTGTATTGTAATTCAATCCCACTTTACCACATCATGCATAAGTCACACAATATTGAAGTGTACATCGATCCCACTATCCTCACTATACCATATTGTTCATCCATGACACTACATTGCATTGTACACATATCACTGCAAACCCCACTATACTGCACTATACACCAGTGGCAGCATGTCACATTGTACATCAGAATCATATTTATAAAGATCCCTCATTGGCTTCCACTAACAATATACTGCCCTTTGATGCAATGGTAGCAAGAGGTAAATAGGAGTAATTTTTTGGGGAAAGTATTGCACATAAAAATGGAGAAGCCAATTGGAAAGAAAGAATGAAGAAGTGAATTGTTTTGCACCAGGCTCTGCCACTGCAATTTTGTTTATTCCTCATATTATTAATACACATCCCTTCTTTTGTTGTAAGCAATTGTATAGGGAATATTCATATTCATCTAAATTATGTTTCTCTCTGCAAGTTACCCCTTCCATATAGAAATCTAGCTTGCTTATAACAATTCTCCCCATCAATGAGGGAGTCCCTCCTACCATTTAACATATAAAAATAAAACCTTAACTTGTGCCTTACCTATTCCCTTGAACTTCAGCCAAGCCAATCAACATGTCCGAAAAGTTTCCAATAGGATCTGCGGATGGGTTCAGCTCCTTGACCCGGGCCCACTAAATCCTGCATTCCAGAGTACCACCACACAAGAATCCCAGTTCTTTATGTAAGTAAAATAGAGTGTTCTGTTTCCATCCATCCCATCTTAGCATCTTTAATAGCAAAGACTGTGATCCTGAAATAATCTTCCTGTCAACCCTAAAATACTCTCTTTAACATCTCTAACCCAAACACTTTTTAATCACTAGTAGTATATGATTTTGATTTGTGCTCTATTCCTTAGCCCCGCACACAAATTGTTCATTCTTACCCAAACAGCAAGCAATCATCTAATAACTTGTATATATTACTACACTGCAGTAAATAAAATATCATTCCATAAAACTAGAAGAAAAGTTGATGCTGTATATGGCCTCACTGTGTGCTCTTTCTTCAAATGGGCAGTTGTGAAACCATAGCCTGGGGCAGCCCATGTCCGTGTAATGCATAGTATCTATATTGTCTCTACAGAGAGGGAATGATTTATCACCAAATGATACACTGTCCCCGTGCTGGATGCAGATCTCTCCCTTGGGCCACAGCCATGAAACACCTGCTTTTTAGATTACTGTGTGAAGTTTGAAGGAGAAGGTCAGTAAGAGCTTTAAGCAATGGATAGAACCTCCCATCCTGTTCCTGGAATTTTGGGATAAGAGAAAAGTGTCAAGTCTGTAATAGGAGGACAAAGGCTCAAGAAATACTGACCCTCTTCACAAACCTGGCCTTGAGCAATGACTTTCCCAATCTAAACAAATATAGCACTAAACCTGAAGTATCTACTGTCAGGACCTTCTGACTTTAGGAAAGTACTTGAGAAAGTAAACTGTGGATGAAACAATGTGCATTGTAACAATCTTAAGCACCAGATAAACATACTAATACACGGCTTAGCCTTCCTTTTTATGTGCCTGTAAATACATGTAGTTTATCAGAAGAATATGTGCGTGAGTACATTCGTAGGAAGGAAACACCGGCTTACAGCCAGACTTTAAAAATACACGAAAGGTGAGAACAACAACATAACAGAAATTATTTCCCAAAAAATGTTTACTAAGCATGCAGCAAAATGAAAAATATACTACCATACTGTATGTTATGATTTACTTGTGAATTCTCCTGCAAATCCTACAGACATGTGATACAATTTGCTAAGAAAGCTGATAACTTTATTTTTTTATAATATTTGTAACTGGTAAATCAAATGTATAAATATTTCAAACTTGGTGATTCTATTAAAATAGGAGTTCCACAGTGAAAGTTTAATATAATATAGTATTAATTATATTAAGATGTTTTTAATCATCTCTCTTGATGAATATTTAGTTATAAAATGGTGGATATAATATGTATGGTTACTAAGAAAGAGAGCTTAGTGAATACTGTGAATGGTTGTGAGTAACCTGCAAGTTTTCAATCTTTGGTGAAAGCACTATGGAAACTGGATTCTAACCTCAAAGACAGGGCCCTCCATCCTTTGTAATGTGGTAATATTGTTTTGCCTTGATCACAACTTATGTATAGCGCTACAGAATAAGTTGGCGCGTTACAAATAAACGATAATAATAATCACAGTCATTGTAGCCTGCCACAACTATTATTCTTTTATTATAATTTCCTTTATTTGTAACACGCCAACACATTCCGTAGTGCATATTCTCCTTTACAGTGTTAATTCAGTGAGTATCCCATCCAATTAAAATTACTTCTTATGTTGTTGTTGTTTAGTCGTTCAGTCATGTCCAACTCCCAGTGACTCTATGGACCGCAGCACGCCAGGTGCATCTCTCAGTCACTGTCCCTCTGAGCTCCATCAAGTTCATGTTCATTGCTTCAGTGACCTCACCTTTCCATGTCCTCCTCTATCGTCCCCTTCTTCTTGTGCCTTGAATCTTTCCCAGCATCAGGGTCTTCTCTAGGGAATCCTACCATCTGGTGATATAGCAAAAATCATGAGCTTCAGCCTCATGATCCTACCTTATAGTAAACACTTTGGGCCTCATTCAATTGCTACGTTTTTGAGATCCGGGCTCGCAAATGGTGATCGCAAGCTACGTTGCTATTCAGATGCCTTCCGCTTGCGGGCTCCGATTGGGTTACGTGCTGCGAGCTACGATTCCTAGCGATTTGTTCAATCGCAGCTTACCGTATATACTCGAGTATAAGCCGACCCAAGTATAAGCCGAGGCACCTATTTTACCACAAAATACTGGGAAAACTTAGTGACTCGAGTATAAGCCGAGGGTGGGAAATGTGTTGCCCCCTGTGTCCCTCTTGTGTGCCCTCTGTGTCCCCCTCTTGTGTGCCCTCTGTGCCCCTTTCTTGTGTCCCCTGTCTCTCTCTCCCCTCTCTCTCTCCTGTTTCTCTTCCCCCCTCTTCCTCTCCTGTGTCTCTCCCCCCTCTTCCTCCCCTGTGTCTCTCCCCTCTCTCCCCTCCCTTGTGTCTCTTCCCCTCCTCTCCCTCCCCTGTGTCTTCCCCTCCTCTCCCTGCCCTGTGTCTCTTCCCCCTCCTCTCCCTCCACTGTGTCTCTATCCCCACTCTCCCTCCCCTTTGTCTCTTCCCCCCTCTCCCTTCCCTGTGTCTCTTCCCCCCTCTCCCTCCCCTGTGTCTCTTCCCCCCTCTCTCTTCCCTGTGTCTCTTCCCCCCTCTCACTTCCCTATGTCTCTTCCCCCTCTCCCTTCCCTGTGTCTCTTTCCCCCCTCTCCCTCGTGTCTCTTTCCCTCCCCCTCCCTTATCACCCTCCTCAACCCCCCTTCCAAACCCCCCTCCACAACCCCCCTCCCCCTCCTCATCCTCCCTCCTCCTCATCCTCCCTCCTCCTTATGACCTCCCTCCTCCTCATTACCTCCCTCCTTCTCCCTCCTCCTCATTACCTCCCTCCTCATTACCTCCCTCCTCCTCATTACTTCCTTCCTCCTCATTACCTCCCTCCTCATTACCTCCCTCCTCCTCATTACCTCCCTCTCTCCCTTTCCCCTCACTTACCTTCCATCAGCAGCTTCTCCTCCTCGCGTCTTCCGGCTGTGTCGGGACCTGGCCAATACTAATGTCGTGATGCGCATGTGACGTCACATCATTAGCATATGCCGGGTCCCGACGCAGCCGGAAGACGCGCAGAGGAGCAGCTGCTGATGGAAGGTAAGGGAGGGGAAAGGGAGAGGGGGAGGTAATTAGAAAGGGGTAAATTGAGGAGGGGGGTTGAAGAGGGGGAATGGAGAGACATGGGAGAGGGAGAGGGGAGATGGAGAGACACGGGAGAGGGAGAGGGGGGATGGAGAGACACAGGAGAGGGAGAGGGGGGGTGGAGAGACACGGGAGAGGGAGAGGGGGGACGGAGAGACACAGGAGGGGGAGAGGAGGGTGGAGAGACAAAGGAGAGGGAGAGGGTGGATGGAGAGACACGGGAGAGGGAGAGGGGGTGGAGAGACATGGGAGAGGAAGAGGGGGCATGGATAGACATGGGAGAGGGGGGTGGAGAGACACAGGGTGACTCGAGTATAAGCCGAGGGGGCCCTTTTCAGCCTTAAAAAAAGGGCTCAAAAACTTGGCTTATACTCAAGTATATATGGTACTTCCCTCAAAACCTTTGATCTTTCACGGCCACAAGGGTTATGGGCACAAAAAATCCTGATTCACTATTCCATTGCTCCGATTACGCTTATGTCAAGTGCGTAAATGGCCAATCTCGAACCACAGGTTACTTGTATCAAGAAGATGTAGCAAATCGTAGAACTTGAAATGAAAATATAAAATCAATACAGCACTGTAAATGATGGGGAGCACAATGGGTGACAATAAAATTAAAAGCACGACATTCAAGCCCATAGGACTTTCAATGGAAATTAAACGTGAAATAAAGTATTTGATTTTGGCGATGTGCAAGCTTGAGAATGTTGTGTTTTTAATGCTAATGTCCCCCATTGTGTTCCCCATCATTTACACTGCTTTACAGTGCTGGATTGAATTTATATTTGCATTTACAGTGCTCCGAGTTTGCGGTCTTGGAACCCGAGTTACGCCCCTTGCGGCCGCGATCATGTTCAAGCCCGCGAATGCTTACTGCCGATAGCATGGTTTACTTTTAGCGGGAAGGGGGACTAACTTACGGGCCCGGCCAATTGAATAGCAGTGTAAACGTAGAGCAACGCGAGGACGTAACTTGATCACAGGAAATCTGCGATTTGCAGTCCAAGGGACTCTAAGCAGTTTTCTTCAACACCACAATTCAAAGGCATCAGTTCTACGACGCTCAGACTTCTTTATGGTCTCACATCTTCATTTTACAACTGGGAATACCATAGTTCTAACTATGCAGACCTTTGTTGATAGTTTAATATCTTTGCTTTTTACTAGCTTGTCCAAGCTTGCCATAGCTTTCCTCCTCTTTGCACTCTCTTCTTTCACCCTCATCAATAGGTTTTTTAGTTGCTGCTCACTTTCAGCCAGCAGTGTAGTATCATTAGCGTATTCTCATGTACTGGATTGCATTTCTTTGATTGGCTTAGAAATCCTAGGATGGGTTTCTCGGTTAAAGAAAAAATGAAATGGCAGGTGGTGGAGCAAGCATTTCAATCTTGCTTCATTGCTGCTCAGCTTTAAGGTACATTTTCAACATTTTTATAGCCCCGCATTTTTAGCACATTGGTTCCTCTGTTTTATTAGATGATTTTACTTATTTCAGAGAGAGAGAACAATTACACAGATCATTAAAGTAAAACCAAATTATTGTGGCAAGATCGCTACATTATGGAAAATGCATTATACATCAGATTGGTGAAAACCATCAGTTTCAAAACAGCCCTGCATTTTACATGAGCAATCCTTAAAGGGGTTGTTGAGTTACCTTATTAGTAGAGTTAATAGTGTTCCTATAAGAAGAGGCAACATCATAAAAATCTGTAGATAGATACAATGTAAAGAAAAAGACCTAATTATATAAAAGTTGTTATTCCACATTAGTTAGCATTTTCCACCTTCTGTACCTTGTTGGAAAGCATATTAGCTTATAATGCTTAATTTGCAGAGTTTTAACTTACACTGATTAAATGCAAATAATTTACTATTCTTGAAAGATTATAACTCTAGTCTGCTCTAGAATCATTTCAAGCAAATGCTGGGAAATTACATTGCACAGTGAGCAGCCTATTGATTGAGGACAGGCAATAGAAATTAATTACTAAAATATGGAAATAGAAATTGTAACAGAATTCTAAATGCTATAACTACTGTTATGACTAATACATCTCTTTGTTGGTGTATAGTGACCTTTATTTTGAAAGCAGCATATTTAAAATATAATTATTACTTGATAATATGCAAAATGTTACAAAGATAAAAAAGTAAATATATCAACTAATGATATCATTATTGTAGCAAGTTTAAGTATTATATTTATTTAAAAATAGACACAATAATGGCAAATCAAGTAATGTCCCTTAAAAATATAGCTCATATCTATTATAACCCAGTAAGTTTAGGAGTAGGAACTGTCCCGCATTACTGAATTGACCAGTGGCTGTCCTGTTTGTCTTAGAATATGCAAAATGGAAATTCACAGCATGTTGCCCACCCTCCTTGCACACTCAAACAAGTGATAGAGGTTAACATGGCTGCCCCTAGAGGCGAGCAGAGGAGAATGAAAATATGGGGAATCTCATAACCATATGCAAGTGGGCTAATAATGGTAGAAGCAACTTGCACTTTTAGAGGATTAGTCACCTGGTACGGTTTTGGGATGTAGAATGTATCCAATTCTATTGAACTCATGCAAAAATGTTGTGGTACAATAAAGAATTAAATGGAAGTGCAATATTAGAACTCCCACTACCCTCATGTTACAGACCAACAATCAGTAATCTATAGGTCCAGTATGGAATACACTTGTAACAAGCAGAATATTCAAAGATTTTCTATAAAAATTATTTTATGCCATAGGCATACATGGAGCCCGATTCAATTTGACGCCTGCATCTCTGCTGTAGTCTGCTACAATTCCGGTGCTATTCAATTGAACAAGCCCGCAAGTTAGGGGGCAAAAGCCAAAACCATAAACCATGCACTCGTATGTAGCATTTCAGGGCGGGAACATGATCAATTAAGCAAGGCCGGAACTAGTCATTTAGAAACAGCAAATAGAAAATGAGGCTGTCATTATTATGTCAGTAAAACATGGAGGTTACATGGGAGTCCGATATGAGATCAGACTGGCAAAACCGCAAAATACAAAATAATAAAAATGAATGCCAATACTGTTATAGTCCATGTGGGTGGCCTTATATGTATTAACTCATTGATTCCCAAGATCAATATAACCCTGAAATGAAACATAAAAAATATATTTTTTATTGTTGATTTGTGATCTTAAGACTGTTGTGCAATTAATTCTAATGTCTTTCATCGCTTTCCCCGCCATTTACAGTGCAGTATTGATTTTTTATTTGCATTTACAGTGCTGCAGACAGGGGTTATTGCTCAATTGAATTGGGCTCATAGTTGCTAATGTTGTTACTTTCTTACATATTTCACAATTCTTTTTTTCCCCCAAACTGATACTTTAACCTAAGAAAAGAATGTGTGTAAACTCAGATATCACAAGTTGATCCAGGATTAACAAAAACATTATTAAAGTCTTTATTTACCAAAACACATCTTGTTAAAACAATTACTCACTAGCAGATTCTTGGCAGTATATAACTTCCTGTAACAGAAAATGTGAGACTTTTCCTGAAGCATTTGATTTATATCACAGTCTCCTTGCAGAAGTTCAAATAAAAGTCTTGGGGAATAGGGATGTTTAAGACAAGATTTAAGTTACCCAGGAGAGTTGGAGAAGATATATGTGCAGTAGGAAAAAAAGGGCTTTCGACAATATTATTATTTTTTTCCACTTTGACACAACGGAGGTAAACTATGAAAAAAGATAAGATAAGAGGACAGGGAGAGGAGAAAATAACAGCTATTGTCGAGGTCAGAAAGGGGAGAATTTTATACTTTTAGTTATTTTGGTTAGGGCATTAAAATAAATGTTTAAAGAACATTTACTCCATGGAGGAATTGTACGTTCATAAGTCCATGCTTAAATAAACCATTTATATAAGATCTTCCCCTCCTCCTTTTTGAAGTTTACACATTGTTCATACTTGGATTTGCAAAGAAGTAATCAAAGACACAATTTTAATTTCTCTTTTAGTGCACACAAATACAAAGATCATGTATCTAGCCATATTGTATTACCAAGACAGTAATGCACAAGGAATACCCGTGACTTGAACTATGTGTGCTGAACTAGACTTCTGGAAAAAGATCTTGAATAAACATAATTCTAAACAAATCTTTATGGGGAACAGTCACCTGCCTAGGAATCTATATATTTTACAGGAGCGTGCATTAAGATTTGTAATTAAGACATATATATATAAATATCCCCTACTGGATTGCTAGATTGTTGTGGTGAAGGGGCTTGTGTTCCTCAATTAATCTGTGACCTAAACCATGTAGGATCACCCAAGATGGGCAAATCATAGCAGAAAGGTAAGACAAGTTGTGGTCCACTGGAGAAGGAACTGGCAAACAACTCCAGTATGTTTGCCAAGAAAACCATATGGATAAGCACAATAAGAAACAGTCAGATGTGCCTGGCATGCTGGGGTCCATATGGTCACAGAGAGTCAGACACAATGAAGGATAACAACAAATATATATATATATATATATATATATATATATATATGTGTGTGAGAAAAGAGCTACTATTCAGTGCAGACCCCTAAATAAGCTTATAGAGATGGTAATTATGAAGTATATGTGCAGTAAAGTATGACTTAGGTCAAGACACATAAAGTCCAACTCCAGTTTTAAAATACATTATCCTTTATTAATGGTTTTAAAACCATATAAACATGAACAATTCAAATCATAATATATCTGCAGGGTGATACATTATATAATATCCTAAGTAGCCCTAATATGGTCACAAGATATAAGTCACTAATAATTTACAATTATCATCAGATAAGTAAATTGTATCAGCGTCAAAAAAGCGAGAAAAGATTTTTGCTTTCTTATTCAAGATTCCAAGAAGTTCATATATTACTGGAGCAGGATATTTATAATAGGGTAAGTATCAATTGACTTTACTATGATTAATTATTTTTTTTAATTCCTTAGATGCTGCTATGGTTGAGAAGAAACAGATGATGTTGAAAGAAACAAGACATAGAATTATACATTATATTTTTTGCAATATGTACATCGCAAATTCTGATACAAATAAAATTGTAACACAAATAAAAATACAATTGCCGATATGAATATAAAGAGAAAATATATAAACTAAATATGAATAATAATAAAAATCAGTGTTGGTGATTATTAGTTATAATGCAATCCATTTTGGAATACATTAATTCCCATGTAAAAATTTTTTATAAATACATAGCTTACTCTAGGACAGGAAGTATAACTAAGGGTACTTAGTAATTCAAAACATTTCTGGCCATTCTGATCATTTTGTTTTCCTTTAGTGGGGTCACCTCTGCTGTTCCTGATACTGCACACATGTTCTCTGATTCTCTGCCGCAGCTGGTGATACCAACGTACCTCTTATCACAGGGACACTCAAGGCAATATATAATTCCTTAGGAACCACAGTTATATATTAAATGTATCATCCTATTTCTATTTTCAAATGTTTGGATGTTGCATAGAATGAATGAGTCTTAGTGGATTTGCTTGAGTATTTCTCTTTTTCCTGTAGAAATGGCGATTGACAATTATGTCCCGTATAGTAGGAGATCTACGCCAGCTAACATGGATTATTGGACCTAGAAACTCATTGAGGCCTTATCTGTTCTGAGAGTGCAACCATGTTTGTTCAAGATCCCAGCAATTGTCTTCCATTGTTATTTACAAGTACCTACAAACATTACCTTATCATCAGGTTGAACCAGCAGTGCCTCCCTATTGGCATGAAAGGACAGATGGAAGGCCTTTTGATTATTCTTTTGCTGTTACCATGGGTGTAGGAACCTGGTGGTGGTGGTGGGGGGGGGGGGGGGGGGGGGGGGGGGGGGGGGGGGGGCAACCCCCCCCCCCCCCCCTTAGATTTTCAGTGTGTGTAGAGAAGCAGTTGTGTGGTACTTTTATACAATATGCAGTATAACTCTCACAGTCTGACTGCCCTATACCTCTCCTGCTTCCACCTGGGCCCTGCAACAAGAACCATTTGCTAACTCTCACACTCTGACTGCCCTATACCTCCCCTGCTTCCACCTGGAACCTGCAACAAGAACCATTTGCTAACTCTCACACTCTGACTGCCCTATACTTCTCCTGCTTCCACTTGGAACCTGCAGCAAGAACCATTTGCTAACTCTCACATTCTGACTGCCCTATACTTCTCCTGCTTCCACCTGGAACCTGCAACAAGAACCATTTGCTAACTCTCACATTCTGACTGCCCTATACTTCTCCTGCTTCCACCTGGAACCTGCAACAAGAACCATTTGCTAACTCTCACACTCTGACTGCCCTATACTTCTCCTGCTTCCACTTGGAACCTGCAGCAAGAACCATTTGCTAACTCTCACATTCTGACTGCCCTATACTTCTCCTGCTTCCACCTGGAACCTGCAACAAGAACCATTTGCTAACTCTCACATTCTGACTGCCCTATACTTCTCCTGCTTCCACTTGGAACCTGCAACAAGAACCATTTGCTAACTCTCACACTCTGACTGCCCTATACTTCTCCTGCTTCCACCTGGAACCTGCAACAAGAACCATTTGCTAACTCTCACACTCTGACTGCCCTATACTTCTCCTGCTTCCACCTGGAACCTGCAACAAGAACCATTTGCTAACTCTCACATTCTGACTGCCCTATACTTCTCCTGCTTCCACCTGGAACCTGCAACAAGAACCATTTGCTAACTCTCACACTCTGACTGCCCTATACTTCTCCTGCTTCCACCTGGAACCTGCAACAAGAAGCATTTGCTAACTCTCACATTCTGACTGCCCTATACTTCTCCTGCTTCCACTTGGAACCTGCAACAATAACCATTTGCAAACTCTCACATTCTGACTGCCCTATACCTCTCCTGCTTTCACTTGGAACCTGCAACAAGAACCAATTGCAAACTCTCACATTCTGACTGCCCTATACTTCTCCTGCTTCCACCTGGAACTTCCCTGCCCCCCTTCCATCCACCCCTTTTTTTCTTAATGTATAGGCTCATTCAAGTCAACAACACCTGCTAATTACTCCTGATTACTCTTCTAAAAGACACACTGTGTCACAATGTTTCCTCTCACCTTCTTCTGCTTTATAACCTCCTGTCTATCTCTCAAATTCTCCTCCCCATTTCCCCCACATCATGTATCCAATGAAATAACCATTTCACCTTCTCTCATCTCCTCCCGTTTTTCTTTGGCCATCTCCTACAGCTCACAAGCAAAAACGCTTTTCCTGTGCACTCTGGGATGCACAATCTATCTGCAATAAACTCACTTTCATCCATGACCTATTCTCTTTGAACTCCCTCCATCTACTGGCTCTCAAAGAAACCTGTCTCTCTCCTACAGACACTGCCTCCCTTGCTGCACTCTCCCATGGTGGTTTTCACTTCAGTCACACACCTCGACCTGGGAACCGACATAGTGGTGGTGTTGGCATATTACTTTCCTCTCGGTGCACATTTCACTCCATACCAACTATTCCTTCCCTCTAATTTTCATCTTTTGAAGTTCACACCATCCGCCTTTTCTCACCTATCTTTTTATGTGTTGCTGTGATCTATCACCCCTCTGGACCAGCCTCTCAATTTCTTAATCTGGCTCCCTCACTTTCTCTCCTCCAACGTTCCTTTACTCTTTCTTCGCGACTTTAACATTGCCATTGACACACACATCTCTACTACTGCTGCCAAACTACTTTCACTCACCTCTTCCCTTGGCCTCTCACAATTGACAACTCACCATGATGGACACTCCCTAGACCTTATTTTCACCCATCTCTGCACAACCTCTAACCTCGCCATCTGCCCACTCCCTCTATCTGACCACCACCTTCTATCCTGCAGCCTCACTACATCTTCCTCTCACTGCCCTTCTTCTATCCCAGTCACCATTAACCACAGAAACCTTCAAGCACTTGACCCACATACCTTTCCACTGTTTCACAACCCATTCTCAGTACCCTTACTGATCTCACTTGTCCTGACACTGCCACCTCAAAGTACAACATGACTCTTCTTCCACCCTTGCCTCTCGTCCATTCCTGTCTCACAGCTGAAGACTTTGCCAGGCATTTTAAGCATAAAATTGAAAACATTTGTAACAAACTCTCCTCTCAACATGACTCACATACTCCCTCCTCTCAACTAACTGATAACAGTTACCCTTCCCTAATCCCACAGCCATTATGCATTCCTTTGACGTTGTAACAGAGGATGAAGTATCCAGCCGCTATCAACCACTCGCCTTACTACCTGTCCTCTAAATCCTATTCCATCACAGCTTATCCCCCTGCTCTCACACATCTCTTAACCTTTCCCTAAACACTGGCACCTTTCCATCATCTCTAAAACATGCCTTAATTTCACCCATTATTATTATAAAAACCCTCATCTGACACTGATTCAGCAACTAACTACCGTCCTATCTCTCCTCTTCCCCTGGCTTCCAAACTGCTTGAGAGTCTCATCTACAATCTCCTTACCCAATTTATCTCCTCCAACTCCCTTCTTGATACCTTCCAATCCGGATTCCAGCCCCAATCCTCCACTGAGACAGCTCTAACAAAAGTCACTAATGACTTGCTCACTGCCATGTCAAAGGGTCTCTTTTCTATTCTACTTCTCCTGGATCTTTCTGCTGCCTTTGATACAGTTGATCACCCTCTACTAATCCAAATTCTCCTCTCCCTTGGAATCAGAGATACTGCTCTCTCATGATTCACATCATACCTATAAGATCGAACATTTAGTGTCTCCTTCTCTGGCACCTCTTCTTCTCCTCATCCCCTGTCTGTTAGCGTACCCCAAGGTTCAGTCCTAGGCCCCCTCCTATTCTCCATCTATACATCCTCACTTGGCACCCTAATAAAATATATTGGATTTCAGTATCATCTCTATGCAGATGACACTCAAATCTACCTCTCAGCAACTGATATATCCCCCTCTCTTCTAACATATGTTTCCAACTGCCTCTCAAGCATGTCCTCCTGGATGTCCGCCTGCCATCTCAAACTCAACATGTCTAATACCAAACTCCTAATCTTCCCACCATCTACTACAGCATCAATTCTTCACACCTCTCTCACTGTCTACAATGCTATCATCACTCCCACCTCCCAAGCCCATTGTCTTGGGGTTCTACTGGACCCTGCCCTCTCTTTCATTCATCACATACAGTCAATAACAAAATATTGTCTTTTTAATTTAAAAAAACATTTCCAAAATATGTCACTACCTTACACAAGACACAACTAAGATTCTAATAGATTCCCTCATCATATCCCATCCTGACTACTGCAACTCACTTCTGGCTGGCCTACCCACCACCCGTCTATGCCACCTTCAATCCATAATAAATGCCTCTGCTAGACTCATCTACTGTACTAAACGCTCTGTGTATGCAGCACCTCTGTCAATCACTCTGGTTTCCTGTAGCCTCAAGATTAACATTTAAAATGATGACCCTACCTTACAAAGCCCTCAACCACACTGCACCCCCTTATATCTCTGCTCTCATCTTCAAATATTCACCCACCCAACCTCTTCGATCTGCTAATGTCCTTCTTCTATCTTCGTCTCTCATCGCCTCCTCTCACTCCCACTTTCTGGACTTTTTTCGCGCTGCCTCTATTCTCTGGACCTCCTTGCCTCACTCCACCAGATTATCCTCCTGCTTCAAATCCTCACTAAAAACACACCTGTTTAAAGAAGCCTATAACCTGCCTCCTTAAAGTGCACATTGCATTTTTCACCCTCCTGTACCACACCCAAAACCTTTAGATTGTAAGTATGCGAGTTTTCAATATTGCCTGGTGCTTTGGGGAAAACACTTTGAACACTGGATTCTAAGCTCAAATACAGGGCCCTCCATATTTTTTAATGTGTTATTATTGTTTTGCCTTGATAACAACGTATGTATAGCACTACAGAATATGTTGTCGCGTTACAAATAAACGATAATAATAATAATAATATCCCCCCAGATTTTTTGGGCTCCTACATCCATGTAACCTCTGTCACATAGTCTCGCCCTAAGTTCACTCTGGGAACAAAGTCTTAAGCTCTCCAAATCAGAGCAGTTCCTGTGTAACCTTAAAACTTTCCCCACCCGAATTTACCAATTTAGTGAAAGGTAAATGAGAGCAGCTAAAGTGAAGAATGCTATTAGCGAACATAGCTTTCTGGAAACTAAATAAATGAATGTTCCCTGAATTGCTCTTCTAATAGTAACATTCAAGTCTACCAACCAAAAATCTATATGATGTGCTATTTTAAGTTTAAATTATTGTTATTCGACTCCATGATAAAATCTCAGAAAGATTCCATCCCATAGAATGAATAGATTGGCAATATAATTTAGCCACAGCAGGATTTTATAGATGCACTGGTTCATCGTTTCTGAGGATACAACGCTTCCACCATCCTAAATAGATCTTAGCATATGTGGGAGCACATGCCGCCCCATTGCGGTACCGCTAGCCTGTAGAAAAAAAAATATTTTATATAAACACGTAGTGCCTGTTGCCAGTGTTTTTGGGCCCTGGGTCATTTTCTGCATATTGTACAGTGAAGGGCTTCTTGATCACAAGCTTAATGAATTTCTGGCAAGTAGCCTTTTTACCAGGTTTATTTCAGCCGATGCCACACTGGGTGCAAGCTCCAAGGAGACCATATAAAATGTTTTGGATTAAACAGTGAACAAATATAGTGGATTTGTTTTGATATTTTAGGCCACATTCACATGTCTTTTACAATTATACCATGTTCGGAACCTCTGACGGATATTATTAAAGTAGTTATGTAGTAAAACAAATTGTAATAATTTCCTAATTAATTAATTTTCTCACAATTTGTATTAGATTTCATGCTTTAAATTTTTGTACAGCATTGCTACTCATCTGATGGTCTATAGATATATAAAGTGACTCAGCATCACATGTTGCCAGAAAAGGTGTTTCTCCAAGTACCTTCAAGTTTGTTGAGGATGTCCATTGTATCTCTAACATAAGAAGGCAGGATAAAAACAAAAGGTCTCTGGCAGATGTACAAATATTTGCTGGCCTGTTTACACAGGTTGCCATTGCAAGAGTTAATAGGTCTGCCAGGGGGTCTCTTTTGACTTTGTGCATTTTAGGAAATATATAAAAAGTTGCAACGTTGTTATCTTTTACCCATAATAAAGAAAATAATTTCTGGTTCCTAATGTTATTATTATTCTTTTCATTAATTAAATTAATATATTCAGCCAATAAAGTTAGTGGTGGATTCGCCACCAATTTTTTTTGCAACATTGAGGGTTCAATATTTGTCTCATTGTTTCTTCTATATATTTCTCTGTTGGCCAAATGATAACATTAGCGTCTTTATCTGAAGGCTTGATATCTATCCCATTGGCTCATATCAATAAGAGATCTACATTTTCTGTTACTTATATTTTTAAAGCCAGCACAAGACAGATTACCAAATTCCTCTGTGACTTTTCAAAAAAATCTCCACTTATGCATATATTTAGGTAGGGGTAAAAGAGTAGATTTAATCCTAAATTCTCTAAGCCCTGTGCCATTTTCTGCATATTGTACAGTGAATGCCTTCTTGATCACAAGCTTAATGAATTTCTGGCAAGTAGCCTTTTTACCACGTTTATTGCAGCCGATCCCACACTGGGTGAAAGCTCCAAGGAGACCATATAACATTTTTTGAATTAAACAGTGAACAAATATAGTGGATTTGCGTTGATATGTTAGGCCACATTTATAGCTTGTCTTTTAAAATGATACCATGTTCGGAACCTCTGATGGATATTATTAAAGGTTACAAAGCATGCCGCAGTCATTTTAGTGCATATTGCATTTTAATACCTAGGTATCTCACATTTAAAGACTTTTTCACAATAAATCATGTGACACAAAGAAAAAGTAAAAACAAAGTTAACAAAAAATACTATCTCTCTTTAGTTGTAAAAGTTCAGTTTGCATTACCACATGAGCATAAATCTGCTAGCGAAATTATTTTGTGGCTTTGATAACAAATGGCTGTATACAGATAGGAGCAGGAATTTAAGCAAAACTGTCTGCACAGCACTTATCAAAGGACTGACAAGAAATCTGTATCTGGGTGGCACTTAACCCAAACATACTTACAGGCACCAAGATAAGGTCTGTTGAAGAGAGAAAAACCTGACAGCATTCCTACATGCCCATAATTGTTTTCTTACACTCGGGATGCTTGTGCTAAACCCATCATAAGACTGGCAGGTAAATAAATACAAGTGACCTTGAGGTTAAAATGAAAATAGAACAAATTTGAAGATCAAGACCTTCAAGGCAATTTCAATGAGAGATGAGTCATAAAAGTCTGGACTATCATTTAGCACTTAAGCAAATCAGTTATAGCTGGAGACAGAACAAGTATTGGGACCCAGACGGATCTGCCTATAGAAGGGATAAAGGGAGTCTATTCCAAAATGTTGTGTGCAAACAAAACAAGCAAAGAATGAGCATGACTCAAACTCAAATGTAGTCCTTATGTGAAATAACTCTTGTAACTGGATAGTGTATTTTTAAAGCAGGCGTTATATACCACGAATAAGGGCATTTATGTGTGTTTGTGAACAATATTAGAGGAGCTAACCAAATGCCAAGAACATGTTGGCCTTATGGTTGTGATGTGATAAAATGACTTATCTCAGATTTGTTCCTCTCTTTAATATTTAACCTTGTTTCTTAGTAATTATAACATTTTAAAATTAAATAAAATGTGAAGAGAAACAAAGGAATGTATCATACATCTTGATAAAACATCAAGAGCCAATGAATTACCCGTTTTCTAAATATAAGAAATAGGAGCAAATAGCATGTGTTTCTGATTTACACTGGCTTACAGAAAGAGATAGGTTAGAGAATTAAAAACCTCCTGTACTGGTCTGCTACCAGGAAAGGGTTAATTGCCATTTTACAGGAAAGGCATTAGTAGCTATTGTACAGGAAGATATGTATTGAGCGTCCATGGTCTTCTAGGCCCACTCAGATATCAGTGGACTCCTTTCTCTCCTTTTCCTTACTTCTTTTTCTCCCCTTCTTGCTTCATTTCAATTGCTTATTTTAATTGTTCTCTCTGCTTCTATTTCATAGTATGGCTGAATTGTCCTCAGCATAAGGATGAATGCAGGATACCAGAAAGAATATTCAGAGTAGAACAATGCTATCTTAGGTTATAGTTAAGCCAAGCTTTTGTAGGTAGGTAAAATGGGCAGATCAGAAGGCCCTTTTGGCTCTTATCAGCTGCCAAGTCTATCGGCCATATTCAATTGAGCGAATTTGAGATCCGTAAGGCCGTGAGGTCGCAAGCTATTTTGCTATTCAATTGGCGTCTTTTTGCAGGCTCTGAACAGCTTACGAGTTACGGCCTTAAAAAATGGCGCAGATCAAACTAGTAACTTACACCGTCCAGAAGCCATTGATCTGTCACTTTCGTCAGGCTAAAATTGCAAATCGCTATTCAATTGCAACGACTCCTCAAGCCCGCAAAGATTTTCACACCTGTAAACGGCAAATTAAGGAGCAAATCCCACGAGTGCTAGAGAGGGCACACAAGGGGGTTAAACACCCATTCACAGCACTGTAAATGCATGTAAAATATAAATACTGCACAGTATATAAAAGAGAAAGTGATGATAGACATTAGAATTAATTGTCAAATTGTCAGGAAATAAAATTATTTTATATGTGTCATTTCGGGGTTAAATTGATCTCGGGTATCAATGAGTTAATACATATCAGGCCACCCATATGGACTAGAACAGTATTGGCATTTATTTGCATTATTCTTTATTTTGCAAGGTTTGCCAGTCTGATTGCATATCGGACCCCTGAACCTAATTGATTGACATGCAAGCTCCGCGTTTTACTGCCGTCCCATTTTCTATTTAAAATGGCGGTTATGGGCTTGGTGAATTTATCAGGTTCCCGCCCAGAACTGATCCGAACCAGTGCATGCTTTATGGTTTTGGCTTGGGGCTCATAACTCACGCCCCTGCTCAATTGAATTCCATCGCAATTGGAGACCAACAGGAGCCTGCAGCTCACTCACAGATATTTGTCTGTCTGCGATCGAGATATGGGCTTCATATTGAATAGGCCCTATGTTTCCTTGATAATGTTTTGGGTCTGAGAGTAGAAAAAATTATTTCATGATATTTTTTTTAATATAGAGTGTGGTAATTGAATGTGAGAAATGTGGATATTCCTTTGTAAAATAAATGGGTAAAAAGTACATTTTTTATATAATATTTATTAATCCAAGTAAGGATTAAACAACACTGACATGTTATTTTATAATATATTATTTTAAAGAACTTAACTTCATTTTTAACTAGTAAATTAAACTTTTCCGTAATGAGCAGCATTTGTTTTTTGTGTGTAATTAGTCATCTGGGAGGATCCTTGGATGCAAATAAGATCTCTATTCAGTTCTACAAGTACCTGATACATTGTTGTGGCACTTTAACAATAGGATAAAATAGTAACTCAACTTACAGTATGAAAACCCTTCCCCTTAGGTCCAAACAGTACCTATATATACAAATACATTTCCCATACTCAAACTGAGCCTGGTAAAACATAATTTTCCTCTATTAATGCTTTTATGCCCATGGCTCACATAACTGCTAATTTTGTTCATTTTTTTACATACTTTACATCATAAATGTGGGGTTGCACCAAAAGTATGGTGTCCTAAATGACTTGTGTTTCAGAATGCCTCTTTAAGTTAATGGAAAGTAAAGTTCAATGTCAACCTGATATAAAGCGTATAAACAGCAATATGGTCCCTTTTCATTTCTGGTCATTACAGTCACCTTTCCCATCCAAAATAATTCTCAGAGAATTTGTTCACCCCAAACACAAGTGGATGAATGTTGCCAATGCTAAAAAGGACAGTGCCATAGTTAAGATGTAAGTAATTAATGAGAGCTACAGTAATTACTATGTCCAGCTATGTGTCAAGTAATCATTTCATTAAGATCCATTAACTTCTCTGCAGCACAAAATGCAATTTACTAACTGTATATTACCTGCAGATCGTCTAAAGGTTAATTATATAGTATTCACTTTATCATAGCTGTACACCTGAATTTTCAGAAGATTTTTATGAACCATAACCAATGCATCATATTTTTCTATTACTGCTCGAATGCTCCCTTACAGATTGTTTTCTCAGGGCTTCCTTCGGGGGGTACAGGGTTCCTGGTGTATGGAATACCATAAAAAAAAAGACTTTGCAATGCCAAAATTAACTTGGTGTAGTGAACTGAAAGGAGGTCTTATCTGAGTTGTGTGTGCACGTGGGTGTATGTACTTGTGTGTGTGTGTGCTTGTATTGTGATTGGTTACAAGTTGGTTACATGCTCCTACTGACACATCCCAGTAGAGTGGAGTCAAGGTATAATGAGGAGAGTAAATCAGGGTGTTCCTCAGTGATAAGTGAACATGTTCTTCACAGTTTAGATAGAGAACATGGTGTTTTGCATAATTATATAGCAAACACACCTTCCAAATGTTTGTGATCATCATGGTACTGTATCATTGATTTTGCGCATCATTTTTTTAATGATCATTACTTGGTCAGTTCTCTTTCAAAAATCGTAACATAGAGACAAAAATAGTAAAGTAGAACCTTTTATAGGGCATATCTCAAATCTCCAATCTCGAAAGAGAATAATCATTTTAAAACGTAGCTTTTAATAATATAATGAAAATGTTATAGGGAATCTTTTATTAGTACATCCTATCATATCATATCTTAAACAATTGCTTCAAAGTGATTAAAAATACATAGAATCAGTACATTGTTGTAATACTCCAAATACATACACACAAAAAGTGCTGAGTGCTAAATATGATTAATACTGTAGATATTAGGCCAGATATATCTTTCAAAACCCCACTAGTAAGTGGCAATACATACATTTGTGCATGTCATATATAGAAGATTGTGTATATGAATGACATTGTCATTGGGTAAGAATACATTTGCTTACAGAGACAGCCTGATAGTATATTGCAGATGCACTCACAGTATCCTGCTATGTTAGGACAGTGGCACAATGGAAGCTGGTTGTATGAATTGTAGTTAGGACCATATGGGTTTTGTGCAACACTGATAGATGTCTTGAGTAGTGTTGCTTTTCTACTCGATCTAGAGATGCTGTAGAATATGTCATGCCTCTTGCCTGTGGCGAGGATTATATGTAGTCTAGCTTTCCAATGTCCCATACATTTGTATGCACTCAATATGGGTTAAGAGACAGTGTGTTTCAAAAGTGGGATTGCAGCACTGGTGCAATGTATGGATTTGTTTAATTGGGGACATGCTGTATGTTTATATTAGTCCTGTTATTGTAAATGGTTTGTGATTATGGCTGAAGTTGTGGTTGCAAAAGAAGCCATGAGTAAAACACAATGGAAACTGTTCAGCTGTGAAGTTGGGCTTGTTAAAAATCAGTAGTGGGGGTTTTAGGGACAAGTCATAGATTTTTTTATGAAGCCCACGTCTGCATAGAGTGTTTTATAAAGGTGTTCAGAAAGGGAGAGTTTCTTTTATAGCTGGTAGGTTCCAGAAGAGGGTGCATATATGGATATGTTTTATTGGGGAGTAGAGCATCTTCCAACTGGATTCCAGCTGAGGGATTATATTTGAGATGAGTAGTATCCCAAGGTTAAATACTCTGAAATACTAACTTGGATTTGATAAAAAGTGAAAGTGACACATATCAATATCACAAACAACCTACTGCTGTAGTCACATATATAGGACTGTAGAGGAAACAGTTGGATGGTGGTTGAGCTATTTAGGGTATTGAATAAGACAGCAGAGTAAGATATATCAAATGTGTTTATATCAAAATAGATAGATAGATAGATAGAAAATATCCACCATACATGGGCAAGTACCGATAAGCCTATTAACCCCACATGCTGCCATATAGAGAGCAATGTGTTCTTGCACAATGTGTTGTTGGCATTGAAAGTGCTAATCTGTTTGCTGCTCGAGGGTTTAAACTGCATTCCTTCTCTATAAAACACTGCAGGATCCTTTAGCAGCAGAGGACTTAATGATGTACAAAGAAGCAATCTGTATTTCTGCTAATATATAACATTCCCAGAGAATGCTGTTAGGCAATGTAAGAGCCTGTTTAGATTCTGCACATATGGTTAGCATGGTCTGCACAACTACAGTAATTTAAAACACAAATAAAAGTTTGCAGTCAGGTTGAAATGACATGAGAGTAGGAAGGCTCCAGCAGCAGGAAACAGAGAGACGCAAATTAAACAGGCCCTATACTTTGGTAAAAACTTCAAATGCTTGTTAAGTATGTAACAACGTTTGCAGCTATGCAGGACAGAGACATATAAGCATTTAGAGTAAATGTTATATTATGCTGACTTTGTTCATGTTATGGTAAATTCCATCTTAGACAGCTGTTCTTCTTGTAGCATCAGGGGTAGGAGGATGCTATTTAGAAAGTAATTTGCAACAGAACAACTTTCATTCTGAAACATCCACAAGCTGCCCTCCTCTTCCCAAATATGATTTAACCTAATTTCTGTACCTTACACTTCCTTATGCAGGAATATAGCTGTAACAGTGATATGTGTACCTACCTAGACTTGTGTACTCTCTGTGCACAAAGAGGCATTCCTGTCAGTTAAAAAAAAAAAAAAATATATATATATATATATATATAAAAGACTTAATAATGTGGACAGAGGTATGATTTTTAGAGGCTGAAGTGGATGCTCCTATGCAAAATGAGTGGCCTGAAAATGGAAATGGGTTATGACTTAGTTTCATGAGTAAGAGTATAACATAATGTATAAATGTAGTTCTTGATAAGGGTTGGCTTGATATGCTAGGTACAGGATGATGTATTGATTTAGATGTAAGTGATTTGGATAATGTTTGGTGTGTAGTGACCATACACCATTGGTTATGAGTACAAAAATATGTTTATAGAACTTGTTGGCAAATGGTTTTAGTGAATTTCAAAGTAAGTATGCAGTGATACTGTTGGAAGCTGAGGTCACTTCTAGTATGATCAAATCCAAAAAAGGTCTTTTTAACTACCGCTAAAATAGCAAATGAGGTAATAAGATACTAGGAGGAGTGATATGTTGGTTGGCAGTGAATATGAGAAAAAGGCGTTGGAGGGATGGATGCATAATCCTGAGGATAAAAGGTGTTAGAGAGAGGGAAAAATTCCTGAACATAGGGGAATATGATGAAATTTAGTGTAATGAGTTCCAGTTCCGAGGAGGGAAATTGTTGCTAGGTTGGAGGTTTTAAGTTTAGCTATCATTTTGCAAGTAGCATCCAGTTGTGAGGAGTCTATAAGCCATGTTATTCCAGTTTTCCCCAAGTTTAAGCAGCTACAAGTACAGGGATGACTAGTCTCTGAATGGTATTATTTCCATATGTTGTTCGCCAGTGTGATGCCATTATCTCTCCGACATTTAAAATCTTGAAAAAAGATGATGATGGGAATGCAACAAAAAATGGTGACCAAGTGATTGGTCCAGCCAGGAGAAAAAAAACTACCGTTCCATGGAGTGAGAAAAGTTGACCACATGTGTAGGTTTTCAATGGATTGTTGGCTGAGTTAGTAGGCTTAGTTACGTCAGTCATTAGATTGCTAATAAATGGGCGTCCTTGAGGAAGGATCTTTGTGACATAATTGATATGGTCAAGTAGCATTTGTAAGCCTTTCTAATTTAACTGGATGTTGCTTCCATTCTTTCAGTGTCCTGATACTCAGGAATTCCACAATGTGAGTTGGGCTGCCTCTTATAAAGAGCATAGGGTATATTCTGTTCTTCAAATAATGTGATAGACTTCTGGAGACTTTGTAGTGTAGTTTGAGGGGATTCAATAAATGAAAAATTATCATGGTAATGTATGACGATTGGACATCTTTTGATGTTCAAAAGAATCCAACACAGGCAAACATATCAAACATTTTGGGGCAACTCTATGAACCAAAGGTCAATTGTGTGGCAAAATAATAATCTTCGTTCACCTTAATGCCATGGAGATGCCATAGGCGCAGGTGTATGGGTAGTTTTTTAAAGGCATCTTTGATGTCGGACTTAGAAAGCCAAGTCTGTGGGCCTGGATTAGTAATGAATAAAATCGCATCATTAATTGTTTCATACGGCAAGGAATATTCCTCAGAAGGAACAAGTGAATTGATCATGGGAATCATATTATTATGAGGTGAAGAAAGATTGATTACTAGCCTTTTCTTGAAAGAGAATTTTCTAGTAGCAACTCTGATGGGGTTAAGTCTCCAGATTGGGAATGAATAAGTTTTAAATGGTCCTAGTAGATATCCATTTGTGACCATTAGCAGTTTTTCTATTACCTCAGGTTCCTTAGCAGCTGTGAGCCAATTGTCGCTAGCAAAGGAAATCATGCAAAAGGCGACAGCTGTAAGGTTGCATCCCTTTGAGTTAAAGTTATTACATATTGAAGATGCCTCAAGATAATGCATAGGACTACCAAGGTGATCCTTCTGAGGATGAGCTGGAAGAGCAGTCTCAGTCAAAGAGACAGCAGGTGAAAGAGTAGTTTGATGGATTTGTGTAGATGGTTTAGTACAGAAATTAGATGTATGCAAATGAGATTGGCAATTGGCAATCTTGACATACATCAGCTTCAATGTCGGAAAAGTTGCAACAAAAAAGCTTGTGGTCCAAAGAAAACAGAATAAGAACATAATTAAATTGGTTTAGTGCAGAAGCTGCCTTTGCTTAGAATGATCAATGTTAATGGAAATATGTAAAGCCACCATATCTGTATGTGAGATTGACGTTGAGAGAGACAGTCGTCCAGTTCTTCTATGCGTTGAAGAAAAATAGAGCATAACACATCTCTATACATACTAAATTGTAATACGAATTCTGGAACAGAGAGTTTACATCTCGCAAGGTGACATTGCAATTAGTTGATAGAATTGTGAATGTGCTAAGCAATGCAGTCCAATGAGAAAACTTACTGGGTAATATTAATCTAATAAATAAATAAATGTTTATAGTTATATATTCCACTTTACATTGTAGAAAGATAGAATACTTAAATAAGATATGGTGGTATACAATGCCTGCATTACTGCCAGGCAGGTTCTAAATAGGATACATAATATATAGACTGTGCTGATGTGAATTAGTACAACAAACATCAAGGGAAGGACAGTTTATTAAAAAAAAGAGAGGGACAACAAGCAACAAAGCATGGCGCCAAATGGTGTCAAACGGCAGGACAGGGAGAGAGGGGGAAGGAATAGAACCAGGGAGACCCATCAATGGCGAGCAGCAACACCATAAGGGAGAGAAGCATGCAAGAATCAACAAGAGGCGCAAACCCGCAACTCCACAGACAGGCGAAGCCGAACGTCACTATGGAGATGGATGCCACACCAAGAGGAATCCACTGGAAGACACAGAGGAAGAAGGATGGACGTCATGGGAGGAGAAGCACCATAACAAGGATGCCCAGGAATGAGCATTAAGGTCAGAAGGACAGGAAGAAGAAGACCACAGGGAGTAAAACAAGGGGATGACCATAGCCTAGGGAGAAATGTACACTGCAGAAGGGGTGGAAGGTCGGGAGAAAGAAACAAGACAAAGGACGGGGTAGCTAGGTATAGGAAGAGCACAGGGACAAAAAAATAGGAAAAAGGGGTAGAAAAGTGGGGGCATAGAAGGAAGTGAGGAGGGGAAAGGAGACAAAGAGGAGGAGGGAAACTGCACAAATGAGGAAAGACCAGGAAGTGGGGGCAGAACTACTCATGGGGACACAGAGATGGTGAACTCACAAAATGGAGTCTGAAGGAAAAACCCTGCACGCTAAGAGGAACTTCTGCCATAAAGGAGGGGGAGTGCCAGGTAAGTTTAAATAGGGGCATGGGAGGGGGATCTCCCACAATTCCAGGTTACACCTGGATATATTTAAAACACATAAATAAGGAGAAAAGTATAAAAGTACAATAAAGCAATTCATTTACAAAAGGCAATATTATTTTTTTTTTACATTTAGAGGAACCTTTTACACATTATCAAGTCAAGTTCTTCAAAACAGTATGCTAGGCACTTCAATGGCCCTTTAATGTATCGATATTATCATTTAAAATCTAAATTGAGATGTAGAAATAACAGTTTAAATAAATAAAAGTAATGCCCAGTCCCACCATGAAAAAGGGATACAGTAATGCCATATTTACATTAGCTCTTTTAAAAAAAACTTTGGACAAAGTTATTTCAGAATGTTTTTTTTAAAGCTCATGTTTTAATTATAACATTTAATTAACATCTATTAGTGAGTGTATGCTCACTGATATCTGCTTATATCAATGTGTTCAAGTGGTTTATTTTTGGGGGGATTTTTTATATATATATATATTTGTGGAATTTTTCCTTTAACTGATTAACAAGACAACATAATCTTTGGAGGTTGTTCCTCTAACATGCCCTTCCTGCACAAGAGGCAGCCCGGATATTGAGGCAGGTGCGTAACTCCTCTATGGACCTGTCATTTCACAACTTCTCCAGTATGAACCACTAGCTTGGTAGAATTAGGTTACCTCCCAGGCTAAAAATTGTCACTTATTATAGTAATAAAATGGGGGCAGTGCAGGTTCCAAGTAAAAACTATTAGTAATAATAAATAGTTTATCAATCAAATATTATGCATTTACATTGCAGTTTGCAGTTTTTACCTGTCAATCATCATTATTGATCCACCCATTTAGGGTAGAGTGGTCTCTCTTTAATGGTAGTTACTTTGCAATAATTGCTTATTACCCTTGCAACTCTGAATTGATTGTCTTCAGTTTAAAGTAATGTGCAAATGAAAAGAGTGGACATTACAGCCTTATTAAATTGCGATTTGGCCAATTGAATAGGGCTCTATTTAAGCACATAGCATTTTTTTTACAGAAGTTTTTAGTTAGTGAATTTCTATCCAAAAGCAAGGTCTTCACTAACTAAAAACTTCTGTAAAAAAAAAAATGCTATGTGCTTAAATAGAGCCCTATTCAATTGGCCAAATTGCAATTTAATAAGGCTGCTAATCTGTTTAGTTACACCCTAGCATCTGAACCTGCCCAGTATTTTCATTTTGATATGGCTATACACTGAAGACAATAGATTCATAGCCCTAGGGGCTAACTAGAAATTATTTACAATGATCTCTGATTAGCAAGAGAGATCATTCTGTCATTAGCAGGTGGATCAGAAAGACTGATTGATGAAAACTTAAATTTAAGTTCATTATAGAAAAATGCAATTCTTTTTTAATAACATTCACTTGATAAATAAATTGTTATTAACTATGGATTTGAATTATCCTAAATTTAGGACCTTCACTGTATCTATTTAAAAAGAAATATGTACAATGCAGCACAACTCTTGTTGTATTTAGATATATTTAGGAAAATGAATTCCAGCTTACCCACTCCCCCTTAATATCATCCATTATGCTGAAGCCCTAAACAATGCATATTTTTTAGGAAACATTCATACAAATTCTCTTAACCTACTTGCGGAGCATTCCTTCAGGTTTCACTATAGGTGTATAATACTTTTGTGGTATATGTTGCCTGTCTCGGGCTAACAGGCTGCTCGCATGTGGGTAGCTGTCTACTCTCCAGCTGTGACCATCTGAGTTATATCACCTGTCCTATATGATATATTAGAATATGCCCAAACTCATGATGCATGTTGCTGCAATGGGGAAATTAATGTCCACCATTGGAGACAATTAATAATGATTACAAGCAAAACAGCAGGATTAAATCTGTGTATTTACCAGCATGTGTGAGATGTTATTGAACTATTTTTTTTTATAAGAAGAAGATTTGTTTTTTTCATTGATAAGGGCTTTCAATTATCCAAATAAATGCATTATCCGTGTTACTGGTATTGTTTATATTTTATCATTTCTATGTGGACTACCAAATAATATTTAAATGGCAAGTTTCACCAAAAATGTTTCTACTTGTAACAAAGATAACTCTTAGAGAAGATTACTTATGTATGTAAAAGTTATGAAACTGGTCTAGTTTGCCAGTTACTCCATGTTTGCATAAAGAAGCTGCCATTTTAAGTTTCCTTTTTGTCACTGACATACAAAATATTGAGCTGATTGGGTCAAAAGGCAAAGAGCCAGAACAAGAACCCATCATACTGCAAATGTGTTCTAAGCTATGTTCTAGAGCAGCTCACATCACCTTACATACAAAGGGTTCTGTAGGCCAGTAACAAGGGCAAGTACGGAAACTTGGCACATACTGTATATTCGGAATTCACAAGAACTCTTTCATATAAATAACTTGAGAAATGGGACTTCTCCTTTAAAAGTGACTGGAAACTCAACTTAATTGAGATCCATCCAATATATATCTCTAGTAATGCCGCTTTGCAGCACAGTCACAGCTTTCCCCTGATACATTCTGATTTGGGAGCCAGCCTATTGATCTCAGTGGCAGTGTTACTGTTGGTGCAGCAGGTGTAAAGCACTAGGACCCATAACAGGGTAGGGACCCTATGCTGCTGACAGAAAACGGTAAATCTTAGTTTATTAGATGAGGATAGCAGATAATCACTTTATAGATAGGTGATCCTGATCACCATAGGGGTGATCTGACCACATATATTTGTGGATTTTTGTAAACCCCAATGAAATGGAAAGAACAGTTGCAAGTGGTGCCCAAATTATTTTGCATTAGGACCCTCAATTTACTAGCTCCGCCACATATTCCAATGCTATACAGGGGTTAAGTACAAGGCAAAAACAAAATTAACACATTGAAAAAGAACGGAGATCCCGGTCTAAGCTTAAAATCAAACATACATTGTGCTGGTTTCCCAAGCACCTTACAAGATCAAACCTCACAAACTTACAATCTAAAGGGTTTGTGTGTGATACAGGAGGGTGATAGATGCACTGTAGATTGTGGGTGTGAGTAATATAATGCTGTAGAGTATACAGTTGTGCATATTAGGGCTGAACGTGATAAGCTTTTTTAAACAGAAGTGTTTTTAGTGAGTCATTGCAGGTTTTGAGGTAGTAGAGTAGCGAAGCAAGGAGTTCCATAGAGTAGGGGCAGCATGAGAAAAGTCCTGAAGGTTGGAGTGAGAGGAGGTGACAAGAGAGGAGGAAAGAAGCAGAGTAAAGATGATGGTTGGCAGAGATGAGAGCAGAGATATGAGAGGTGCACTGTTGTTGGGGGCTTTATACGTTAGAATCATGATTTTAAATGTAATTCTGGAGGCTATGGGAAGCCTGTTTTTAAGGAAAATTCCCATTACAAAGTTATCATTTAAAGTACAACTGAACTATGAAAAAAAACAATCTACTTATGATCAAAATTAATCTTGACCCTCAGTAAACACCCCAGTGAATATACATGAAACAGTTTGGTCCCATTTGCTCTACCTTGCCACCCACAATGCTCAACACAGGGGCTGCCATCTTCCCCCAACCACACTCTCCCCCACTGAGATCCTCCTCCATCCTTCCAGTCACAGCTTTCAACAGAATATGCAAATACTGGCAAATGCAGAGCTAATGAGATTGAATGCAAAATAACTATGAAATACATACATCATATTAATATACCTTTTTAAAACACAATAACTATATTTTGTTTTATTTGGTGGTCTATTAAAGTATGGTGCAATAGAGAACTGCATATATGATTTATAGGGCCATACTGGTCTAATGACCAGTATAGTTAGATAAAATAATTATTATTTTTAGTGCCTTATGCATCTAGTATCTACTTACATCTTTTAAGGTAAAATTTTGAGTAGGCTCCTGCCTTTTTACCATAAAATTGTAGAAACCTATTTAATTTATCTGTTCAAATTCTCGTTTATTAATATGTAAAAGCAATACCATAATTTCAGTTTACCATTGATGTTGATTATGAAGCCTACATTCTGTTTCATGATTATGTAGGCTGTAAAACACATGGCTCATGACAATATATCCTCCAAACACAGGAATTAAATGATTATGGAAAGCAACTCACAGATATAGTTCAAAACAAACCATATATCTTTGGAAGGACGGTGACATTCATCATTGGTGTGGCACTAATGTTCCCATACCTTCACTGGGTTTTTAAATCTATTTTAGTTTTAGTAGTGACATATATGTTGGACAGCACTTTGTAAATCACCAATCCCTTTTGTATTTTTCTTACTTCTATACACATCTTCATTTGAATATCTGCATTTTGATTAAACCTGTCTCACGTATTTTAATGTTACAATATACACTGTAAAAAACAAATGGACATACAGTATTTCAAATTACATACTTAGATGATCACAAAGGGATCAGCTTACTAAGATGAATTTCATGACTTTAATTTGTATATTCTGCATCACTCCATACATCATAGAGTGAAATTATTTTTATCTGTGCTGTGTGTGTAGGTGTGGTCTCAGAGTGTTATCATCAATCACATATATAGTTGTGAGCGTACGAGTCGTTGCTCACGCTCTTGCGGGCTCGCGAAGCGAGCCGCGGCCCTCTCGTAGCGAGCCGCGGCCCTCGCGTTAGCGAGGTCACTGGGCAAGGGGCCGTCAGTTGCTGGCATGGAGCGCCGAAGGCGCTCCATGCCAGCAACTGATGCCCCTCGCGAAGCGAGGGCCTCAGTTTGCTGGCGAGGTCACTGGGCACGGGTCTCAGTTGCTGGCATGGAGCGCCAAAGGGCGCTCCATGTCAGCAACTGAGGCCCCTCGCGAAGCGAGGGCCTTAGTTGCTGGTGAGGTCACTGGGCAAGGGCCTCAGTTGCTGGCATGGAGCGCCGAAGGCCGCTCCATGCCAGCAACTGAGGCCCCTCGCAAAGCGAGGGACTCAGTTGCTGGCGAGGTCACTGGGCAAGGGCCTCAGAACCCCTCGCAAAATTCACGTCGCTACTCAAAAAACACGACACACAAATTACGACACTCGATAAATTTTACGAGGCATGCAAACAACGTACGAAACACGTTACCAACACATTACGACCTCGCAAACATCGGACGCAACACGCCGACATACAAACATTTAAAACCACAATACATACACACAGCACATACATAAAAAACTTACCTACACCAAGAGGGAGCACCCAGGACCTCAAAAATGCAACTTACACCTCGATTTTACTCGAAATGAAACAGTTTAGAAACTAAAAAAAAAACGAAGCGAGAGAAAAAATGGCCGCCGAACAAAACGAAAACGAGGCTACAGCACTCTAAACTCGCAAAACACCACAAGAAACTCGCAAAACACCACAAAACACCTACAGATATTCCGATACAGACCTATACCACACATTACTCGCCATTTTACACCAATGCGGAAGTACACGACTACGCTAACGGTTTGGTCTCGCGCAACGCACAGTGTTACACTGCACACAATCAGCATGCTTATACAGCAGCTCCACACCACTAATGCTGCAGCAACATCAACACAGATTGCCAGCTCTTCATCACAATGCTTCAAAATAGGTACACTATATTCATTTACTAATTTAGCTACCTTACAATTTCCATTGCCGTCATTTTTTGACGGGGCAATTCGCTAGTCACATATAATAGTTGTGTGAGCGTACGGGCCGTTGCTCACGCTTGCGGGCTCGGCAGCATAGCGAGGGCCTATGCCAGCCGCTGGCCCTCGGCGTTGCGAGGGCCACGGGCACGCGCAGCGAGCCCGAGCGCCCTCGCGAAGCCCTGACGCACCGAGTGCTCCCCAGCGGCCCACAGCACCCCGGGAGCTGCACGGCTCCCCCTGCCCACATGAAGCTCCCCAGCGTAGCAAAAACGGGGCCCTCGCATAGCGAGGGCCTACGCGAGCCCAAAGGCCCTCGCGAAGCCCGTGCCGCACCAATGCTCCCCAGCGGGCCCACAGCACCCCGGGAAGCCGTGTAGTCACCCCGGGAGAGCCTACACGGCTCCCGGGGTGCTGTGGGCCGCTGGGGAGCCATCGGTGCGGCAGGGTGGAACCGTGCAGGCTCCCGGAACATGCTGAAGGATCTCTCCCCATGTAAGGCTCCATACAGATCTGGGTCAGCGCCTGGGGAACATGAGCTACAAGTGTCATATACACACACATATACAGTGAGTAAATCAGCTACACACATACAGGCACACGTTCAGTGGCAGGCTCCCGGTGGGCTGTGAGCCGCGGGCCCTCGCAGGGCCCTCGCTACGCTGGGCCGCTTCAGTGGGGCAGGGGGAGCCGTGCAGGCTCCCGTGGTGCTGTGGGCCACTGGGAGCATCGGTGCGGCAGGGGCTTCGTGAGGGGCTCCCCTACCCCACTGAAGCTCCCCAGCGGCCCACAGCAGGAGGGAGACAGGATGGGGCAAAGGAGGGACAGGATGGTGGGAAGGTAGCCAGGAGAGGGGGTGAGACACAGGGCGGGGGGTGAGACACAGGAGGGGGGGGGGGGAGTGGGCATAGAGACACCAGGGGGGGGGAGGGGACATAGAGACACAGGGCAGGGAGAAGGTGGGCAAAAGAGAGACAGAGGGAGGAGAGACACAGGGGAGGTAGAGGGGGAAGAGACACAGAGGGAGGGAGATGAGGGGAATGAGAGACAGGGGAGGGAGAGAGGAGGGAATAAGACAGGGGAGTGATAGAGGGGGCAAAGAGAAAACAGGGGAGGGATAGAGGGGGGCAAAGAGTGACAGGGGAGGATAGAGGGGGCAAAGAGTGACAGGGGAGGGATAGAGGGGGGCAAAGAGTGACAGGGGAGGGATAGAGGGGGCAAAGAGTGACAGGGGGAGATATAGAGGGGGCAATGAGAGACAGGGAAGGGAGAGAGGGGCAAAGAGAGACAGGGAAGGGAGAGAGGGGGCAAAGGAGAGACAGGGGAGGATGAGAGAGGGGGCAAAGAGAGACAGGGGAGGGAGAGAGGGGGCAAAGAGAGACGGGGGAGGGAGAGAGGGGGCAAAGAGAGACGGGGAGGGAGAGGGGGCAAAGAGTGACAGGGGAGATATAGAGGGGGCAATGAGAGACAGGGAAGGTAGAGAGGGGCAAAGAGAGACAGGGAAGGGAGAGAGGGGGCAAAGAGAGACAGGGGAGGGAGAGAGGGGGCAAAGAGAGACAGGGGAGGGAGAGAGGGGGAAAGAGAGACAGGGGAGGGAGAGAGGGGGCAAAGAGAGACAGGGGAGGGAGAAAGGGGTCAAAGAGAGACAGGGGAGGGAGAGAGGGGGCAAAGAGAGACAGGGGGAGGGAGAGAGGGGGCAAAGAGAGACAGGGGAGGGAGAGAGAGGGCAAAGAGAGACAGGGGAGGGGGAGAGGGGGCAAAGAGAGACAGGGGAGGGAGAGAGGGGGCAAAGAGAGACAGGGGAGGGAGAGAGGGGGGCAAAGAGAGACAGGGGAGGGAGAGAGAGGGGGCAAAGAGAGACAGGGGGAGGGGGGGAGAGGGGGCAAAGAGAGGATAGGGGAGGGGAGAGAGGGGGCAAAGAGAGACAGGGGGAGGGAGAGAGGGGGCAAAGAGAGACAGGGGAGGGAGAGAGGGGGCAAAGAGAGACGGGGAGGGAGAGAGTGGGCAAAGAGAGACTGTGAGGGAGAGGGGCAAAGAGAGACGGTGAGGGAGAGGGGGCAAAGAGAGACGGTGAGGGAGAGGGGGCAAAGAGAGACGGTGAGGGAGAGGGGGCAAAGAGAGACGGGGGAGGGAGAGAGGGGGCAAAGAGAGACAGGGGAAGGAGAGAGGGGGCAAAGAGAGACAGGGGGAGGGAGAGAGGGGGCAAAGAGAGACAGGGGAGGGGAGAGAGGGGGCAAAGAGAGACAGGGGAGGGAGAGAGGGGGCAAAGAGAGACAGGGGAGGGAGAGAGGGGGCAAAGAGAGACAGGGAGGGAGAGGAGGGGGCAAAGAGAGACAGGGGAGGGGGAGGAGGGGGCAAAAGAGAAGACAGGGAGGGAGAGAGGGGGCAAAGAGAGACAGGAGAGGGAGAGAGGGGGCAAAGAGAGACAAGGGAGGAGGAGAGAGGGGGCAAAGAAAGACAAGGAGGGAGAGAGAGGGCAAAGCGAGACAGGAGGGGGGGAGGGAAAGAGACATGGGAGAGAGAAATGTTTGGGAAAAAACTTGATCTTGCCGTCATTTTTTGACGGGCAAGTCGCTAGTTCTAATATATTTACTATCACATGCAGATTTTTAACAAAAAGTGTATGTTGTGTCAGCGTCAAAGTTATATGTCATGAAAAAAAAAAAAGTTTAATTGCGTATTGAGTCATTTCATTCACATATCTCATCATAATTTTCTATAGCTGAAATGTATCCCCTTTTCAACCCTTTCATTCCAATCATTATCCATTTTCTTTACTCCCTCATCAATGCTCTATATCAGTGTTTTTCAACTCCAGTCCTCAGGTGATTAAACATGACCCATGCATGATCCATTTAGGCTAGGTAATGAAATAACGGACTCGACAACTGGAGTTGGGAGAAACAACGGACCACAGCTTTATTTTGAAACAATGTAAACAACAACCATAACTTATTTAAATTACTAATTTAGTCCTTTCTTTCCGGGGGAGGAGCCCGGCCACAAACAGTGACCTCACGCTTTGAGCCCTGCCCAAAGCCCCAATGCTTATCTTTAAGCACGCCCTGTGAGGTGGGGCCATCGCCCCCTTAGGCCAGTGGGCCGGGCAACTCACCTCCCGCCGCCAAGTCATAAATTAACAATACACAACATACAATAGCCACTTCTCCGAATTCTTTAACCAAAATATATATTAATTTCTATATTTTTTTTTTTTTATTTTTTTTTATTTTTTAAAGAATACTCCATATACATCTTTTAACAACAAGATACAGGGTGGGTGGGTGGGATTTCAGTCGGTAGACTGCGCTGCTGTCATCAACGGCGCGAAACGGGCTTCCGACACGCCCCCCGACGCACCTGATTGGCTGATAGCCTCACAGGCTCCGCTGGGTCACGCGACGCTACGCGCTGTCCCAGGGAGCCTGTGCAGCCTCCGCGTCATACAGAATTACTGAGCTCACCGTGCACAAGAAGGGATATACCAAAAATGTGAACTGTTGGGGGTCCCTGAGGACTGGGGTGGAAATACACTGCTTCATATAACTGCCTCATCTATCCTCTTTCTCATCACACACCTCAACACACTCTTCACACAGCTACAGTACATAGGAGCTACTGCTCTATAGCAGCGGTTCTCAACAGTTGGTCCTAGGAGACCGTATCTGTTGGTCCTTAGAGCCTAACACTTTATACATAAATCACCATTAGTCACATTAGATAGAGAATATAAGCAGTTAAACTCTACACATCAGTGTAAGACTAGATGGAAATTCTTTGAAAGCTGGGTGTTCCAACAATTGCTTGAAAGCTGCGTAATTTAAAATATAAGACAAAATAGTATATGTGTGCTGTAGCCCAGTGGTCCCCAACTGTTTTGGCACAGGGACCATTTCCATAAAAAAAAATGTTCATGGCCCAGTGGGGAGGGGGGTGATAGGAGTGATGTGGGGGGGGGGGGATGCGAATGCAAAAAAAAAACTTTTGGCCCCCCCCGCCATGAAGGAGGGACAAAAAATGCTTTGACTTACCCCCCTCAAGTGTATATATATATTTAAACTGAGTACAAAATATTTTATGCAGCACCATTCAGCCCCACAACCCCTCGCAGCACCATTCAGCCCCCCCCCAGAAGCACCATTCACCCCCCTAGCAGCACCATTCATCACCCCAACAGCCCCATTCACCCACAACAGCCCCATTTACCCACATCAGCCCCATTCAGCCCCCAACCCCCCAGAAGCACCATTCAGCACATCAGCGGCCCAATTCAGCCCCACAACCCTCCAGCAGCACCATTGGTCCCCTCCCAACAGCCCCATAACCAGCAGCAACACCACTCAACCCCAGCTGCCCCTTTCACCTCCGCACCCCCCACCCCCCCCCCCCCGCAGCACCATTCATCCACCCATCAGCCCCATTTAGCCCCAAAAACCTCCTACAGCACCACTCACCCCTCAGCAGCCCCGTTCAGCCCCCCAAAAACCCTGCAACACCACTCACCCCCCCAGCAGCCCGAAAAAACCCTGCAGCACCAGTCACCCCCCCCCCCAGCAGCCCAAAAACAACCCTGCAGCACCACTCCCCCCCCCCAGCAGCCCCATTCAGCCCCCCAAAAACCCTGCAGCACCAGAGGCCATCCAATAAGTTACAACTCTTCCTCTTTTTTTCTTTTCTCTCCTTCACACTTCAAGTATCTTCTGGGAGAAAAGCTTTACATAAATTAATTATTATTATAATTTGCATTTTGGAAAATTTGGCGCTTTGTGAATCATTGTACAATAAGATTACATGGAATTATATACAACAAATATCGACTGAAACAAAATGTAGCAAAGGCGTCGTAGAACATGGGCCTAAATATAAGCCTTGCAAAGCATTACTGTGCTACTGCTGGTTTTAAACTGTCATCATTATATCCCTGAGATAGGTTCTAATTAACATGAGACTCTAGTTAAGTGGTTTTACCTTTTGGTGTGTCCTGACCTGGTTTGTTAAAGTTTTCTGACATGGTACTGTTAATTACCTGCTGTATCTGAATCTGTACAGCCTAATTTGCAGTACACATCACTCCCAGTATATAATTAGCAATGTAGAGATTTGTTTGAGCCCCACCATTAAATCTATGGGGCCATCCTTTCTAGTGGAGGCTGCCACTGAGCTCCGATCTCCCTTTGCATATTCTTCCATCCATTTTAATAAGGGAGAATCTTCCGCTGCCTGTCACATAAATAATACAGAGTAGCCCAGAAGGGCCATCTACAGTAGATCTTTCCTATAACTTTAATCATTTTCTAGATAATTTGTCAATGAATATGCACATTGTGATTTACGCAGCCCACATTGTGATTACCTGTTTCAGAAGAATTGGAATGAATTTTAAAGCAGGGTACTTTTAAATTTATTGGCTTATTATTTCCATACCATCCCCTTCCAGCTGACTTTACATTTAATGAAAGATATTGATTTGCTACTTGTTTTTATTTTATACACATGGAAGAGGAATACATTTTCTATACCAAGCAACTTAACAATTTGTCAAATGAATTTAGTATGGCTTCAAAATATGTATTGGATTTGTCATAATATTGTGACTCATTACTTTGAAAATCAATAATGCAAAACTTGTTAAAAAAGACGCCTCCATATCCCAGATGCAGTTTCGAGCAGGGGTCTGATTCAGCAATGTTCATGCAATTGTTTTCCTGTTTTAATATTTATTCCATTAATGTGGTGACTTCATGTGATACCCAGGACTATATAATTTAAGCAAGATTTGTTTTACTGCAATGGGTATTATTTAATGTTTTAAACTACTTTTATGGTTAACGAATAAAATATTCAAATAAAAGTGACAATTATGTCTAAATATGTGATTTTTAAATAAAATCATCAAGTTTCTTAAAGGGATACTAATCCTATTTTCTGTCATTCATTGAAAAGATTACGGTTATAGTATATGAGAGTACCATGATATGTGAAACAGGACTGGCTCATGTGCTCTGACCTTTTATATAATGCTGCGTGTCAGGAGGCAGGAAGCCTAAAAAATGCCCTACAGTTACCCGCTTGTGATTCTTCTATAACTATCCTTTTTAATGTAAAACTAGCTAAGCTATGATACAATATCATTTGTACACCCATTTTGTTTCAGTTCCTTGCTAAAGGGGATCAAACACACTGCTCTTTAATGTTCTATATTGGTTTAGAGTTATAATAAACAGAGATTATTTATTTTGTATCCAAACATGTAACAGATAAAACATGCTATTAAAGTGTCTGAGAAAAAATGTGTCCTTTAAATAAATATGAATTCAAATAAAAAAAAATCTAATATTTTTTAAAATAGAACAATAAAATAGTTTATTACTCAATATGTATTTGTCATTGGATGCACTACTGCCTTCAAATGTAAGACTGGAAATGAGCAGAGGAAATGGTGCTGGTATTAGATGTCAGACAGGAACAGCAGTCAGCTGCAGTGTAGGACACAGCAGTAGTGACATTAGAGGAAGATAGATTCACAGTAGGACTTACAAATGCCACTTTGCTATGAACTCAGCATGATCTTAAAGGTCTCACTTGAAATTGATTGGATGAGCCCAGCACCTATCAGTGACTAGGGGGTGAAGGTATGACACACATGACCAAACCCATTTTTCCTAGGTCTCCCGCGTGGTCTACTCAGTCTGTGAGTCACTACAGGTCATTGATTGACAGGAACAGGACCTTCCTTGGCCTACCACAAGGCCTACCAAATAAAGTACCCCTGACAAGACATTTCCAAAATGATCAGTGTAATGTAATGTTTTTGACTGCATCCGTGTCATTTTCAGGCTGTAAATCTAACAATGACCAATTTAATTCCACCTGGGCAGTATAATTCACCAAAGTGGATGTTACGTCTTAGACATCAGAGCCCCAAATTAACATGGATTTGCAAGTCTTTAGATGGATCCTTTTGGATAAAAAATATAAATTCCTGACACATGTATAGGCCTGGTCTGATGCCGATAGCAGGTTGTACATATAATTCACTTACCCACTAGGTTTATTTTGGCTGTAATATACGGTAAGTGGCTGTTGCTAACAAACTATCCTAGCATTCCTTCTATGTAGAATAGTCAGGCTATAGCTTGGCCAATCTCAATACAAACTTGCTCTGACAGATTTGAATTCCTGTAGTTTTATATATATATATATATATATATATACATATATATATATATATATATATATATATACTGTATATATACATATATATATATATGAAGATTGAGGTAGCCATGAGTGTCCAGTAATCTAGATGAATAATCAGAGTATTGCAGTATATAGTGATCCCTTTTTTATGGGACAAACTTATTCATAGATTCATGACGAGCTTTCGAGAGATAAACCTCTCTTTACCAACTCAAAATCATTACTGCTAAAAATATGCAGAGAAGTAAAAATGTGATCTTATCTAAAACCTATTCTACAGACTCACATACTGACCTATCAGGACATTACACAATGCTGGTCTGTACCTCTCTAATCTCTGCCCAATTCATTTATTTTTCTAATTTTTTCCTCTTTTTGTCTTTCCACTTTTTTACTCCTCTGCATATTTTTCTCAGTATTGCTCTTGATAAAGAGAGGTTCATCTCTCGAAAGCTCATCGATATATTATGAATAAGTTTGTCCAATAAAAAAAGTATCACTAAAAGTATCACTATATACTGCAATACTCTGATTTTATATATATATATATATATTGTGATCGTTTGCTCCTCGGAAGTGATGTCAAGCAAGTGGAGTGTGAGTTCTTGTCAGAAGTGAAGGAGTTAACACTTCTGAAGAACTCCTATTTTAGCAACTCCCCTTTAAAAGACTGGAAAGCAGACATGGAAAGGGGGAGGAGGGGCTGACTAGGCCCTAGGCAGCTGTGCCGCTGAGAGGAACAAGCACAGAGAGGAAGGTGATCTGGTGTGGATATACAGTGAAGTTGTGAACTACCCTGTAAAGGATCGCCAAGTGACTGTTACTGGGAGAACGGGGACTACAGCAAGTCGTATGAGCTGGAAGATTGATTTCAGACTCAGGAGGTGAAGTCACAAGGAAGCCACGTAAGTGAAGGAGATAAGTGAAGAATCCCAGGCAGAGTTTTGCCTTAAAGGCCTAGGCACGGTTGGTGCTGAAGTATTATGCCCCAGGGAAGTAGTGAAGATAAAGAGAAGTGAATACAAGTGAGTTTGTGTATGCAAGGGTCCCTGGGGTGAAGCATACGGGAGAGATGGGCGGGCCCTATGCTTCACCCGCAACCGTGTCCCAGAGAAGAGAGCTGTGTCCCAGAGAGGAGCGCTGTGTCCCAGAGAGGAGCGCTGTGTCCCAGAGAGGAGCGCTGTGTCCGAGAGAGGAGCGCTGTGTCCGAGAGAAGAGAGCTGTGTCCGAGAGAAGAGAGCTGTGTCTGAGAGAGGAGCGCTGTGTCCGAGAGAAGAAAGCTGTGTCCCAGAGAAGAGAGCTGTGTCCCAGAGAAGAGAGCTGTGTCCCAGAGAGGAGCGCTGTGTCCCAGAGAGGAGCGCTGTGTCCCAGAGAGGAGCGCTGTGTCCCAGAGAGGAGCGCTGTGTCCCACAGAGCGAGGAGCTAGAGAGGAGAGCTGTGTCCCACAGAGCGGAGCTGTGACCCAGAGTGGAGCGGGGTCCCAGAGGTTGCTGAAGAGGGCGACCTAATCTCGCTGGGACCCTCACCTGTAAAGAAACTGTTTATTTCCTGGCCACAAGGTGGCACTATCACGAGTCAAAGGGACTATTTGTTTCCTAGCCACAAGCTGGCATTTTCAACCAAGTAAGAGACTGTGTGTTTCCTAGCCACAAGCTGGCATTTTTAACAAGATAAGAGACTGTTGTTTCCTGGCCACTAGGTGGCACTCTCACCAGTCTCCCAAGCTTAAAAGACTGTTGACAAGCTGGCCACCAGGGGGGGCAGTTCCCAAGTTAAAGGACTGTTTGTATATACCTGGCCACAAGGTGGCATTCTCCCCCCCTCGCAGAGACAAAGTTATTTATGTTTCGTTATTTTAAGCAGAGCTACTGCTTCAACTGTTAATTTCCGTTTTGCAAATAAACCAATTTGCTGCATTTGAAGTCGGAGTCAGCCCTTCATTCCAGAAACCACCGCTATATGCGGCCATCCTGATCACAATATATATATATATATATATATATATATATATATATATATATATATATATATATATATATATATATATATATGTATATATATATTATATGTGTGCAAACAACTGGCGATCAAAAAACTAATTATATTGATAAATTTGTGTAATGTATTCCCTGGTCAGTGTTTCATTATCTGAAACTTTGTTCAGGCTTTCATTTTTGATAAAGGTATCTTTATATGGGTAGCAAAATATTTACCATGAAATAAATGATACTGTTGTATCATCGTAATTAGTCCTGTGATTACCAATCATTTGTAATTTCTGAATACTGTTTTACTGGGCTCATTTATTGTGTATTTTACATCCTTTCCATACGTACATAACACAAAAAATACAAAATTAACTCATTTACTTATTATATCATTACCTTCTGATTAATTAATAAGTTATAAAATATTTTTCAATAAGCTTAATAAACACACATAGTATGTACCGTAAAGTCTCAAATGCCAGTGACTCTACAATAGGGCTCCACGACTCCTCATATTGAGACATATTAGGACATGGTGGAGAGAAGACCTTTCAAACTGTGTAATGCATGAATGTAAGAATTTGTAATCTGTATTAACATTTGAATTTTGAGAATATGGGACTGGGAATACGAAGGCCTATATTTCCATTATGCTGTTTTGAAAAACTACAATTGTAGCAACTAAAATGTTTATGGATAAAACTGGATAATATAATGTCAGCATTATCTAGATTTCTGATGTTATAAATAACATATATATAAATTTGAAATAGTTCCTTGAAAAGTACGAGCCCGATTCAATTGAGCAATCGCAAGTTACTGTAGCCCGTAAGTGAGGCCCAAGTTAATTTGCTATTCAATTGGCATCTTTTTGCGAGCTCCAAGCGGGTTACGGGTAACGTACTTGAAAACTTTGCGATGGTTAAACTTGTAACTTACGGCCTCCTGAAGCCTTTGATCTTTCAATTCTGCAAGAGATACGATCGCAAAAATCGCAAATCTCTATTCAATTGCTCCAATTACCCATGGCCGCAAATGTTTTCACACCAGTAAATGGCAAATGATGGAGAAAATCCTACGAGTGCTAGAGAGGGCCCGCAAGGGGTTTAAACACCTGTTCGTAGTACTGTAAATGCAAAGAAAAAAGCAATACTGCACTGTAAGTAACGGGGGAAGCGATGAAAGACATTAGAATTAATTGCACAACAGTCTCAAGCTCGCAAATCGCCAGTAAATAAAATGTATTTTTATGTTTCATTTTGGGATTATATCGATCTCGGGAATCAATGAGTTAATACATATCAGCCCGACTAGAACAGTATTGGCATTCATGAAATAATTCTGTATTTTGCGGTTTTGCGAGTCTGATCACATATTGGACCCCCGAACCTAATTGATTGACAGGTAACCTCCATGTTTTACTGCCGTAATAATGACAGTCTCATTTTCTATTGGCCGATTCGAAATGGGAGGTTACTGTCTGCTTAATTGATCATGTTCCCGACCTGAACTGCTACGAACCAGTGCATGGTTTACGGAATCGGCTTTGGGCTAATAACTTGCGGGCTTGAGCAATTGAATAGCTCCGCAATCGGAGACGAATGGGAGCCTGCAACACACCCGCAGACATACGGCCTGGATCCTGTGAGATGCGGCCTTGCAATTGAATCGGGCTCTATAGTTGCAATACTTTTGCATTAACCTTATTTTAGGACGTATACCTTGTACTTTCCGTCTTTCTTTTGATACATAATAAAAATGTGCCCCCTTAAGTGTTCACCATATCTAGGGAGTCACATTTTTATATTTATTTTTCTTATGTTTTTATATTGTAAGTTTTCGAATTTTGGTATATTCATTTCTCCATAAAATAACTTCATTTAATCAAATAAAAGACTATAATATCTCCTTTTTCACGTTTGCTTGGTAACAACCTGTATCTATGATATTTTGGTCATCTATCTTCTTCCCAGGACCCATAAATAAGTAATAGTATTTATGTGGGACATTACTCTGGGTTCAATATACCTTTTATACATTAACTATATGTTGAAAATATACATAATATTTAATAATTTTATAAAGCTTATCCAATGTCCAAATTATCTCAATGTTACAGGTGATTGTTTAAAAGGCTACCCAGGTATTTGCTTTTGCTTTTCCATTCTATTTCACCCAAGAATACCCATTTCATATAAAAAATAACTTCTTTTCTGTAGCTTATTTCCCAGGGTAAAGGGATTTCTGATTTTAATTTTGAAAACAAAGAAACAGAGAGGCATTGTGGGTCTGTAAATAAGAGTATACATCTCAATGTTCTGCAAATGCTTAAGTGGTCTACATCTGTTTTCTCCCAGTTGTATTTTTCAAACATGAATTTCCATTTTAAAAAGAGTCATAAAATTGCTACTGTTTCTCCATGGATCTATTAGCAATAAAAGAGCCTACTGAGGGTTTCGCAGCCATGGAAAATGTACAGTGATAATAGCCTGTCCTGCTGTTACATGGCTTATGCAAACTTTACATTCATCACGGCAGAACCATCTACCCGCAGGGTAGGAACATAGCAAACAAGGAAGGAAAATATACCAAAAAAGGAAAAGCAGCTTCACAAATCTTTGCAGTATGTACACATCATTAATCAGGCTTGATGAATTCTAGTTTATGCATTTTACATTCGGTAATGTGCAAACTGCCACTGCTCATTATCAGAAAACACACTCCTGTTCAAGCCACAATGATAATATTTATGAAGGTACCAAATCAAAATCTGTTAAAGTCAACCTTTATATCCAAATCTGATTCCAGGTTTTTGTTGTGGTACTGGGTCTTACCTTGCACAAAACTACAGGCTGTGTGCTGCAGAGACACTGAAACACCACAATTGTGTCATTTTATGGAAAAATACAACATTTAATGTACTGACTATTAAATAGTGTAAAACTATAGTTTATTGGGACAGCCAATGCTTGTTTTTCCTAACAAAATGTTTATAATGTTTAAAAATTGCTCTTTTAAATGTATGATCTAATTCTGATAATTTCCTGTGACTTTCTTTAGAATGTGAAGCCACTTTAATAAAAAGATTATTTTAGCATGGGTTGTTGATTTAATCGAATATAGCCCTTAGTTGGATTCACCACTTTTGAATTGTGCTCAATTTATTAGTTCATATTATATGAAAGAACCACTGCAATAGCATAACAACAAGAGCTAGATGTCTTAATTGGGCACTGATTATTATTATTAAAATTCATATTCAATCTTATAACTGTTTCAATTTGTGTAGGAACCAAGAGAAAGGAGGAAAAAAGCACCACTTCATGTTCATGGAGGCCCATAAGGACAGCTATAATAGGGGATAGGAAACCATGGGAGATAAGAAAGATGACTAGGACTTCCATTGAGTGGAAAGGTTTAGCCTAATTGGGTTTCAGGCATTCACTTTTACTTTTAATGAATCCCTTCCCTAAAATGTGAAGGGATTTGGATAGATAGATAGATAGATAGATAGATAGATAGACAGTATATAGGGATGTTAGGGCTAGAGTAGTGTGTACACATTAGGTAGTAGGTAAAGTTGCACAGCTCTGTTATGGAGACAACTGAGTTTCAGACCTGCTGTCTTCTACAGGTATTTGAAAGACAGATTGAGAGCACACATTAGAGCTAGAGAGCTACATAGAAAATCTGTTGGGTGTAAGTCAATAAATCTTTGGGAAGTTTTTTTGCAGCCTAGATAGAAATACAGGTATATAGGAGTGTCCTTGGATCACAACAATAAATTAGAGGTGCTCATTCTGAGAACGAACAATACCTAAGTAGGTTTGTTCTATAGGTCTGGCACAAGTGAACAAAAAGAGGTTGCTCTCTGAGTAGGTAACCAGACCTATAGAACAAATTTACTTAGGTGTTGTTTATTCTCAGATTGAGCACCTCTTATTTGTTGCTGTGTATTCTTGGAAGTGGAAGCAGGTGGGAGGATAAATTGTCAATTCCCCTGTCCTGTCACAGATGCGACAGAGAGGGGAAGAAAAAAATAGCATGTGGGTTTCCTCAGTAACATAGTTAAAACTGGAAGGGACTTAGGGAGCCCTCTACTCCCGACACACACTTAGGCCCTCATTCAATTGAGATTTGGCCAATTGAATAGGGCTCTAAATAAGCACATAACATATTTTTTTTAAATACCTTTTTAGTTAGTAAGCATCTATCCAAAAACAAGGTTTTCACTGACTAAAAACTTCTTTAAAAAAAAATGTTATGTGCTTATTTAGAGCCCTATTCAATTAGCCAAATCGCAATTGAATGAGGCCCTTAGTGCATTAGAATAGGAGGATAATTAATAGATGAGAAGGGTGGTTTGATTGGTTACTTGGTTTTGGTGATTTACTGTGGTTAAATTAACTTAGAAGGGTTTGCCTGTTTAACAAAATATACATTTGAGGATTGAAATTTAATTTGAATACATGTTAAATTATCATATAGTAAGCCTGAAGTTTAGAGAATGCTTTTCTGGAATCTAGCCCACAGTAAGGCTATATTAGGAGACTAACATTATTTAGTAATCTGGAAAGAAAAAAAATATACAATCCTTTGTTTGTAATGTGCCAACATGTTCTATAGTACTGTACAGGGTTACAAAAGAATGGAGGGTCCTGAGCTTAAAATCAGACGTGCACATAAGCACCGACATAAGATTGAAAACTTGCAAACATAGGGCCTCATTCTATTAACGGCCATAGGAGATGCGTGGCCGCAATGACCGGCCGCAGGCTATTTGCCTATTCTATTCCCTTCCGGCCGGGGGCTCCGGCAGGCTTGCGGCCGGCGCCCTATTATCCCTTGCGGCCGCACGTGCAGCAGGAAAGCCTTTGATCTTACACGGCCGCAAGAGTTTCGGCCGCAAGAAAGCCACAGTTGGTATTCAATTGCTGCATAAACCCTCTCGTCAAGGTCGTAATTAGCTAAAACCGAGCCGCAGCTTACTTGCACAAAAAAGGTCCTGTGAGCACCAATTAAGCACATAATAAAGCCATCCTACACTTTGATGAGACGTTAAAGTGATTGGAGGTGTTAGCATTCATAGCACAACATTCACCTACACGCAAATCTGAAAATCATTTTTAGTTTAATTCATGTAAAATGTCCGTGTACAAAGTCCCAAGGGCTTGGAGCACCTCAGACCCGCAAAGGCTGCGGGATTAGCCTCCGTCAAGTCCGTAAATGGGTAAAATAGACCCACGGGTCATAAAAGGACTTACTTACAAGTCGTAGCATAGAAAAGCCATCCTGTACTTTTATTAAAAGTGAAAGTGATGTTTGGTTTTAGAATTAATAGCTCAACATTCCCCTACCCTCAAATCTGCAAATAAAGAAATGTAATTTCATGTTCAATCTTCGTGTTCTATCTATCATGCAAGCCTGCACAGGTTTGAATAACGAGCTACGAACTTGGAGGACATTCACCCTCCAAGGCTGCACGGGCTTGAATAACGAGCTATGGGCTTGATCATTGAAGTCCGTGGGACTTGGACGGATTTGGGATTTTAAAATCAAAGTACAATTTGGCGATGTGCCAGCTTGAGAATGTTTTGCTATTAATCCTCATGCCCCCCATTGTGTTCCCCATCATTTACAGTGCTTTGCAGTGCTGGATTGAATATATATTGGCTTCTACAATGCTTTGAGTTTGCGTCCTTCAACCTCCGAACCCGTACAAGTTTTAACAATGACGAGCCTGCGGGACTTTAGGACGGAAAATAAACCGTAATTGAAATTTGGCTGATGTGCAAGCTTGAGAGGGTGTTGTTATTAATCCTCATGTCCCCCATTATGATGCCTAGCATTTACAGAGCTTTACAGTCGTATCTTGAGTTTATATTTGCATTTACAGTTTTCCGACTTTGCGGAAGGAAAACAAGATTTACGGGCACGGTAGAAACGCTTGCGGACGTTTGCATGATGTGCGGCCGGCCGTAAGGGGGTTTTTTGCGGCACCGTCCATTTGTATAGCAGGGTAGCAGTAGCTCTACACGCGGCAGTAAGATGCCCGCAAGGAATCGCAGCTTTGCGGACATTTTAATACAATGAGGCCCATAGAGTCTAAAGGGTAAGGGTGAGGTACAGAAGCATTTTTGTGAGGTTTTGAAGGTTTGGAGGCAGGAAGATAGTCTAGTGGAGTGAGGCAAGGTGTTCCAAAGAATAGGGGCAACACAAGAAAAATCCTGAAGGCAGGAGTGAGAGGAGGTAATAAGAGAGGAGGATAGAAGAAGGTCATTAGCAGTGCGAAGATGAGATGAAAGCAGAGATAGAAGAGGGTGCATTATTGTTGAGAGCTTTATATGTTAGGGTCATGATTTTAAATGTTATTCTGGATGCTATGGGAAGCCAGTGGAGGGACTGACAGAGAGGTGCTGCTGATACTGATCGTTGAGTGTGATAGATGAGTCTAGTGAATGGATTCAATATGGATTGGAATGAGGGCACAGCAAGGAGAGAGTGTCAGAATTCGAGGCGAGATATGATGAGAGAGTGAATTCAAATTTTAGTTTTAGTTTAGTTTAGTTTACTCTTGTGTAAGCATATTTTGGAGATGTTTTAAGGAGAAAATTACAAGATTTTGTGATTAATTGTATGCAAAGAATAAAAGAGGGGGCAGGATCCAGTACAATCCCAAGACAATGGGCCTGGAAGGTGGAAGTGATGATGCCATTGTCAACAGGGAGAGATATGTGAGGAGTGGAAGTTGTGGGAGAGGGTGGGAAGATTACGAGCACAGTCTTTGACATGTTGAGTTTTAGTTAATGGGCAGACATCTAGAAAGCTATGCAAAAGAGGCAGTTGGCAACTAGAGCTAGAAGAGAGGGGTAGTTCTGGTGCTGAGAGGTAGATTTGAGTGTCATCTGCATATAGATGATAGTGAAATACAAAATATTTTATTAGGGAACCAGGGGAGGATGTATAGATGTATAAGAAATTCATATATAATTTCTACTAATATGTTATTCTTTTGGGCAGGTGAATAATCATACAGACACATAAGGAATAATTAAAAATAAATTAAAAATCGGAAGAAGTATAAAGACATTATAAAAAAAAAAAAAAAAAACTTATATGAATTTTACATTATGTTATATAAATATACATTATACTACCCCCTATAGTCAGTATTTGAAGTTAATTCCCCATCAGGTTCTCCTGTCTGCTCCACTGGGCTCCTGGGCTTCTCTTCTCAGGAGGTTCTGGTTCCCCTGGATTCTGGGACACTTTCTTCTCTTGAACAGATTTTTATATTCTATATGGCTATGTCCCACCCTCTCTAGGTCATATATGGTGATAAGCTAAGTTAAGCAATTAGCACTTATTTCTCATAGTTTTCAGCTGTATAAATTTACATATGCCATGCCTTCCTAAGCCTTACCGTTTGTACTGTAAATAAAGACCAGTTGTGATTGTAGTCTATTCTTGGGCTTCCGGTATCTGTTGTCTTTTTACCACAGTACAAGACAAGACTAGGTTGATTATTTTATCAAACTTAATGCAACAAAACACACATACACATATATGAAATGAATGCATTTGTGGGCCTATTATTCCATTTATACCAAAAATAAATACATGAGACATAATTGTCTGTATGTAAGCCATATTTTACAGATGGAAAAAAGATGGAGCTTAGCACTGAACCTAGGGGTATACCAACAGTCAGAGAGCAAGGCGAAGAAGAGGAGCCAGAAAAGGAGACACTAAATGTTCGACTTTCTGGATAAGATGTGAACCATAAGAGAGCAGTGTCACAGATGCCAAGAGAGTGAAAAGTTTGGATGAGAAGAGGGTGGTCAACTGCGTCAAGACAGCAGAGTTATCCAGTAGAATTAGAATGGAGAAATTATTCCTTAACTTGGTGGTGAGCAAGTCATTAGTGACTTTTGTGAAAGCTGTCTCTGTGGAGTGATGGGGCTGGGAACTGGATTGGAAGGGTCAAGGAGGCATTTGGATGAAATAAATTGGGTAAGGCAATTGAAAACAACCAACTGAAACGGTTTAGAAGCCAGGGGAAGTAGAGAGATAGGCGGATAATTAGATGCAGAAGCTTGGGTATAATTATGGAGTGTTTTAAAGGGGATGAAAACGTGCCAGTGTTTAGGGAAAGGTTGAATAGATGTGTGAGAGCTGGTAGAGATCAGCGGTGATTGATTAGGATCATATGGACCAGTTGTAAAACAAGAGGTTGGTAGAAGACCAGAGACTTACAGTGTCAAATGAGTTACATAGTTACATAGTTACATAGTATTTAAGGTTGAAAAAAGACCTTCAGTCCATCAAGTTCAACCCTTCAAGATCTCCTCTGATCTGCAATATGCGGATTAACTATTAATTAATTAGTTGTATTAAAAAAAAAAATATATATATATATAAAAAAAAAATATATCAATTCCCTCCTGATCCCAGACACCGGCGACCTGACTTCTCCCTGGATCAATACTGCCTCTCTAATTATCCATGATAACCCTGAATTCCCTTTTTAATTAGAAATAAATCCAGTCCCCTTTTAAAGTTATCTATCGAATCTGCTGTCACCACCTCCTCTGGTAGAGAATTTCACAGATTAACCACCCTTACTGTGAAGAACCCTTTTCTTTCTTTAAGGTTTACTTCTAACCTCAAGGGATGTCCTCTTGTCAGTTGAAAACCTCTTGGCACAAAAAGCTCCCTTGACAAATCTTTATACTGACCCTGGGTGTATTTATATAAGGTAATCATATACCTTCTTAGACGCCTTTTTTCTAGAGAAAATACGTTTAATTTGGTTAGTCTTTCTTCATAACTTAGCCCCTCCATTCCCCTTATTAGTTTTGTTGCCCTCCTCTGTACTTTTTCCAGCTCTAAAATGTCCTTTTTATGAAGTGGTGCCCAAAATTGTACTCCATATTCCAAATGAGGGCGTACTAGAGATTTGTATAGTGGCAGAATTATATTTGCTTCCCTGGCTTCTATACCCTTCTTAATACAATGGTTTGTTGAGGGAAGGATGAGTTAGCGTCATGTAGAAAGTAGAGTTTGTTACGGATATTTTCAATTTTGATTTTAAAGTGGTTAGCAAATTCTTCAGCCATGAGAACGGAAGGGGCAGGAGGTGGCGGAGGGCAGAGAACATTGTTGAATGTGACAAACAAACATTTGGAGTTGGAGGCCAAATTTTAGATTAAAGATGAGAAGTAGTGCTGTTTAGCAAGATTGAGGGGATAGTGATAGGATAGACTTGTAGTGTAGGAAGACTGCTGATGTGCAAGATTTCATCCCAAATCATTCAGCAGTACCTCTGGTTGTAGCGTGTTTTAATAGTGTGTCATGGTTGTATGTGAGATCTGCCTGTGGTTATGGAGGCAAGAGTGTCAAGGGTCAAGTTGTATTGTGTGGTAGCAGTGTCAGGGCAAGTGAAGGTGGTGAGAGGGCTGAGAAGGGGCTGTAGCACATTGGAATGGTGCTGTTGATCAAGTGCTTGCAGATTTCTGTGGGTTCTGGTGACTGGGGTGAAGAAGGGCAGAGAGTGAGAGGTGTGGTGAGGATGTAGGTTAGGGGATGATTGGCAGGAAGAGGGAGTGGGGTGATGATAAAGTTGTAGATAGTGCAGTGATTGGTAAAAATGAGGTCAAGGGAGTGTCCATCATGCTGAGTTAGAGATTCTGTCCATTGTGAAAGGCCAAGGGAGGAGCTAAGTGCAAGAAATTGTGCAGCTATAGGGGAGGTAGGAGTGTTAATAGCAATGTTGAAATCACCAAGAACAAGTGAAGGAATGTTGGATGAAAGAATGAGGGAGCCAGGTGGCAAAATTCTCCAGAAATCGACGGGATGGTCCAGGTGGGTAATAGATGACAGCGAATCGCAGAGAGATGGGTGAGAAGAGATGGATAGTGTGAACTTCGAAAGAAGAGAACTGGAGGGAAGGAACTGGGGTCATTTAGTGAAATGTGCAGTGAAGAGAAAGTAATACTCCCACACCTCCATCTTTCTTATTTCCAGGTCTCGGTGAGTGACTGAAATTAAATGAAAATAGTACATTTGGGCTCACATTTGAACATCTAAAACAAATTAAGAGAGTTGATTTGTTATATCGCTCTTTTTTGTGTAATTCCCTGCTGAACACTAAACCCAGCAATAGCGCTGTTTTTGTGCACTGATCTCTTTAAATCCACACTCAGCGCTCTCATAACACTGCCTGAGCACTGTGGTGATATAATGCCCCGTTTAGCTCTTTTTTCACATAGCGTCCTGCATGCAGGAATGCATGTGGAGCACTAAATAGGGTATTGCTGTATACAGTATACATACACATTTATTTATACAATGTAAGGTGTATTAGTTGCCCTCTCTGTTATAAGTATAGACCCTTACAAATGACCTCTCCTCTGTGGGTTTCTGTGTATGGGTGCTAGGGGTTCCCTGAAAGGATGCCTGCTTCAGGATCTAGGCAAAATGGCAGTTAGTATATAACTCTGAATATGAAATGGTTTTAATGCATAATTTTTCCTTAGTATGTGTCAAGCAAACAGCAATAATTAGTGAAGAAGTATTAATTATCTATAATGCTATGTTCTGCTCCCATTCCTATGAGTTCATGAGCCAATCAGCACTTAGTTTCATGGTGAAAGCATGTTCACTTTTCAACTGTTAATGGCATCCCACAACACCCCTGGTCTTCACTTCAAGATTCTGCCCCATCAAAACTCTTCACAGCTTCATAGTACTATCTAATGAGTGTCAACTAATGCAATATAATTATCTTAGTTCTTTTATTCTCCCCTCTCTACTTATCTGTGTGTTTATTTCCTTAATAATTTTATTCATTTGTATTTATATTTATTACAGGTTATGTTTTATTTTTGTTCTAGTATCTCTTTACAAGTGCTTGGTATATTAAAATAGTTTTTTTTCTCTCGAATATATATATTTATATATATATATATATATATATATATATATATATATATATACATACTGTATAATGTAGCTTATATATATAATGTAGCTTATGCATACAAAACATAGCAAGTTGTGTTGTTAATTTATTGTAACATAAATAAAGACATTTGATGAATATGTCAGATATAATTTACTCAGTCTGAGTATTTTGTAAAAGCAGGTTCCATAGCACCAGACTGTATTTCTAAAACTTTTCTAAACATAACAGCTTGTTTCCACTGAGAAGGTCATACTGTATTAAAGATGTAAATTTCATGCACAAAGCTCGATGCTGATGAGATTTGTTTTTGCAGATAATCGGCAGTAAAGAAATTTTTCATAGTGTCAATGTGAAATAAATTAAAATGTTCATCTTCATATGGCTGGCTCCATTGCATTAAAATAAATGTTGCAAGCTCATTTAATTAGTATAGTTAGGAATGTCTCTTCTTCGCTTCACTGACTCTCCAAATCACAAGTTAATTTGTCAAACTCAGACCATTGTTTTTCCTTCATTCTTCATTACTGAGAAGACAGCCACATTTAAATAAGTGTTTATGGTACAGAAAGCAAAGCGGTGAGCAATACCAAATATTTTAATAAGCCAATATCGGAAACGTTGGAGCATACATTGCGGCAAGGTTTAAATCTTTATTGTATTTACGTTTGCATTTTTGCTACTGGATATTTGGCTAACCGGAGAGGTATATAGGGTACAGTCTGTTGGTACAGATGATGTAGTGTGCGCCATATTTCACACTGGCAGCTCCATGCATGGTTTTGTTCTGTGTTTTCAAAGACAAATGATGACAAAAGATACAATCACTATAAATTACCTTAATCAAATTTTTCTCTTCAAGACCAGTTGAGATGCTTTATCAATTAGTCAGAGCTTGCTATTTTTTTTGTATGCATCTGTAGAATCCATCTACTTGCTGTGAATTTGCTTGGTGGTTATATTACATATGTAGATTTTTATTTGAAACGCAAAATAGTAAAGGAATTACACAGAGCTAAAACCATTTATACTGGCATTTGTGATCAACAAATGTTCACAAATATTAGTTGTGGAAAAGCCAGCACACTTAAAGTGACATTAATTGAATGTAAAGAACAATCATCATGGTTTCTCACTAATGAAATGGTAATGTTTACAGCTACTGATAAATGCTATAGTAGCAGTGTATTACATTTTAATTTTCTGGTGATAAATGGCTATTGGTTCTTTATTGATATAAATTATACTATGTTTACATGGTGTTTATGACATTTTCTTCCCTCTATTTATAACAGAATACTGAGACAGAATGGGAGGAGTAAGCCGGTAGCGTAGCTAGGGGATGCACGGGGTGCGGACTGCCCAGGGTGCCACCTATTTGGGGGCGGCAGAATTGCCTCCACCTGCCCCCTTCTCCAGGCTCCGTCCTCCTTCTACCCGGCAACTGCTCTCTCCACTGAGTGCCATGGAGAGGAGGAGCCGTCAGGGAGAGGAGCCACCGAAGGGAGGACCAGTCGGACACAGGAGCATGCAGGTAAGGAGATTGGGAAGGGGGGAGACAAGTGGGGAATGAGAGAGAAGAAAGGGGGAGAGGAGACTGACAGGGAGAGAGAGGGGGAATAGAGCGGGGTACAGTGAGATAGAGATTGAGAGAGAAGAGGGGAGAGATGGAGAGAAAGAGGGGGAGAGAGAGGGAGAAGGAGGGAGAGAAAGAAGGGGGAGAGAGAGAGGGAAAGAGAGAATAAGTGAGACAGAGTAGAGAAAGAGAGAGGGAGGAAGGGGGAGAGAGAAAAGAAAGGAGAGAAAGAGGAGAAAGAGAGAAGGTGGAAGAGAGAGAGAAGGAGAGAATGAGAGAAGAATAGAATCAGAGAAAGGAGAGAGAGAGAAATAAGGGGAGAGAAAAATGGCTATGGATTGAAGAGCGAGGCATTTGTGGGCACATTTGCATGTCCTAGCCCAGCAGAATGCAGTGTAATAACTGTTTTTCTCGGAATTCGGAGCTGGAAGCAGGTTTTTGCTTAAGACATTCAAATGTGAACACAGATGTACTATTCATTAACTGCACTACTGTATGGTGGAGGGCTTCTATCGCTCTTTTGCCCACCATATTATAAATGATTGTTGTGGTGATCTACAGTGCCTTGCTTTTTACCTATTTGGTTACATTACAGCCTTAAGTTCAATGTTTTGTTAATATGAATTTTATGTGATGGATCAGAACACAATAGTCTAAGTTGGTGAAGTGAAATGAGAAAAATATATACATAAAACTATTTTTTAGAAATAGAAATCAGAAAATTGGCATGTGCATATGTATTCACCCCCTTTGTTATGAAGCCCATAAAAAGCTCTGGTGCAACCAATTACCTTCAGAAGTCACATAATTAGTGAAATGATGTCCCCCTGTGTGCAATCTAAGTGTCCCATGATCTGTCATTACATATATACACCTTTTTTGAAAGGCTCCAGAGGCTGCAACACCTAAGCAAGAGGCACCACTAACCAAACACTGCCATGAAGACCAAGGAACTCTCCAAACAAGTAAAGGACAATGTTGTTGAGAAGTACAAGTCAGGGTTAGGTTATAAACAAATATCCAAATCTTTGATGATCCCCAGGAGCACCATCAAATCTATCATAACCAACTGGAAAGAACATGGCACAACAGCAAACCTGCCAAGAGACGTCCGCCTACCAAAACTCATGGACCGGGCAAGGAGGGCATTAATCAGAGAGGCAGCACAGAGACCTAAGGAAACCCTGGAGGAACTGCAAAGTTCCACAGCAGAGAATGGAGTATCTGTACAAAGGATGACAATAAGCCGCGCGCTCCATAGACTTGGTGTTTATGGCAGAGTGGCCAAAAGAAAGAAATTACTTTCATCAAAAAATAAAATGGCACGTTTTGAGTTTGCGAAAAGGCATGTGGGAGACTCCCAAAATGTATGGAGGAAGGTGCTCTGGTCTGATGAGACTAAAATTGAAATTTTCAGCCATCAAAGAAAACGCTATGTCTGGCGCAAACCCAACACATCACCCAAAGAACACCATCCCCACAGTGAAACATGGTGGTGGATGTTTTTCAGCAGCCGGGACTGGGAAACTGGTCAGACTTGAGGGAAAGATGGACGGTGCTAAATACAGGGATATTCTTGAGCAAAACCTGTAACACTCTGTGCGTGATTTGAGGCTAGGACGGAGGTTCACCTTCCAGCAGGACAATGACCCTAAACACACTGCTAAAGCAACAGTTGAGTGGTTTAAGGGGAAACATGTAAATCTGTTGGAATGGCCTAGTCAAAGCCCAGACCTCAATCCAATAGAAAATCTGTGGTCAGACTTAAAGATTGCTGTTCACAAACGCAAACCATCCAACTTGAAGGAGCTGGAGCAGTTTTGCAAGGAGGAATTTTTTTCTGTAGTGTAGAGGACCCAGGGGACCCAAGACTGGCCAAACCCGTTGAAAAGTAGAGAATGCATATCCTGGAGTTGGGCTACAGACAGAGGAGCTTGGAAAGGGGTCTTGGGGCTGGTGTTATGGGAAAGGTTCTTAGTGAGGGGAACTATTATGGGAAGGGATCTTGGGGAGGGGCACTCAATGAGTTGGTACGGGGGCTCCAAAGTTTTTTTTATTGCACTGGGGGCCTCCATTCTCTAGATCTGCCACTGACTGTGGCATGATCAAAATCATCTGAATTTCCCAAAAACCCATTAGCAGAATCAAACAACTTTCCTATGACTGAAGTATGGTGTTTTCTGTCATGTTCTTCCTGTTTTATTTACAAATAATGAATTATGCTAAATATAATTGTAAATCCATTTATATTTTTTGTTCATATATCCCTTAGATTGTAAGTTTGTGAGTTTTCAATTGTGTGTCCGTGTCTTGGAAACAAGCACTATGTGCATTTGATTATATGCTCAAAAACAGGGCCCTCCATTCTTTATAAGGTGTTAAGTTTGTTTTTTGCCATGTACTAAACCCCTGTACAGCGCTACGGAATATGATGGCGCGATATAAATAAAGACAATACTAAATAATATACTGTGTATATAATATTAATTTATTAAGTTCTGCCTCTGTGCTCTCAAGAATCTCATGCTACTGTATAAATGTTTTAGAGTATATAAGGTGTTATGTTTTTCCACATGTCCAAAGTAGGGTTTTGTATAAGTTTTTGAGTTCTTTGTAACAAAAGTGTCCGATAGGCTGTTACTCCTTAAATAGCCTCAGTAGTGGGAGCATTGTATTATTCATTTCAGGGTGTAGGTGAGTGATAAAGACTTTTTACAACAATTGCATCTAGCCTGGATAAGGTGATTTGTAAATCTTTCACCCATAAATGCATTTTAGACAATGGCGACCTTTAGGTTTTCCATCACAATACCCCTGGGAAAAAACATCTAGGTTTTCTCTCTCTATGAATCCACATTTTTAAAGAACTAGTATACACTTGACAAATTTTATTATAGTGCGTCCAGCTTTTAAGAGGACTACACAGCAGTGCAGCATATATTTTCAGTGAAAAAGTCTGCAACACTTTTAAATTACCATGCTTTCTTAATTGTTGGTCACTCAGAAAAAGTTTCATATGTCAATATTATATCATTATCACATATATAGTTGTGAGCATGCAGATTGTTGCTAACGCTGCAGGCTCGCATAGCGAGCCCGCAGCAACTGCGGCTCTTGCTTCGTTGATGGCAAGGAGCGCCAAAGTTGCTCCTTGCGCTGGTGATGAGCGCTCATCCCTACGACCCCCTACGACTTTAGGCCCTCAAATGCAGACCCTCGCAGAGCGAGGGGCCGCATTTCCGGAGATGGAGACTCCCAAGTCGGCTGCAATGAGCCGCAGGAGGGATTTACACTGCAAAATTTACGGACTTAGCTTCCACAAATACGAGCCGCTGGACTTAGAAAAAAAAAACATTACGAGCTCGCAACAATACGGCCTTAGCGCCCGAACCCCGCGCACATGAAAACATTAAAAACACAATAAATACACACAACAAACACATAAAAAAGCTTACCCACAGCAAGGGAGGGCACTCAGGAACTGTGCAAGTGAAGTTAAACCTCTATTTAAGTACAAATTTACACACGAAAATCCCAAGAAGAAAAAATGGCCACCGAAAAAACGAAAATGAGGCTACAGGACCCTAAACACGCAAAACACCACCAAGCATATACGGATTTTCCGAAAAAGCCGTACGAGGTCCAAGATACACTATTAACAAGGACGCTAAATCATCCACAGCCGGGTACCACAAACACATTAGCCGCCATTTTACAACACTAACTTGCACAATGCGGAAGTACACAGCTACCCTAACAGATTTTCCTCGCGCACGCACACTATTTACACTACACACTGCACACATTACTGACACTTAACACATCAGCTCCACAACAGTGCAAACCGACATTGTATGCTGCAGCAACATCAAATCAGATTGTCAGCTCTTCAACACAATGCTTCCTGCATATATTACTTCAAAATAGGTAAATTATATTCATTTATTAATTTATTAATTATTTCATGAGGCTCGCAATGAGCGCCGAAGGATCTGAGAACACCAACAAAATGAATGTCTCAACCAAACAGCATTACCTGCCTTACAACCTTATTGCCATCATTTTTTGACGGGCAAGTCGCTAGTTGCTCAATATGGTGATGCTCCAAAACCTAGACACATAATAATTATTATAATTTTTATATATTTTCTGGAATCTGGAGTGCAACTGTGTATTTTTCGACACTTTGTTTCAATTTCAAGAAAGCTGGGATTAATTTGCAGGATAACCACTTAGGCAGATATACTCCCATCCTCTGGATCCTGAATAGGAGAAGGAGAGAAGCAGATCTACTGTGGCTGCAAAGCTCTCAGTTATGTTTTGAAAGCTATATGCTAGTCAGTTATGAAAATAAACAAATAAACCCCTAAATTGGCCATTTATCCAAGAGAAAACCATAATTTTTTATTTATTCTTAAACCAATGTTAGTCATGACTGGGAACCATGCTTTGAGTCCACACAGCTCTCATCACTTCTAATCACCCTATATGTTTGTTTTGTCAGTCAAGTTCAGCATGCCACATTGCAGGCACAGGTCATCCAAAGTAATAGAGGGTGTCGCTGGGAACACAACTAGAAAATGCCATGATACATAGTCTGTATGTATGATATTACAGTAAAATCCCTGTTATCCGGCAGTCAACCAACCGGGACTCTTAAGCAACCAGCACCTGAATAAATTCCCCATTTGCAATAAAAAAAAATCTATTTGTTTTGTATGTGCCCAAATGGCCCAGTTTTGTTGCTAATGCCTTTTGAGGTATTTTGAGGGTTTAAGGGTCGTTTAGACCCTTTTTTTCAGGACTTCCGATTAACTGGCAACTACACTGCTCCGGCAATAGGGAGTCCCCGCGGGTGCCAGATAACGGGGAGTATTTTGTATTTGGTATTAACCGGGGATCATAGCCTCTACAATTTTCCAGATAAAGTAATCTCTGACCTTTTGTCTGATTACTGGATTCCCTAGAATCAACCTCTTGTTGGATTATTGGATTTTCTGTCCTGCTTCCTTCATTTGACCTTGGACTGGACACTGACACCAGCTAACTGCACATGGATCCAGTTCAAGGACCGAACAGTAATCTCTACCTCTGTATAGTGGTTCCAGCTTCGATTTGGCAGTTTCCAGTATAACTTTCTAAATGACACAAAAGAATGTGGCAAGGATGATATTTTCATATATCTAATTATTCCATTTTAGTTAATTAGTTCTGTCTGACTAAGACAGCATTTTAATGAATTGCAGACTTTCACTAATACAAACATACTCACTGACATTTCATCCTTGTAAGGGACAAGGAAAAGGACACAATAAAATATAATACCTGCATCGCTCTGATAAATCAACTTAAAGTCTTCACGTTTGATGACAATCTTTGTGGTGTTTGTGAAATGTTTATTAAAATGTCTATTGCCTGGAATGATTAGACCTTTGTAATTCATCCTGGGTTTCAGAGTGACAGATATTCAAAACTGAACACAATCATGCAGCTTCTCAAGTTTAAGGAGATACAAGTGTGCCTTGAGGCACTGGAATGAACTCAGAAGCAATTTTCTGTATTGCCTCATTCTATTCCGTGTAAATTTAATACAATTAGAGACGTGCATAGAGTTCATTACAAGAATAGTTTAGTCTCTGGTTTCTGCAAGAAAATGTTTTATTAAAACCATGTTTGCTTTTCACTGAGGATGGGTTCTTTCAAGGCTGTATGATTCTGACAGGCTGAGCAGTTGTGCTTCCTTTTAAACTATTACTGGGTGGAGATCCACAAAGTGGGATAGATTTAAAGGACCATTGTAGTTTATTGTGTATTTAACATTCCACTTGTTTGTCAAGCATGATCCAAACTAACAATATTAGAAGCTGTCATGGATGTATATTTTTTGGAAAAATCTGAGTGTTTCAAGACTCTGTTTACAAATACAGGAATCCATTTTGTGTTTGTTTTTCCACATGCTTAGAGCTGGATGATGGAGTTTATGTTTGTAGATATCAGTGGAAGTGGTAGAGGAGGAAGTAACAGACATAAGTCCAGAGCATTTGTTTGATAACAGGATATGATTGAAATTAACACCGGTAGCCCAGTAGCAGACACTGTGCATCATTTAATGCACCCATAGCTCTCCAGAAATGTAAAAGCCCCACTCACACACATAATATCCACCAGTCTATAATGGCTCTCTCCAGATTCCTTTAGAGGCATGAAATGTATCATTTTCCATTTAAAAACTAGCAGTATGACTTTTTCATGACTAATTATGCTCTTAGTGACACAAAGTTTTCAGACATATATATTTTTTTTTCATTGTGCAGTGATTCTTCAAGAGATCATATTTTAAACACTACAAAAGGCTCTTTAAATAAAAAATAAAAAAGCATGTGAGTCAGGGTGGAATTGTTTTATCCTTCTCTGACCTGACATTACAGGGACATGTGGAGATCTGGACTTCAACAACCTTGTGTTTTTATTCACATTATTTTGAGAGTAAATCAGCTCTGTGAGTCCATGGTTATACTTCCTTTCAGTTACCTGGTAAGATACAGAAAAGTTCACACATTGTATTTTAACTGTTGCTGCTTTGCATTATTGTTAATCTTCTGGAAATAGTATAATTTACTTTCCATGCAAAAAATGTAATGTATAAAAATGTTCTTTTAGACAAGCAATACAAACTTTTGGACTGTAATTTTGCACTAACTTTGCACTAGAGTGACCATATAAAGAAGGGAAAGTAAACACAGTTATAAGTGGCATAGAAAGATAAATGAGAAGAGGAATGAAATAGAGAGAGATGAGGCAGTAGAGAGTTGGTGAAGCGGGGGCACGTGTTCTCACCCTGCTCTGACTTATCTCTAACTTTACAATCTCTGCCTATGCAGCTGCTTGTCTCTCCATGTTGCTCTGCTCCCCTACAATATAGGTCCTCACCAAAAAGTCCCAGGTGCTGACTTGGAGATCATTGATTGAAGATTTGCTGTGTTAAAGTGGTTAAACATGCAACAAGCAGCTTATCAGGAATGGGAAATACACCTTGGCTGCAGGTACTGAAAAAAAATATTTGCAAATTTAAGGTTATAATTTTTATTTCTATTTTCTATACTTAAATGTTTTATTACTGGTCTGTTACTCAAAAATGAATAAAAATGAAGTTTTTACAGCAGTACAGTGATCATTTAAAGCCAGAATTCAAATTCAATAATGGCATTTGACTACACTCACCTTAACCTCTTAATGTCCATGTTTCTACTGTTACCTAGAAGGTGCATTCATGACATTGCTCCAAGTATATTGACATTAAGTGTTATTGCCTTTCCCCCCCTGTGACCTGTTTCTTTTACTTCTTCTAATACTCATTTCTCTTAAATGATGATCTTTTTCTCCTTGGCCATTTTTATCCTTGCCAGTAGCACTGTGTTTTTGTAAACCATTTTGTCCCATTGGAAAGTGATATTCCATTGCAGCAAACTATACTTTCTCATGAAATTGCTCTGTTTTCCCCAACTATATGTTTTTGTCCTTTAATTCATGAGCACCTCCGCTTCCATTAAATAGCTTAGCTTCCTGCCTTTTGCCTGTTTCCAGTGATATACATCACATTAGTCAATGACACGACTAATGAAACTAAAATCCCTACTGGTAAACAAGGTAGTTCTGCAAATTACTCTGTACAGGGGGCAGTATTAATGATATGCTAAGTACACCTTTAAGAATATTCTGCTACAGCTGTGTGTGCTCTCATTATGTTACCCAGAAATCTAGATTTGTACAGGAATGAGAAAAGTTAGTATAAAGTGGGGCAATAGTTCATTCTTAATTCCTTCATACAGTATGTGATTTGAAGCATTCAAAAATTTGCTCAAGATTTTATTCCCATCCCCATTCAAGTATCATTGAGTTACAATGGTGATATAAAAGCCGCAACATTTTACTGAAACAACAGAAAATAATAATATGTAAATGATCATACACTTATGAGTTTCTACATTCTTATTGTATTTGCTTTCCAAACGATATTGATCATATTTGTACACTATAATAGTAAATATAATCTGAACTAATTCTAGAAACAAATCAAGATGAGGTCAGTCATTTAGGACCACTCCTCAGCAGATGCAGCATGTGCTCCACTCCTGATGCAGCACTTTAAGACAGTGACCAGGGTGGCTCTAGAAGATAATGTTGTATGTGATGCAGGCACCCTGTCTCACCTACCATGGTACATAATGACAACTTACATTTCACAACTGTGTGCCATTTCATATGGTTATTCACCTATAGCTCCAGCCAGGATATGAGGAGCAATATCCTGATGAATCAGCACATAGCTGTGAAATGTACCTCAGGAGTTGCTCCTCACAGAGAAGGACTCTGGTTGGTATTGTTGAAGTTTATGATATCATAAATTATAATTGTACCTGTTATTCAAAATATGTACAATTAACTCATAATGTCCAGTTCTCTTTATAATAAGATTATTGAAAATGCAAGGTTTATTATAATGTTGTAATTAAAGTCAGTGTTTCCAAAGCCAGCCCTCAGGGAACCCTAGACAGGCCATGATTTACTGTGGGTACAACTGAGGTAGTTCAAATTGAACAGGTTTGGGAGTCTCTAATTATCAAATATTGACAAAGGACCATATTCAATTGAGCTTTCCGGGTTTGTGATTCTGGTCACATATCGGACCCCCGAACCTAATTGATTGACATGTAACCTCCATGTTTTACTGCCATAATAATGACAGTCTCGTTTTCTATTGGCTGATTCAAAATGGGCTGTTACGGGCTTGCTGAATTGATCATGTTCCCGCCCTGAACTGCTCCGAACCAGTGCATGGTTTACGGTTTTGGCTTCGGGCCCGTAACTTACGGCATTGAACAATTGAATAGCATCGAGACCAATGGGAGCCCGCGGCACACTTGCAGACATTCGGCTGTCTACGATCGAGTTGCAGGCTTCGAATTGAATATGGCCCATAGTGTTTTTCTTACATGTCTAGGTTCGCGCGAGGGTTATTTTTTTGTTAGTGACCTAACCAGGCTTTCCAAAACCTGTCTGTTAACTTTATTTTTTAGTCAAACTGAATCTTCCAATAACATTATGTGCACACTGAGATATATGTACAGCATGCATGTCTATGATGCAAAATCTTAGCAAAAGCTCTTTATGGCACAGTAGAAATATTCCTGTTCAATTGTTCTCAATAAAAATTTAGCAGGAATTATAATACATTTGTTTACGAATTTTCAAATGTTTAACATTTAAAATGCATTGATAGAAAGAATGATGTATCCTATACTGAGTTCATAAGGAAGGAACTGGATTTATGTCCATATGGATTTAGGCTTTATGCTGCTCTAGCCCAACTAGAATATGGGAGTCTTCTATTTTTGGTTGTGTATATAACTGCTACTCATCCTTTTTCATTGTTTTGTGTTGTTTTTTATGCAACTCTTTGATTTATAATGAAAGAAAGTGAAAGAAATTGCTCCCATCAGCAGGGGTCAACATCTACTCTTTCCTGTCTCCTGTACCTTAATCAACTTGATAGCCACTTGCTTCCTGATTCAGTCTATTGGCTGCGCAATGGATTCCATTCCTGAAATTTGGGGTTTTATGTGATTGACCAATGCTAGTGAAAACTACTTAGAGTCCCTTGGGCTGCAAAAAGATCCAATAACTCAGTACTTCAGGAAATCAAGACAAACTGTTCACTAGAAGGTATGATCGTAAGGCTAAAGCTCAAATATTTTGGCCATATCATGGGATGGGAAAGATTGAAGGCACAAGAAGACGGGGACGAGAGAGGCAGAGATGGAGAGATGAGGTCATTGAAGCATTGAACATGAACTTCATGGAACTCAGAGGGGCAGTGACTGAGAGATGTACCTGGCATGCTACGGTCCATAGGGTCACAGAGAGTCAAACGCGACTGAATGACTAAACAACAACAAGTGACCCCAAATATTCTGATCTTCTGCTTGTGACATTGATTATTCTGGCGACTGCCTGTTATGACCCTGTGCCCATGACCTGGACTACCTTGCTTGTCATTGAAATCAGAATTCCTTACAACACAGCATCTGACAATGAAACCTAGACCACAATTCATGGGATAGTTTATACTATCTACCGCTATCCCGTAGGTTAGTCAGAATTTCACACTGCTTACCTATTGTCTCTGTTTTATGCATAAACAGATATGGCACAGTCCTGCTTTCCTGCTTCCTTTCAAATTTACCTCCCTAGGCTACTGCCTACTTGGTCTATCCATAAATACATCCCTGCATATACCATCACTTTTTGAATTCAATTACAAGCACCAATCTGTTTTATATTGATTAGTACCTTTAATATAATAGAACAAAAGTAAAGAATTAAACAACCTGAAGTGGTTGATGATCCATTGTTCCATAAAATGACTGATGTTAACTCTCATTTAGATGTGACAATTTCACCATTTCCTCTGAAAGGAATGAACAGTTTTCAATTACAGTAAAAAATAGATATCTTAAGATGTAGTACATTAATCCACAATGATAAGATTTGAATAGCTATTAATGCAATGAAATGACAGCAGCAAACTGGCAAATCACCAAATATGTTAAATGAATCTTTCTGTCCAGCTACCGTGATAAACCTTGGAGCTGAAATCATATCAATGGAGTAGTATATGCATGGTAAAGGAAACTTCACAATAAATAATATCATTATTTAATTAATTAATACAGGTGCTACAATCCTGTTATCAACATCTTGTGATAGAGGAGAATATGTATATATATATATATATATATATATATATATATATATATACTCATCAGAGTGTAATCACTATTAGTTGGCTTGTACCAATATGCCATACAATGTCCATTCTCAGTTGGGTATCCATGACACGGTTGCACTTATAAACACACATCTGGTGCATTATACCAAGAGGCAAATGACAACTCAGTAAAATGCAATCACATAGCTCACAAAACACATTCCTTATATATTAACTGAAGGGTCATTCCTTGAGATATGGCTTAGGTTAAATATCATCATTAACTCAATGTCTATTCTTCATATCATTCTCAGTGTAACATTAAATGCTGTATTGTCTGCACCACTACCATGGACCCATATGTTAAATATCACCATGAGAAAAAACAATATAACAACTCTTATTAATCAGTATTGTTATATTCAGATTAAGTCACATTCAAGTTAGAGCTCACAAAGCCTTATCTGCTGAATGAAACCACAGGAAACACACAAACCACACACACACAGAACATGTGCGAATCTCACACATGTTTAAAACTATAATGAAGCTGCACTTATTGGCTATGTTAATGAATATGCATAAGGTTAATTCGGGATAACCTCCCTGCTGATATCCCCAACCCACATACAAATGTTCCCAAATGCATAAAATGATGCACTTCCTTACTTATTTAACTAAAACATAAAATTGAATCTTAAACCCCTAAATATGTCCTATTTAACTATGGTTGTTGTCATGAGAAACTTTAACAGTGTATTCAGATAAATCATGCATGATTGGATAAAGTAATGCTAAAGAGCCACATCAGCAGCTTCTAGCATTGCAAATATGAAAATCCCTAATGTTTTCTAGTGCATACCATATTTTCATTTTCATTTCTGATTTGTTTATTTGTAGACAATACATATAAATAGCTCTTATTTCCTAAGCTATGTAGCTGTACTGGTCCCCATGCGCAGTAGCTACTCTAAAAGCTACGGAGGGACTAGTTTGAGATGGGAATTGCCTACTGTAAAGGATAGACAAGTTAGGGGGGATTCCTTCAGATTAAATTAGCCCCCATGTAGATCTGTTTTAACATTGGTTTATGCTTTGGCCTATTGTATTTTTGTAATTTAATGTTGTGTCTACTGTTAGTGAGCTTGAGTTAGTAGTTTAATTGATCATTGTTTTTTAGGTTCCATTATGTTCTTGTTCATTTAGCAGCAGTCATTGTGGTTTATCAATGCTATGCTGTTTGAACATTTTGATTCTGCCTAAGAGCATAATAAAGCAGGTAAAAAGTCATACAGCTAGTTTTTAATTAGTAAAAACAAAAAGTGTGATGCTTTTTCTGGACCCTGGAGGAATCCACAAAACATTGGTGGAAGCTCTCTATGAGAGGAGTGTTTACATTTCTGGACAACTGTGGTTGCATTGAATGATGCAAGGTGTCTGGTTGTGGGCCAATGAGTGGGGAGGGGCGTGGTATCAATGTCAATCTTATCTAGTTATCAATTGCCCTTGACTACATCTCCCTCCTTTAATAGCTAAAAATACACATACTCGTGATCCATCTCTCTTGTTGTCATGTAACAAACACAAAATGGATTGCACTCAAAAATTTTGATTTTTTTCTGTATTTGTTGTTATCTTGGTTACTTGAGAAACAAGTTTCTCTTTTCTTGAAGTACAGTGGTCTTTTAAACAGCACCCATTAGTTTGGTAGCGTTAATTGAGATTGTCTGAAGCCCAATTGGATCAAAGCCTGGTTAAATTACCTTCACTTTTTTATTTGGCTTGTTACCAGAGTTCATTGCTTATCAGCCTTATTAAATTGCGATTTGGCCATTTGAATAGGGCTCTATATAAGCACATAGCATATTTTTTTACATAAGTTTTTAGTTAGTGAAGACCTTTTTTTTGGAAGTTCACTAACTAAAAACTTCTGTAAAAAAACATATACTATGTGCTTAAATAGAGCCCTGTTCAAATGGCCCAATCACAATTTAATAAGGCTGTATATCTCCATATTGTTAAATATAAATATGAATGGATAGATAAATAGATAGAGAGCATTATCATATTGGATATAAATGTTTTCTTGGCATAAACATTTCTTAACTCACTCATTAATGATAATACTTTCAAATGTCATGGGCTCTATATTGCTTAAGTCACAATTATTATTTGTGTTCCATTGTAAATATTTCCTTGTTTTTATAAACGTTCATGAAGGATGAAGAATCTGTCATCATTATCTTCTTTCTTCTTCCATAGTAGTCTTTATTCATGTTGGACATACCCTTGAAATGTTTATTGTTCTCTAATGCTTATACAGCTCACCTGCCTGATGTTGGAAGTCTGCTACACTTCAAGCAATATTAATTAAAATGTTTCCGAAACTGGATCTCTGCCAGACTCTTTGCTCCTGCTGGGAAATGGCAAGGACTAGGTTCCATGAAATGATCTCAAAGGATTTCTCATTATATAATGTACTTTTGTTTAGCAACATTTACCTTTATCAACATTAGCGCAACACTGGAATCCTAAATGATGATTCTTTCTATTTATCTGTGCTTAAAACAATCTTAAGACATGAAGATCTTTTTTTTGTATGAATAATGCAATGTTATACTCATACTTTGGGTGATATGGTCTAAAGATGAAGTGTTGTATATTTATGGAGATGTGTAATTTTAGTACTTTTACCCCAAATAATAAGATAAGAGGAAATAAGATCATGTACTGATCCCTCAAGTATTAATAATTTACTTATCACAAGTGTTAAAAATAAGGGATTCAACATTAAAATGTTTTTAAGGAATTATTTCCTACTTCCATTGGTTTTAAAGAGTTTTTAATCGACGCTGTCTCCTAAGAATGTAAATAATAACCAGAGAAATGGAAAGGTTCTTCAAAACACCTACAGACATCTTCAACACTTTATTCTTTAGCACATGTGCCTCTATATGTCAGAATGTCACACGTCTATTACAATGGACAAAGGAGAACGATTACTACATACTGTTTAAAATAAAAATGTGCCAATATGTATAAGCAAAAGATAACCTTTAGGAAATGATTTGTTAATGAGAGAACAGCATGGAGTATGGCCTTTTATATTGAGTCCAACACACCAAGTATGGAGACTTGACTTGGCCTTTTATAAGAATACATTTTATAAGAATAAATCACCATTTGGAAATGCAATATTTTCCTATGTTTAAATGTGAACACAAGATGAGGCTTTTGGATCTCCCCAATAAAACCACTGGCTACTGGCTTGTGTATAACAACATCGTAAATGAAAATGGTGAGCCAAAGGAAAATAATTGGGACTTATTTTCACTGAATGAAGAGCAGGCATTACAGGGACATGTATAAAGTGGTAACATTTTAAAACAGGCTTTAATTATTTCTTGATGTTCACTATGATCCTCATTCAAGTACAAGCCTGTAATTACTTGTAACCCAACATTATGGCTGTGGGTTACATTTTTAGGTACATTTAGATGTATTTACTTGTCACTAACCAGTAAATACAGGCTCACAGCCTCCACACACAAATCATGAACCCGTAAGTTCATGGTATGTACCTAAGACGCATGTTCATTGGGACAATGTAAATATGGCTTCCAGTGTCCATTTAAAAAAGTTAGCTTATAATGGCATAATATTGTTTATATAGGGCCTCATTCAAATGCAATTTGGCCAATTGAATAGGGCTCAATATAAGCATAGGGCATATATTTTTTACAGAAGTTTTTAGTTAGTGAAATTCAATCCTTTGTATAGAAGGTTACTAACTAAAAACTTCTGTAAAAAAAATATGCTTTGTGTTTATATAGAGCCCTATTCAATTTGCCGAATCGCAATTGAATGAGGCCCATAGGGTCTAGACGTATCCTATATATTGTGTAGTTGGAAATAAAATATATTGGTCAGCAGTCGGCTAATTCATAAAATCTTATAAATAATACAACTATAAGTCCTATCTACTTCTTAAGAAATAGCAGGAATATTGTTTGTGAAGCAAAACATACCCGCGACTGATCTGTCATCCTGGTCTGTAACAGCAGTGTTCAAGTCTAAACCATTCTCATGTTATTCTAATTCCTAATTACATTTTACAAAATTCAATTGTGAGATACAAAATTACCATTTTAACAAAATAATCTTGCAGAGCACAGCAGTTTTAATACAATCAACAATACAGTCTATAAATGAAAGAAATCTTGTCATTCTTATTACTTTTGCATGTTATGTTTTTATAAAATATTAGAGTATAAATTGAAAATTTCACATGATTTAATACACCTCAAAAATATATCAGTCTAGTAACCAAATCATCTTAACAAACAGTGATTTGTACTTATAAAGCTTGCTGCCAGCAGTCTTTAATTCTACAGAAAGAAAATCTTGACATTGGAAACTCGGCCACACATTTCATATACCGTAGTTAATATATTTCTGGAAATATAATTGTGCAAGGAGGACCGATACAGAAAAATAATATTAATATATTATATAAAACCAATTCTAACACTGTAGTTCTACAGATATAGCTTGATTCAAAAATATATTGCCTCAAATAGAAGGCATCAAGTGACACAAACTAGACAGAAAATGAGGAAAGCATAAAATAATATGGTGCTATTGGATTTAGAACTATTGAATAATAAGTGCTTTTTATTTTAATTTAATACACCTCAGAAATGTAATGATTTGGTGCTCACATTCAATGTACTGTAGCATCATACCAGCGGTCATGTGCAAATAGTTTCAATACAAAAATAGATAGCATTCTCACTTGTACAATATAAGGTGTTTCAAAATGTCTCCGTAGTCTCACTGGTGGGAAGATCCTGTCGTCTTTACTACTGGATACAATACAGTTTCTTTTATGCAGAACACCGTTCACTGATGTGTCTCGTAGTATAAAAAATAGAAGGGAAAAAGAGAAAGAAGCACAGATTTTCCAATAGTGCGGATCTGTAGTTTATTTTTTTATATATTTATATATTTTTTATTAAGAATACAAGGTTAACACAAGTGTTTCAAAAATAAAACATTAGTAACATAACCAGAACACTTAATAAATGACAACACATACATATAACCTTTGAAAACTAACTTTGACATTTTTGTTATTTCTGTTTTAAGTTAAGCTGAAAGCATATTACACGCATATGTACAGAAAGAGGGTAAGAGAGGGGCAAAAGGAGAAGGAGTTCAGAGTTATGTTTGTTCTTAACAGGGGCATCCTAAACTATTATCCTACTCTACATATTTACCACCCAATCTTAAGAATCCAAGTGTCCCAACATGAGGCCCATTTCCTATATGATTGGTCCAAGTTGGCTAAGATAACTCTCATGTTATATATGAATTTAAGTTTAATCAAAACTGCACTATATTCTGGTTCAGCCGATTTCCATGTTTTAGCTAACGTAATCCTCACTGCTAAAAACACTTGGTGTGATAAAAGTTGAGCCTCTTTACTGAGAACCCATATGGGGAGGCCTGAGAGAGCTTCTTCTGGCTTTTGGGGAATTCTGTGCCCCCATAGTCTCTCCAAAATATCATAGGCCTCCAACCAAATGTGGGCGATCTTAGGGCAGTCCCAGAGAACATGTTTAAGGGTGCCCAGAGTGTGATATCCCCTAAAACAGTTACCATCAACTGACGGGTTAGAAAGCTGCATCCTAGCTGGTGTTAAGTACCACCTCAAAATGCTGTTGTGTGCATTTTCCCTAAGCATAATACTTATTGAGGAGCCTGTGGCCTGCTTATGTATCTTATTCCACTGTGCATTAGTTACTGTTTATCAATGGCGAGTTCCGACTCCCAAGAATGTTGATGGTGGAGTTTGGACGGTGTGGTTAGGTCCATTAGGTAATTATAAATAATGGAGATATTCCGTTTGCCATTAGGGTGGTTAAAACAACATTTTTCAAATGGAGTGACCTTAGCAGAAGAGTTAAGTTTTATTACCCCAGATATATTGATATGTATCTGGGATAAGTTAAGCCATTCCTTTAATTGCAAGTGATGTAGGTGTCTAAATGTTGTAGGGGACCGTTGTCAATTTTCATTTAAAAGATCAGCAGCAATCGTAAACTGATTATCTATCCACCATTTAAACTGTGAAAATGTATTTATTGATGCTGACTTCAGAAATAACCACAGTGGGGTAAGCCAAGAACCTGCATCTACAAGCGGAGTTCTCTTGTTCGTCAGAACTGCCAAAGACTGAACCATGCATTTGGGAAGGGACGAATTACCCAATTTAAAATGTAGGGAAAGCCATAATACTTGTCTAAGGTGAAGGCCACTTTCTTCAAAGATATCTTTCTCTATCTCCACCCACACTGGTAGGTGTCCCTTACCAAACCACTTGGTGATTTTGGCTAATCTGGCAGCTTTATAATACTTGAGTAAATCCCGCACAGCCAACTCTTCTTTAGCTTTAGATGCCATCATGGCCTTCTTATTTATTCTAGGCCTTTTACGATTCCAAATGAAGCGAGAGATCGCACCAAGGACCTCTTGGTTCTTCAGGGGGCAAACAGCCGTTGGAATAGTGCGAAAAAGATACAGATGCTTGGGCAAGATATTCATTTTAATAGCGTGGATCGGATCTGTAGTTTAGAGATAAAAATGAATAATGAAAAGTTCCTAAGATGAGGTATCAAACTCACATTTTTTACCCTCAAAAGTTATGAGCTATATGGATCTCACAAAACATCACTCCGAACTCTGGGGCAAAATGTAGAATTCTTCATCAGGTGTCAACGATATATCCAAAGATGTCAAACCCACTATTACTTTATAGCAACAAGAAGTTCTGAAATACTAACCTATTGAGTCCAACACACCAAGTATGGGGACTTGACTGAGAACCGCTTTATCTTTGAACCCCCCTTACAGGGCCAGTCAGCTCCGATTTTATGGTATTACAAGAGTAGCCTGAGTGAGGACCAGGAAAGTATAATATGGGCTCTTGTGACAAATAAAGACATGTCTATAGCACCTCTTCTCTATGTACTTAGTATCACTAGGAAATACCCAGATGTTTATATTGGTAATCCTTAGTGAATATTATCAAATTCTCAGAGGTGATATGTGCAATATAGCAGAGCAAATCCACTGTAAATTACAGCACATATAAAAATATATCAAACCAATCCAATGTTCTATATGGTCCAATAATAATACAGTCAAAGCCTCAAAAAATATATCAAAGACTAGTAGTCAAATAATTTTAACAACCAATGCCAGCAGTTTTCATTCTATAAAAAGAAAGTCTTGACACTGGAAACCCAAACACAATTCTCGTTATTCTCTGAAATTCTTCAATATAGAACAAACCATTGGATGAGTCCAAGGTATTCTCATTACCAGGAGCTAAACATACGTACCCCTACCCAATCAGGGCACCAGAGAGTTTAATTTTGGTGAATTAAATGTGTGACATAGATGCATTTAGAATTTAATCTGGGCAAGACTATACTTTAAAATTATAGGTAGTAGGCACCAGTGACTTCCATTTGTTTTTTCGACAATCTGTCTAATCAGGAATATCATGCAGGTAGTTGAAATAATATTCACGGGCACCAAACATTTTTCTTTCCTTTATGAGAAAGCCGACAAAATGATGGCAGTTACATACTGTTTATTACTAATAAATTGCACAATAAAACAAATTACACCACAGTTTATGTGATACTAGCTCCTTTTCTCCCACTCATTTTGTGCTTTCTCATTTACAGTGTATTTATATTTTTTCCAGTTTGTAAACTTTTTACAATGTATTTATTTAGTAGTATGTAAACATTACACAGAGCCATTAGGTTGCTAATGCATTTGTAATGTGCCCAATGGAATACATGTTTTTATCATCTTAATATGAATACCTGGAAGTGACAGGATGAACTGTCAGGAGTGATTTTTCACCGCTGTGTGCATCATAATCTGTTTCATACTAAAACTCACGCCTAAGAGGCAGCAATAGAATTAATTATACTTCATTTTGCTGTCTTTAACAGTATTGACCAAATTTAAGAACAAATGAGAAGCGCTTATCAAGCTTGAAGAAAATAATCCATCAGTGGCACAATTTAAATTCTCTGCAGTTCTCTTATTAATCAAAGTAACACTTACTATCCTATCTCCACTTCCCATTAACAGTCATTAAGCACTGCTGCTGATTGAAGCAATTTCTTTAGGGATCTCAACCTCATTTTTAAGAGAAGCTTCTTCGGTGGAAAACAATATCATATTAGAGAAGAGACATAAAGTGAGACAGCAGGTTCTTCAATCATAGTCTGACCTTGACATTGTATCTACAACACTAGTTTGCCAACTAAATGGCTAATAGGTTTAGAACTCCATCCTGATTCCTGTTATAGAATCAACCTCGGAAGGAACCTGCCAGAGAACTAAAGTTTGCCCATGTGGAACTTTCCCCAAATCAGCAGCTCTTCAGTTCCACTCAGAAGCACATAGAGAGGGCGATGACAGTTTAATTATATTTTTCAATTGACAGCTCGACAACTGTATCAGGCGTCACAGTTAGATGTAATGACATGATCTGTGTCACACCAAGAGATTCACTTCATGAGCATGAAGCTGTTGCGTCCTGATTCTTCGTAATATTTTATTTTTGTGTTATATTTTAAACTTGTCTGTAAAGTCATGTGAGTGAGTGGGTAAATCTGTTGTAGATTTGCATATAACTTGTTTTGTGTAATGAAATGAAAGATCACAGTAGTTTATGGTTTTATGTTAAGTACATTAGCAGCTTGCATATGGCATGAGCATAAAAGCAGTTTTAGAGATATGTGTCAGAGAAAAGTCTGCTGCTTTTAAAGCAAAATTGTATGCAAAAATTAAAAGGTAAGCTGTATTTATTTAAAAGTTTGCAAACAACACTTTGCTTATTATCAAGCTAAATTCTACATAAGAGCATATTGTAAATATGGCATTTCAGCAGTCCTAATAATAATAGAATTAAACTCACAATCAGTGTCAGATCTATCTTTTTGGAGCCCCTGGGCAGTGAAGTGGAGGAGCCCCTGCAAATAGGTACGCAAGGTATGCACGGACCCATTTTTAAATTTTTCTGAGTGTGTAAGTTCCTTTTCCCTGTTGTGACTCTCTTGCTCTATGTGGTTATCCCCTAGTAGCCAATCTATGAACTGCAGCATTAAAAAAAAAAAAAGTTGAACCTCTCCAAGGCAAGCGCCCCTAGGCGGCGCCTAGTTGGCCTAATAGGTAATCCGGCCATGCTCACAATAGAACCCCATTAACTCCACTTTAGTGATCAAGTATGGAAACACACATTCAAAAGCAGAGTCTTTGAACACACTCATGCAAAGCTGATAATATTGTCAATTTAGGACCACTGTAGTTCAAGAAAGGGGTTCCCTGATGGGCCAATGGTTAGGATTTGGTGCTTTCACGATGCGACCTGGGTTTGATTCCAGTCAGGGAACCAAGAGGTCAAACCACCCTGAAGCCATGTAGGGTTGGGCTTGAACAGTACTTGGATGGGAGATCACTTAGGAATACCTGGAGCTGTATGCTGTGTCCCACTGGAGAAGGAACTGGCAACCCACTCCAGTCTCTCTGCCATGAATACCAAGTGAATCACCTGGTGTGTTACGGTCCATGCAGTCACGAAGAGTCAAACACAACTGAATGACGCAAACACACACACAGTTCAAGAAAATCTATGTTTGTGAAGTATGTAACAAACTAGCATTACAGCTGTGTAAGCCATGAGCATAAAAACACTTTTAAAGAAAATCTAATTTTTTGAAGATAATTACATTTTCTCTTTGTTGCATTACCTCCTAAGAGCTAAAGCATGTGGGGTGTGTGTTTTTTTATCAGTGAAAGGAGAAGTGGGGTTCAAAGAAATAGGAAAAGATTAGGAGTGAGGTTATACTTACAGGGCCAAAAGCAGGTCGCTTATGTCAACAGATGTAAGAACAACTCTAAAGAATTGTAATTGTCCCTCTTACATTCACCTTCCACCAAAGTATCATAAATGCTTCCAAGTTCCTGTAGAGGCATCACATTTTTTAAACTAGCTTTATGGCTTTTTCCCTGCTTAATCAGTCTCAGAGTTTTCAAACATATACATGTTTTCACTGTACATTTGTCCTTTAACATACTTCACAAACATCTAAACTTTCCCTAATCTACAGTGGTCCTTTAACCTTTCAGCAAAACATTGAAGTTAGATGTAATCTGCAATTGGAGGCTACAAATTAATTAGTGCCAATAAGTAATATTTGCCAATCGGGCTCGCAATCATGTAATCTAGCAATTTATAAAATGCATTAGATCATCTGTTTTAGTCCATTTGGGTTTCATGATATGTATTAACTCCTTGACTCCCAGGATCGATATAACTTAGAAATAACATTAAAAAATAATATTTTTTAATTGCACATTTTTGATTTTGAGACTGGTGAATTCTAATGTGTTTCCGTGCTTTTAAGGTACAGTATGGTGTATAATTACTGCTACAGCTCTAATAAGTGTTTGAAAAGCCCTTGCGAGTTCTATGTAATACTCGTAATCTTTTTGATAGAAACTTGATACTTTTTTAATCTGCGGGTTAGACTTTATTTGCGATCTAGAGGTCTAATAGAATGTTGATTTTGTGTAACTTTAATTCATTAGCGCTTGTAATGTTTGAGCTGTACTTAAACCATTGGAAATCTAAGGCTAAATTTGTGTCTTTGGCTGGCCCGTAGTGATTGTGGGCGGGGAACTCATAATCGCATTGCAAGTAGCTAATAGAATATGTGGCAATATTCAGAGCAGTTTTAAGTATATATAAATGTACGAATTGGCCAACAGAATAGGGCCCATGGTTTTTATATATATGCCCTTGTCCTCTAAAAGCTTACTTGGAATTTTCATACACACCCAGAAGAAACACACACATATAAATATATTAAGGAAAAATGTCATATTGCTAGTTTCTAAATTTAGAAAAAAATTCTGAAGGTATCCATTATATTTTCAGTTCGACATGAACATGCTTGCAGTTTTAGTTGAATTGTAGGTGTCAAATTCAAAAAGTTCCAATAAATACAAAAATTTCCCTTCCTTAAGCTTTGTCCTCCACCCTTCAGTTTAGATATAGATAAACAAACTCACTCAGTTCCCAAGCTAGCAACCAGTGCCTAAGTCAGACAAGATGGAAACTATAGAATTTGTTCACAAAAAAATCCTTGTAAAACAGCTTTATGCTTATAGTATGTTATTTGTTACATACTTCTCAAATATGTGACGTTTTACATAAAATACTATGGTTTTTAGCAGTGACTTGATGCAAATTATACCTATTCACATTTAGTTTTGTAATTTTAAAATTAATGGGAGGAAGATGTCAAGTGGGTGAAATAAAAGATAGATGGGAGTAAAGTAGAATAAATAAAATTGTGTTCATGTTGGATAAAAAAACTGTCATGAATCCACTGGCATCTTATTTTATACGAATTAATCATATTTAATAATCATGTGTTTCTAACAGGTATGAATAGAAATGTAAAATTAATGATTTGTAATGGTTTCTCCTTTTTTTGCCTTTGCTACTGTATTTCAAATATACATTTTCCTTATTGGAATATTTGTCATAGTTACTCATAGTCATACAAGCTATTTTTAAACAAAATTGGAACATAAATGGAAACTCTGGAACAATATCAGATTTTGATGGCACAGGAGCATTGCTGATTGAACTCAAATGTAGGTTTTAGAAAGAGGAGAACGTGTTACAGTTAGCAAACTCAATTCAAAATTAATTTGATTCACTTGAGGGAAAGAACACTTAACTTCTTATAAACTTAAATATATAAATCTCATGTCCACAAAATGCATTGCTAAGCTGTCTGTTGGATCAATGCCGTACCTGCACTTGTTAGAGCACTTAAAAGGGAAAATGCCTACAAAATGTCCTATTAACTTGACAAATGTAGAGCAGCATTAATAAAATACAATGTGCCAGCAGATTATAATTTTAAGATAAAACACGGCCATAAAGGAAAGCTACAAGATTTTTTACTGTGGTACGAAAATAATTTCCTTTATTTATTACTGATAAGCACAACAAAGCAGACACATAGATAGATAGATAGATAGATAGATAGATAGATCCAGTTCATTAAGTGGGAAGCATTGGGGCCCACAGTAGGGTATTATTATTATTATTATTGTTTATTTATAACGCGCCAACATATTTTGTAGCGCTGTACATAAGATACGTTCAAGACAAAGATACATACAAATTAAAAAATAGCAAGGCAAGGAGGGCCCTGTCTTTAAACCTCAAATCCATAGTGCTTTCCCTAAAGCACCTTGTTGGATTGAAACTCACAGACTTACAACCTAAAGGTGGGTATGGCTCTCTGTTATCGTTTCTCTTCTAAATTTATTAGAGATGGGCAGATATTTATATTTATAGAAAGGTGATCAGACTATTTTATTGACCCTTTGGGGGTTATAGTAATCTGTAAAGGGGGTCCCAAATTATTTTGCACTGGATAGATAGATAGATAGATAGATAGATAGTATATAGGGATATCGGAGGATGTTAAGGCTAGTGTAGTGTGTTCACATTAGATAGACATTGTCTTAGATCGGCCTCCTCCAAACTTGTAGAGAAAATCTTAATTTGAACTACTTGTGCCAAAGGGCGTCCATGCTGCCTGTTTTCAAAACTTCCTGCAAGCTTTGAACCTGGGGGAAAGTGCTCTGATATATTTTATCTATTCAGAAGTGAAGACAGATTGATTTCTTGTCTCACTGGAGGTCTGCTTTTATTATTTGGTACCTACACACTTCACACATAATGTCTTGTTTATACTGGGAAATCTTGATTTTCCTACTGCGTACCTAAACCTCTATGCCTTGAACAGGAACAATTACTGACCTGTCAGTCACTATAACCTACCAGTCTACTAAAATTATGACTTTCTCTAAAGGTGCTTTTATGCAATGACTGCTAAAGTTGTCAGCCTGTGACATACTTCACAAATGTGATTTTTTTACTTAAACTAAAGTGGTCCTTTAGTGATATTTCCTCTTTTACACAGATTTTATGATGATAACTTTTGTCACATATGACTAAATTCATGTAATTATCTATAACATTACAGATGACATCACATGCATGCAATCAAATGTGCAAGTGCGTAGTTGTGAGACAGTGTGTGCATGAGTCTGTTGGAGTGCATGCATGCAAGTGCATAAGCATGTGTCTGTCACCCCTTCGGGAAGCTTGCTTACTTTTAAAGATCATTAGAAATCTGCTATTCAGTTTTTCTCTACAGTAAACCATTTATGAAATATTTAGAATTTATTTTGCTGCTCATATATGTTAACGTGCTGCTCAGTATGCTAATGTATGGCTGAGGGTGCTTTATAAAGGTAGGAGAGGGGTCTAACTACCAGATAACATTAAGGATCTTTATTTTGGCCACTACAAAGACAGACAATCCTAACTAGCACATCAAATCAGTCAATTAATATGTGTGAGCTGCTCATTTGTATATAAATGTAGCAGCAGCAACATTGAATTCCCCGGGACTGATTTATTTTAGAAATAAATGAAGAACACATCATACTGCCTGTTTTTCATGTATCTTAAAAATAACCAAAAAACTGCTTGGTTTCGGATGAGTCCATTTAAAAATGTGCCAGGATGAGAGTGGGCCGGCAAACGAATGACTGAGATTGTGTGTAAGTTTGAGAGTGGGTGTTTGTGAGTATGTATGAAAGTATGGACTTTTGTAGGTGAAAGGGATATCCATTACAGAGTGTGCTTGAGAGAGTGCACTATACACCATAGTTTTCTATATGAGCTGTATATTTCTTTTAATAATTGAAATCGTATTTTTATTTGTTTCCTTATGCCCCAATTTTCTCTTGTCCTCTTCCTATCCATTTTCTATTTATATGCAAATGGGATAAATTAAACACAGCCAAAATAATTATATTCGGGCACCACTATGTATTGATAGTGTTGTAATATTCCCCATGCTCTGATAAGTACACATATATATTACCCTAATACCCACACTCTATTGGAAGAATATGCAATAAGACGTTCACGGAGGAAAGACGTACCAACCTACAAGCCAACAAGTGTTGGGAGGTCTATAACTTACCTCATAGATTGAGGTTAGAACAGGTGAGAGCTTTACCTACTGATCTCTGTGAACAAGGGTTTGCGATTACAATATATTGGTTATTTTTCACTAGGAATTGGTGCGCTATCTCTCCCCACCCCTCTTCTCTTTCTGTTGATATGCCCTCATCTTCTCCATCACTTCTTTTACTTCCTACCCATGTGTCCTCTATTGTCTTGACATTACTTTGGACACATACACTTTCATACTTGTCTCAGTACACTGGTGTATCCTTCAAGATTCACATTTGACATTTATACTTTAAATGTTAGATATTATCTTCTTTGCTGTATGTTTTATGAGCTATCATACTCTATAGACTGAGTTTTCCTTGCTTCTTATACAAAAAACAAGCTCTTACCAAGATACCTTATGACCTCTAACTTATAAAATATCAATAATAGAGCTTTATTGTGGTTTTCTTCTTCTCTTATTGTACATTTAGTGACTCATTCACCTTCCCTTCAGTCAATGTTTCCACAGGATATTCCATGTCTCTGTGTTCTTGGTTTTTATTCTGTCTCTACAAGCTTCCAAAAGGATCTTAAAGATGCATTATCATTGGAACAAATGTATACCATTATGATTAGCTAGCATTTCTGGTGTTTCCTAACTGCTTCCAATCTCTTATGCCTTTATGATTTATAGTAGAGATTCAGTACAGAAGTATTTTATTGTTCATATGTAAATAAACACTTAGGTAGTTTATTTTAATATTTAAACAGGGAACCTTCAACATCCATTTAAAGATCTGCTGTATGTAGGGGAAAGTCCCAGAATGAATAAGACAGAAATATATTCTGACAACATTGATGGTCTGTGACAGAACAGAAAAAGCCAGACCAGAGGTGGTGGTCTGTGAATTTCCACTAGGCTTTTCTCTTATACTAGCCAACTGGAGCTGTCAGCAGATCCTAATAGGATTCAGGAGAATGCAAGTCTTTAATAGGATAACTGTAGCACTTGGAAAATGATCCTTAAAGATCAAGCAATAAATACGGAAACATAGTAGAACATTCCAGAAACACAAGCCAATAAAGGTTCCTTTATGTAGCTACATTTGGCACTGGCTAGTGGTAAATGGAACTAGGAAGTCCCTTGCTGAGCTGGTGCCATGGAGTCTAACTACATGGACATAATTACAAATGGATGTTATGAGGAAACAGTGCTGTACGAGGAAGGAAGAGGAGAAAATATGTAAAGTACAAATGAAGAACAAAAGGGAGAAAGAATGAATTAAAGTGGAAAAGGGGAAACGGAATAGATAGAGGAATGGACAATAAAATAAAGGATTAAAAATGAAACAGGTAAATGAGGAAACAAGACTGGAATGGGTCCACTTGATTTCCTGCAGCCATAGTTAACAATTTTGGAAGACTGGCCAAAACCATTCTCATTGCTTCTTTACCTATTATAATCCCTTAATGACTGACACCAACTCCAGAGTCCATTTTTCTAAATTAACTTAACTATTAAGGTGTAAAGATCACAATTTGTTTAAGGAAAGTTAACTTGTGTCCATTATTGTTTTTATTTAATTGTATATGTTGTATGCCGAGCACCATGGTAATCGATTCACAAACATTACTTAACATTTGTCCAACAGTTAAATGGTTTAATTAAAACATCTGTGTAAAACAACTGCATTGTAAAAAAGTAAAAACATACTACTAATACAAACAGCTTTAACATTTTCATGGATGGATTTTGCCAAAAAATAACGTACTATGATGTGATTATTAATGTATATTTCTTTAAAACATCTGAAATCTATTCACGTTAATTGCTACAACTACCACAATGGATGAGGCCTAGAAGTTAAAAGCTTTCAATATAATTTCCTCAAACTATTTTCACTTAGCAGTCTGTGAAGATGGAATTATTGCCATGACCTTTTTAAAATGTAGAAGAGCAAATCAATACTCGTCCTGAAATAAGATTGCAAGAACAGGACATGCCAGGCTGTAAAGCTGTGTATTTCTGTGTCGGGAGGCAGCTGAAACCTAATTATTGTCAGTCAAACTGTGCAGAGAAACAAATACTGATGAGAATGGTAATGGCTGTTGGACATGTTTAACCGAATTGTACAAAAAGTACTATGGTGGAAAAGTTTAGATTCATCGGTGCTGAAGCTGCACTCAGTAACCCATCAGCTCATATGTGGGTTAAACATCTTTGATTGAAACTGTCAATCATTTGCTGTGCAGCTAATATGGGTCTGTCAGGGACCATAGAAAAAATGGCAGACTGACTGCCTGGCTGATGGCCACCTTTGTAGTCAACAAACATTCTTGTTGAGGTCATCTGAAAGTGTACTTGGAAACCAAGAACTTGTAAAGGGGAAGTAGAGAAATATTATAGCAGCAGTCAGTGGGACATAGTCACTAAAACTAGCCTAAGCAGCAAAAGGGTTTTTGTGATTATACATGATAAGGTAGATTGCTGGAAGTGCCATAAACTAAAATAGGAATCTTGCCATCGGAACATATCTACCATGCTGCTGGAGTAATGATAGCTCTCATTGCAGGAATCAAAGTAATTAAAAAAGCTCTGCACTAAAGTATGACATTTAAATGACCGCAGTAGTGCTTAGATGTATTCATTAGATATTGATCATTAATAACATTTATATTAATTAATTTAAAATAGCAATATTCAATGTTAAACTTACTGTCAAAGTTCAGGCTCAGCTGCTAAAAGATCAATGGGGAGGTGATGTTCTCTACCATAGAGGTTATCAACAGCCAATGGTAGGACCAGTGCCGGTCCCTGACACCTCAGGGATGGGGAGAGACTAACAGTTTGTACGTTCCTTCCCTAATAGTCACAGTTATAGTTAGATTAAACTGTATTCTATTCAAATTAGTTCAAAGCTAGGTGAAAAGTCACATTAAGTAAATCCCAGCTAAGCCTGGGAGTAGGCAGAAGCACTATCATACCTCTCAACATTTCAAATGGCCGAAGAAGGACATTAATATTCTTGAAAATAATATGCACTATTGTGTTAACAACATTCTGCAAATCTGTAAGCTAAATTTTTGAGAAACACATGATTAATGTATTCACAATGCTCCATAAAGATATAGAGCCACATTCAATTGAGCGATTTTGAGATCTTGTAGCCTGCAAGTGAGGTCGCAAGCTATTTTGCTATTCAAATGACGTCATTTTGCGGGATCGGCTTCAGAGTTACGAGTTTGAAAAAATGCCGATGGTTAAATTCGTAACTTGCAGCCTCCAGAAGCCTTTGATCTGTCACTTTTGTAAGGCTAAAATTGCAAATCGATATTCAATTGCTCAATTTCCCCAAGGACACAAATGTATTCACACCCGTAAACGACAAATGAAGGAGAAAATCCTGCATGCGCTAGAGAGGACCCGCAAGGGGGTTAAACACCTATTCATAGCACTGTAAATGCAAATAAACAATCAATAATTCATTGTAAATAACGGTGAAAACGATGATAGACATTATAATTAAATGAACAACAGTCTCAAGCTGCAAATCTGCAGAAAAAAAAATTAATTTGGCCCATATTCTATAACTCTAACACTCCAGGGGACTTATTCAATTGCAAATTTGCAACAATTACAGAGCGATTCAATTGATCAAGCCTGCAGCTAACTAGCCGAAAGCCTAAACCGTAAATCATGCAATCGTAAGTAGCATTTCAGAGCGTGATCGTGATCATGATCAATTAAGCAATGCTGTAACTACTGATTTAGAAACAGCCAATAGTAAATGAGACCGTCATCATTACGTCAGTAAAACATGGAGGTTAAACGTCAATCAATTAGCGTTTAGAGATCCAATATGCGATCAGACTCGCAATTCGGTAATGTACAAAATAATAAAAATGAATGCAGGTACTGTTCTAGTCCATGTGGGTGGCCTGATATGTATTTACTCCTTGATTCCCAAGATTGATTTGACACGGAAATTAAACATAAACAAAATAATTTTTGATTGCAGATTTGTGAGCTTGAGACTGTTGTGCAGTTAATTCTAATGACTTTCATCGCTTTCCCCGTCTTTTAAAGTGCAGTATTGATTTTTATATTTGCTACTACGAACAGGTGTTTAACCCCCTTGCGGGTTCTATCTGGTACTCATAGGATTTTCTTCTACATTTGGCATTTAGGGGTGTGAAAACATTTGCGGGCTTAAGGAATTGTAGCAATTGAATAGCGGTTTTCGATTGTAACATTTACAAGCTTGAAAGATCAAAGGCTTAGCTGCTTTGGAGTTACGATTTTAACAATCGCAGGGGTTTTCAGCCCGTAACCCGCAAATCATTTGCGGCTAGCAAAAAGACGCCATTCGAATAGCAAATTAGTTTAGGGGCTCCATTACGAGCTCCCAAAACTACAATTTTCTACCTTTTCTATCTTTCTCCAAGACTTTGACAGAAAACAACAGGAGGAACCAGAGAATGTATCAACTGGAAAACAGGGTATCGCCTTTAATTGTTGGGGCTTCCATTAAAAAGAAGCACATTTGAGAGGCAAAGAGGGAGATGTTCTTATAAAAGACGGAATGTTCTCCAAAGGATAGACAGTTGGGAGTTATGCACTGAATCCATCTGTGATAAACTGCAGTCTGTGAGTTGGTTTCTTGCACTTTTCGTTCTGAACGTACTCCTAAATGGATCCCATGGTAAGTGAGCTAAAGGCAAAAGATGGTGCATTTTGAGTCTCATTTGCATGTTACTACCCAGAATCCTTAGCAGAAGTGACAACGCTGTTCATTGAGAATTTATGTGGGAAAAACAGGACTCCTGCGTGCTTGTGACAGATTGATTTTATTATTATTATTCATTTATTTGTAATGTGCCAACATCTTCCGCAGAGCTATACAGGGGTAAGTTCAAGTCAAAAACAATAACAATATTAACACAATGCAAAAGAATGCAAGGCCCTGTCTTTGAGCTTAAAATCAAAAGTACTCAGTGCTTTCCTTAAAGCAAGATTGAAAACTCACAAACCTACAAATAAAAAGGTAATTGTGAGGTATAGAAGAATAATAGATGTTATATATATATTAAGGCCAAGGTTATGCTTTTCTTTAAACAGATGTGTTTTTAGTGCAGTTTTGAGGCAGGAGGATAGTCTAGTCAGGGAGCTACTGCCGGTGCAACCAGTACCTTGCACTGAGGCTCCTGTGGCCCCTGCTGCCCTCCTGTGGATCCTCTGTGGCCTCCTGTGACCCTCAACATCCCTTATGGCCCCTGCATACCTCCCTGGGGACCCCTGTGGCTCCTGCAGTCCCTAATGACTCACTATGGCCCCCAAGAAGCCCCAGGGGCCCCCAGTACACCCTGAAGGTCCTGTGGCCCTACTGGTCCTCTGTGACCCCCTGTGGCCTTTTTAAGGTTCCCGTGGCCACCACGGCCCCTGCAGACCACCCGTGGGATCCCTGTGGCCCCTGCAGCCCTTTATGGCCCACTGTGCCCCCCCCCCAAAGGCCCCAGGGCCCCCCTACAGGTCCTTGGCCCTATGTGTTCCCCCTCAGTCTCCTGTAGCCCCTCGCAGACATCTGCAGCCTCCCTCAGCCTTCTGTGTTCCCCCTCAGCCTCATATGGCCCCTTGCAAACCTCTGTGGCCTTCCTCAGCCCCTGTGGCCCCCCACGGACCTCTGCAGGCTCCCTCTGCCTTTTGTGGCCCCCTCGGACCTTGTGGGCCCCTTTGGCCCTCTGCAGACCTGTGCATCCCCCTGGCCTGCCGTGGCCCTCCTCACCCCAGGAAGTGGAGTGCAGCATCGGGCAGGTAAGAAAATATATATATAGGATTGTTTGAGGATTTGCATCATTTAATTTAAAGAACATGCCCGCACCTTTGAAGATGTTTTCTTTTTTTATTGTGAGGCAAACAACAAATAGGACAAAACAACAGAAAAAGTCAATATGCATAACTATTCACCCCCCTAAAGTCAATACTTCGTAGAGCCGCCTTTTGCGGCAATCACAGCCTCAAGTTGCTTTAGATAAGTCTCTATGAGCTTGCCACATCTTATCACTGTGATTTTTGCCAATTCCTCCTTGAAAAACTAGGCAATTCCAACACATTTACATGTTTCCCCTTAAACCACTCAAGTGTTGATTTAGCATTGTGTTTGGGTCATTGTCCTGCTGGAAGGTGAACCCCCGTCCTAACCGCAAATCATGGTACAGGTTTTGCTCAAGAAAATCCCTGTATTTAGCACCATCCATCTTTCCCTTAACTCTGACCAGTTTCCCAGTTCCGGCTGCTGAAAATGCTGGGATGGTGTTCCTTGGGTGATGTTTTGGGTTTGAGCCAGACATAGCTATTTCTTTGATAGACGAAAATTTTAATTTTAGTCTCATCAGACCAGAGCACCTTCCTCCATACATTTTGGGAGTCTCCCACATGCCTTTTCGCAAACTCAAAATGTGCCATAAAGCCCAACTCTATGGAGTGTATGGGTTATTGTCGTCCTATGGACAGATACTCCAGTCTCTGCTGTGGAACTCTGCAGCTCCTCCAGGGTTACCTTAGGCCTCTGTGCTGCCTCTCTAATTAATGCCCTCCTTGCCCGGCCCGTGAGTTTTGGTGGGCGGCCGTCTCTTGGCATTCTTGCTGTTGTGCCATGTTCTTTCCATTTAGTTATGATAGATTTGATGGTTCTCCTGGGGATCATTAAAGATTTGGATATTTTTTTTATAACCTAACCCTGACTTGTACTTCTGAACAACATTGTTCCTTGCGTGTTTGGGAAGTTCCTTGGTCTTCATGGCAGTGTTTGGTTAATGGTGCCTCTTTCTTAGGTGATGCAGCCTCTGGGGCCTTTCAAAAAAGGTGTGACATCATTTCCCTAATTATGTGACTTCTGAAGGTAATTGTTTGCACCAGAGCTTTTTATGGGCTTCATAACAAAGGGGGTGAATACCTACGCACATGACAATTTTCTGTTTTCTATTTCTAAAAAATATTTTTTTGTATATATTTTTCTCATTTCACTTCACCAACTTAGACTACTGTGTTCTGATCCATCACATAAAATTCATAAATAACAAAACATTGAACTTAAGGCTTTAATGTAACAAAATAGATAAAAAGTCAAGAGGGGTGAATGGCATTGTATGTACGTGTATATGGTATATGGTATATATATACTGTATATATATATATATATATATATATATATATATATATATATATATATATATATATATATATATATTTATGACACAGACCCACATATATGTATATTTAAATATATATTTTATATATATATATATATATATATATATATATATTATATATATATTTTATATATGTACTGTTTGAGTTGATGTGGGAGTGGGTTCGAGAAATGGAAAAAATAAATTGTTCCTGCCCCCTCCTCGGTGTGGGTGGGGGGCAACATTTTCTTTTTGCACTGGGGCCCACCATGCACTAGCTCCGCTACTGAGACTAGTGGAGCAGGGCAAGGAGTTCCGAAGAATTGGGGCAGCACAAGAAAAGTCCTGACGGCGGGAGTGGGAGGAGGTGATAAGAGAGGAGGAAAGAAGAAGGTCATTAGCAGATCAAAGAGGGTAGTTGGAGGAGAATTAAGACACGAGAAAAGATATAAGTTGGTGCACTATTGTTGAGGGTTTTATACAAGCGGATCTAGCGGATGCATTCATTATGGACTGGAGTGGAGAAAGATGGGTGATGGTGAGGCCAGCAAGGAGAGAGCTGCAGTAGTTGAGGCGAGAAATGATGAGAGAGTAGATTAGAATTTTAGTTGTGTCTTGTGTAAGATAGTGATGTATTTGGACAATATTTTGTGAGTGATTGTATGTGAGAGAGTGCAGGATCCAGTAGAACCCCAAGACAATGGGCCTGTTTTTTGGTTGAAGAAGACAATATTTTGTTAATGATTGTATATGTGGGACTGCAGGATCTAGTAGAACCCCAAGACAATGGGCCTGGGATGTGGGAGTGATGATGGCATGGTAAACAGTGAAATATATGTGGAATAGAAGCTGTGGTAGAAAGTGGGAGATGAGGAGCTCTGTCTTTGAGATGCTGAGTTTGAGTTGACATGCAAACATCACGGAGGATATGCCTGATGAACTCAGAATGTTGTTTTTGTTAGTGCATATTCACTGTGGTGTTTGTAATCACCTTTCTACACACCACAGTATACTTAATGCCTGAATCCATCCTGTGATGATCTGCTTGGAACCTGCTAATCGCCACTGAAAATCTCTCCTTGAAAGAGCCTCTCCATATTTCCATTTACTTTACATTGGCCGGTAGGCCTTGTAATGGCCCTATTCTCTCCCCACCTTTCCAGTCACTGCTAATTCCATCATCAGAGACAGGAAATTTGAACAATGGATAGGGATGAGAATTGCCTGAGCAATCAGCATTGCCAGCATCATCCAGGAGTTTGAGCGCTACATACCCCCTCACAGGCCTGGATCCACAGCCTAACTGGTGGGAGCTCCACAAAGTTGCTGGTCCAGCTGGCTGGGTTCCATTGACAGGAGAGCCTGATTCAGCTGCCATCTATATCTGGTTCTGAGGCTAACCTGCTAAACCTGGAAGATGTGTCTGTACCCCTTACTTGATCATGGTGACATCTCTATGAGTGACACAGGCCTTACAGCACCTGAGGTGGCTTAGTGAATTGTCCCCAGTGTTTTAATTAAATTGAACTGTCTGGGCATTCATGGGTTATGTTACCTTGCAAAACCACTTTAAAAATATTTCAAATGGGTTTATATTTTGCATGTGTTTGGGGATCTTTAATAAATGTCTTTGCATTATTACTACTTTAAACAAGGACACATTTAAATATATTAAATTGCTTTTATAATCTGTATTCTAAAAATAATTGGACATTTAAAAATATTTGATACATTCATTGTTCTAAAGTAATTGCTATTTTAGAATAATTAAATAAATAATAATAACCTTCTCTATATTTGGATCTTAGAAACCCATGTTTTATATATATATATATATATATATATATATATATATATCAGAATAACGGCAACCACACTAGTAAGTGATGTGCATATCTACTTAACTAATCATCACATATTATAATTGTCTAACTACGATTCGTCGTCACGCTGCGTTGCATAGTGTGTACGACTTAGCGATGAGCGTTAAATCGTAGAACTTTGGCAATGAGAGCCACAGGCGCTCATTGCAGGCGAGCCTCGCGCTGCGAGGCGAGGCGAGCCGTTAAATCGTAGCACTTTGGCAATGAGCGCCGCAGCGAGGCGAGCCGTTAAACCGTAGCACTTAGAAAAAAAATACGAGATGAAAAAAATTACGAGATAAGCGGCGGAACCAAAACACAAAAAAAAACACTAAATACACACTAAAAAATAAAATAAAGGTCGAGGCGAGGCGTTAAACCACTCTGTTGCGTAGTGCGTACGACTTAGCGATGAGCGCCGCAGGCGCTCATCGCCCGCGAGGCGAGCCGTTAAATCGTAGCACTTTGGCAATGAGCGCCACAGGCGCTCATTGCAGGCAAGCCTCGCACAGCGAGGCGAGCCGTTAAATTGTAGCACTTTGGCAATGAGCGCCGCAGAAAAAATGCCGGACGAACAAAACAAAAACGAGGCTACAGCACTATAACCACGGAAAACACGTACCGATAATCCGCTAAGACGCATACCACACATTATACGCCATTTTAGGATAATGCGGAAGTACACAGCTACATTAACGGTTTCGGCTCGCGCACGCACACTATTACACTGCACACATTCAGCATGCTTACACAGCACCTCCACACCACTAATGCTGCAGCAACATCAACACAGATTGCCAGCTCTTCAACACAATGCATAAAAATACGTAAATTAATTTATTAATTTGAATTCTATATTTCAGTAGTACACAGAAAACAACATTAGCTACCTTACAATTCCATATGTATATTAATAACTAAACAACTTTTAAAACATACACATCACATTGCCGTCATTTTTTGACGGGCAATACGCTAGTTAAATTATAATATGTACACGTTAAATATCCATACATGTTTAAAACACTTTCTGGGCCACAGTTGGTACACATGTAAATTGCTCACATGGGTTCTACGTTGCATCCCAATATGAAGGATAATGCATAAATTAATGTACAGCAGAAAATACCATCAGCCTTATTAAATTGCCATTCTGTAAATTTAATAGGGCTCTATTTAAGCACATAGCATATATTTTTTTACAGAAGTTTTTAGTTAGTGAACTTCTATCCAAAAGCAAGGTCTTCACTAACTAAAAACCTGTGTAAATAAAATATGCTATGTGCTTAAATAGAGCCCTTTTAAATTTAACGAATCGCAATTTAATAAGGCTGTGTGTGTTTTTTTCACTTTATGCTTGTTGAGCTTATTTTGTTTTAATTGATCACTAATATGATCTGGTTTTTAATGGTAAATGCATAGGGAGAGAAAACTTTTAAATTGTTCAAAATTTACCTTGCCATCGTAAGATAATTATCATTATTTGGTGAATGTATATGCCTACAAGTTTGAATTAATACATACATATTATGAGGAACACATGCTAACCTTGGGTTTTATAATGAATGGGTTAAAGGACAACTGCAGTCCAACATTTCCTAGATAACTAAAACACTGTAAATAAATCCAAAATGATTAACAAATTATTTCATATTTTACAACATTTACAGTATATGTATTCTAACATTAAACTTCAATAGGCAAACCTATTTACTAAGTATATCAAATAATAAATAAGTGCAACAATAAACACAATTAAATAATTCTTGCAACTTAGTACATATTTATTATTCTTACAAATTGCAATAATCACATCAAACAATATTATAAAACCTTATTCTATTCATGTTTAAACATATTAACACATTTTTAACTAAGTTATATTGTACCCCCTCTGGATCACTACCTTGTCGTGGTGATGGGGCTTGTGTACTTCAATGAAGCTGTGAGCTATACCATGTAGGGTCAGCCAAGATGGGCAGGTCATGGCAGAGAGGTCAGACAAGTCCACTGGAGAAGGAAACTGCAACCCACTACAGTAACTTTGCTAAGAACATTTTATAGACAAGAACAACCAGCGACATAATGATATTGTACCGGAAAATGAGTCCCTTAGGTCAGAAGGTGCCTACCACTATACTGAGGAAGAGCAGAGGATAGGTACAAGTAGCACCAGATCTATTTAAGTGGTTGGGCCAAAGCCAAAGGGACACCCAGCTGCGGATGTCTCTGGAGGGGAAAGGAAAGTCTGCTGCTGCAATTAACAATTCAGCATAGGAACCAGTAATGTTAGAACTATGAACCAAGGCAAACTAGATGTCGTCAAGAATGAGATGACATGGCTAAACATTGACATCCTGGGAATTAGTGAACATAGTTAGACTGGAAGGGAACATTTCACATCAGACAACCGCCAGAACTTCTACCATGGTCAAGAATTCCGCAGAAGAAATGGAGTAGCCCTCATAGTCAAAGAGTGGCCAAAGCAGTGCTTGGGTATAACCCAATAAATAACAAAATTACTTCAATTTAAATTCAAGGTAAGCCATTTAACATCACAGTGATTCAAGTCTATGCTCCAACCATGGATGCTGAAGAGGCTGAAGTTGTCCAGTTCTACGAAGATATTCAGCACATCATAGATATAACACCAAGAAAAGATGTTACTATCATTATAGGAGATTGGAATACTAAAGTAGGGAGCCAAAAGACAAAGTTGAGCCTTGGCGTACAAAATGAAGCAGGTTAGAGATTAGAGATTCTGTCAAGATAATCTCTGGTCGTTGCAAACACCCTCTCCCAACATCCTCTGAGCCGACTATACACATGGACATCACCAGCTGACCAACATAGAAATCAGATTGACAATATACTTTGCAACCAAAGATGGAGGATCTCTATACAATCAGCAAAAACAAGACCTGGAGCTGACTGTGGTTCAGGCCATGAGCTTCTTATTGCAAAGAAGAAGAAAGGAGGGAAAATCAGCAGACCAAGTACATACGAAATAAATAATATACCTTGTGAATTTGCAGTGGATGTAAAGAATATATCTAAAGGACTAGACATGGAAGACAGAACACCTGAAGAACTTTGGACCGTTTGCAACATTATCCAGGAAATAGAATATCCCTAAAAGAAAGAAAAGTAAGAGGGCAAACTGGCTATCTGACGAGGCTTTGAAAGTAGCCCAGGAAAGAAGGAAAGTGAAAGGTAGTGGAGATAGGAAAAGAGTTGTCCAACCGAATGCAGAATTCCAGAGCATAGCAAGAAGAGACAAGTAGACATTCTACAATAAACAACACAAGGAGATCAAAGAAGATAACAGAATAGGTAAATCAAGAGATCACTTCAAGAAAACTGCGGTCGTTAAAGACACCTTTCATGCTAAAGTGGGCATAATAAAAGACAAAAATGGTAGGGACTTAACAGAGGAAGATCAGATAAAGATGAGGTGGCAGGAATACACTGAAGATATATACATGAAGGAACTTAACAGCAGTAATGACCTCAGTAGTTTGTCCAATGAGTTGGAGCCATACATCTTGGAGAGCGAAGTGAGATGGGCCCTAGGATATATTGCTGATAATAAGGATGCAGAAGGTGATGGAATCCCAATTGAACTATGCAAAATTCTACAGGATGATGCTGTGAAAGTGTTGCTCACCTTATGTCAACACATTTGGAAAACAACAATGGCCAATCCCAAAAAAGTCAGTGCCAAAGAGTGCGTCATTTATCGAACAATTGCAATCATTTCACATGCCAGAGAGGTAATGCTTAAGATTCTACAAAATATGGACCGGGAACTACCAGATGTACAAGCCAGATTCTGCAGAGGAAGAGGCACAATAGATCAAATTGGCAATGTCCGATGGATAATAGAGAAAGCAAGAGAGTTCCAGAAAAACATATACTTCTTCTTACAACACAATGTGGCATGTTTTTAAAGAGATGGGAGTACCAGATCATCTCATCCTCCTCCTGAAAAATCTGTATGTGGACCAAGAAGCCACGATCAGAATGAAACATGGGACAACAGAATGGTTCAAGCTCAGAAAAGGATATTGTCACCTTATTTATCCAACTTACTGTATATGCAGAGTACATCATGTGTAAGGCTGGACTGGATGGATCCCAAGCCGGAATCAATATTGCTGGAAGAAATTCCTAGAAAAGACTCTGATGCTGCGAAAGTTTGAAGGCACAAGAAGAAGGAGACGACAGAGGAGGAGATTGATAGATGAGGTCACTGAATCAATGAACATGACCTTGATGGAGCTCAAAAGGGCAGTGACTGAGAGATGTACCTGGCGTGCTGTGGTCCATAGAGTAACGGAGAGTTGAATGCGACTAAACGCCTAAACAACAACAAATATTGTATTCCTAAAAAATCATATAATTGGTATAAATGTAACATGCCATGTGTACGTTAAACTTTATTTTTATACCTATTACTAATTTTGAATGGTACTTTGTGAAAAGCAGCAACTTCTATCTGGTCATTGTGCATTATGGGATACTTGTGTCCCAGACCATAGTGTATTGAGACAATGGTAACCAGCCATGTGCTTCTTGTAAGATGACAGCTTGACATATTGACCACATTTTGCTTAAGGTAAAAGTTTTCAATGTAGGAGGAACCAGAGCTATTAAGAGTAGAGGTGCTAGGTGGTTGGTAGGTGGGGAGGTGGAATAAAAAAGTCCAAAAAACTTGGCTTACAGGAATCTGTGCTTTGTTGCTACATAATAAAATAATGAAGTGTTATTGAGGAGACATGTTGCAGTCTGCACTCCTTGATCTCCTAGGATAATTTTCCAAGAGTTACAACCATCCTATTTAGGGCATGTATTCTCCTGAGGGTTTTGTGATCTGCAGGTGGTTTCAGCTATCCTGTGTAAGAAGTAATCCTGGTGGCAGTTCATATATATATATGAGCGCTACAGAATATGTCGGCGTGATATCAATAAATGATAATAATATAGCCTAAATTGTACCGCTACAGTCCTAGTTTCCGGGGCAGAGCTACCATTGGTGCAGGCGGTTCTATGCACTGGGGCCCACATCTGAGGGTCTCCTTCTGCTGTCCTGGCATTTTTCTTTCATACTAGCAGTAAGGTAATGGGACGGAAGCTGTTATGGGGAAAATGTCTTGGGGGTAAGAAAATTAAGATGGGGCAGAAGGGGGTCTTGGGTGGAAAATAATAAAGAGGGGCCCCTGTGGGAACAGGGGTCTTGAGAGAAGGGTGCTGCTTTTGGGAAGGAGGGGCTCTTGGAGAAGTATGAGGCGCAAGTGATTTGGGCAGGGGTGTCTTGGGGGGGGGGGAGCTGCTTTGGGAAGGGGTTTTAGGGTTTTATAACAAATATTCTTTTGTGCGTGGAGCTAGGGTGGAGGAGAATGTAGAGAGCGAGTTGGAACCCGGGAGGGGTTTTATTTTTTGCACCAAGGTCCATCCACGTACTAGCTTCACCACTGACTGGTTTTACTTTTTCTGCTCCATCGCATATTTAAATACATTACCCAATGTGTCTACGAAGCAGCTATTTATCTACAGAATGAGCATATGTGAAACAATAAACAGAAATTGTATGTCGTAGAATGTATAATATAGAAAAAATACTATAAAGTAGTATGTCCTGACTTGTTACATAGTCTTGTTACATGAATTATTATAATCCGTTTGAAAGGAGCACTAACTAATAAACAGAAGTGATCTGATAAAACTACCTCTCTAACATCACTCTGATTTAGAACCCTTTCTGTTTTGCTTTAGTGTCAGTTTTACAAAAAGAAATCATGACAAAAACATATGTTGTAATATATAAAATAATGTGTTGTTTTAAATGTTTGATAGAAAGTTTGGGACTAAAGCTATGAATGCAATTTAGAAGTTTAATTAAAACTGACACTTGGTATTCAATTAAGAAGTGTTAACACTGAATACGATTTTGGGATGAGCTTCACTACTAGGAAAAAGTCAATATACAAGAATCCTGCTAGCAAAAAAAAGGATTAAATTGTCCAATTCCAGCTGTGAATAAGTTAAACATTTGTCACAGAACAGTTATAAATTGTTCAACGTTTCCTGAAAAATGTCTTTGTATCCTAATACTGGGGGTCTGCGTAAGCTTTACTATCTAAGGAATTAACGATAATAGACAATACCAGCCTATCTATTATAACAAGAACTGAAAAGGAAATGACTTAGAGGGACTCTAGCACCCCAAAATCAAATTAGCTATATATTGTACTCCTTTGTTCTAAAGTAAAGTAAATAATTGATGATATATTCAACATTGTTTACACAAAAACAAGCAAGCACAACCTATCTCCACTGCTATTATTTATGAAGTTAGGTCCTTATCAAGGGCAACAAGCTGCAAATTAGCATTCTAAGTTACACATTAGCACAAACAATATTAAATATCCAGGGAATGACTACTACAATGTATATTACATTTTTATGTTCTTTCAGCAGTGTTACTTTAATTCGTGTGAATGTCTACATTCAGGTACAGAAGACAAGAAAAAGAACTAGATCCGCCTTTAATGATATCATGAGAAATGCTTAAGTTTGTTTCTTGCAAGAACAAATTAGAAGACCTTTGCAATTATTGTTTTCTGAAGTGCTCAATTATTGAAGGCAAATGAACAAACTCAGGTGTCTGCAGATCTGTTGAAAGGGGGAGAGGGGATACTGCCCTGGAAGGGGGATCTATTCTAGCAGGCATTTATTTTATGTGCTGAGATAACTGTCATCAGCGGTGGAAGGAACAGAGCTCCCCAGCTCATGGGACTGAAATGCACTTTTTAGCTCCTCCACATATTGTCCCCATCAGTGGAGGCTGGCAGGCTGCAGCAGGTGTAATACCTTGTCCTTTTCACATAATAAGACAGTGATGGGTACACTAGTTCACAAAAGTACTGTTTACACAAAATATGTTTAACTAATAAAAATGGTAAAATTTACCATGAAAAAGAAAAAGGTAAATTAAGGGTGAATAAAGGAACAGATAGCACTATATACTGTACATTTCCAGGGGCACACATCTTACAATAATGTATTGAGCAGCCCTTTAAAAAGGTTTGTGTTATATCAAAGTTTTGATTGCTTAAAATAAAAAAGATTAGGGACTATTGTAAGGTGTTAAAAATTGAGACCCCCATGACATCTCAAATATTAATCCAGTGTCCTTAACAAACCCAGTGGCACAAAGAGTTAACCGCGATGTCGCTAGAGTCCTTGAAGGACCTCTGCAGTATTTAATGATTAACCCCTGCCTACAAATTAACCCCTGCCGCTGAGGTCCTTGAAGGATTCCCGTGGCATTTATTAATTAACCTCTACCATAGAGGTCCTTGAAAGACCTCCATGGCATCTAAAAATGAATCCCATGCCATGAGAGTCCTTAAAGGACTCCCATGGTATACCTATCCATGGGGGTCTTTAAAGGACCCCATTGGTATACATATTAACCCACTAACTGCCATGATAGATCAATTAACCCCTAGCTACCATGGGGGTCTGAAAGGACCCCTGTGGTACCAAAATTAACCCCTAACTACAATGGTAGCCTAAAATTAACCCCTAAAGAGTCATGGAGGCCCCGATGGACCACCATAGCACTCTAAGTAAAACAAAAACACAACACTAAAACAAACATTACAAACCCCCCAATAAATTACATTAAAAAAAGGGAAAATTACCAAAAATAAATAAAGATTGAAATAAAATAATAAATAAATACATGGAAAATAAAAAAGAACATAAACTATAAAAGATCACAATAAAATACAAATAAATAATCCTGTAAGATAAAATAAATTAATAATACTTGGCACTGTCCACCAACTCAGGTTAATAAGCCTTACATTTACCTTGTTTCTCATAATGCCTAGGATCTTAATGGGCCTGTGAAGAGGAGAACCGATGTTCATTTTTACTCCTCTCACAGAGATTTTGCTCATTCTTGAGATTTACTTTATCCACAACCATGTCCCTAAATACCGGACAAACAACCTACTACATGGTGATTTACAAAAAAGAAATGAGTTATTATTCTCACACACAAAAATATCCAACTGTAGAACATTAGCACTCTTATCCTCCTTGTGAATGGTAAAATCCATGATCACAAGAAAGCCCTACTTAATGTTTATGAACCCCCAAATAATAAATTAAATAAAAAAAAAGTTTTTTGGTTCAATGCATGGCCATCACAAGAACTTCCAAATACACGTATATACAAATAATTTAAACTGGAAATGTAGTGTGTTACAGGTAATATCACTCTGCTCAAAATGTTATGGATCTCAAAGCATATTATATGAAGAGTGATAAAGGTAAATTGTCACTCAACGGATCAAAAAATGTGAGTCTATCACCTCAAATCTACACTTTTAGTATAATGATAATGTAATGCATTGTATACACTTCATCCACATAACGGCACAATATGTTAACATGTTTGATTCTCTGCCTATAATATTTGCAGTATAGTCTGCTACAAGATACATAATATACCACATGCGGCACAACAATCAGTAATGTAGAATGTAAATTGCTGACAATATATAGTTCCAGTTTCCTTAATCAAATTGGTAAACACAGATCTCTTACATAGGTAGAAAACACTTCATTTGTAACTTTTATGAATGCATAACATCAGGAGAAAATTGTATTGACTGCTATAGCTGTCTTAAGTAACTGGTTTTCATTTGTTTACAGTAATCCATTTCTGTAACACTGCGCACTAGTTGTTCCCCTTGAGTCCTCCTCATAACACTGAGAATGTGTCAGGAATAATGACCGTCTACCTATATCTATAATAAAATGTAGAGCATGGATTATTACAGTTGTAAGTATCTGAGATTTATATCATGACTGCAGGTGAAGATGAATCTCTTAGCACAACTAATGTCTGGAGGAAACCTCTCTTCTCCTCTGAGCTGTCACTGGGAGACTATTTATAGGGCCCTTAGTGCGGTTGGGTTTTAGCATAAAGAGGCAATGTGTCTGTGATGCCACTGAATGGGAATGAGAGCAAGAACTTCCTATCACTAGAAATCTTCTAGTAGATGGTACTTGATTCTATCTGTTTACATCCCCATAAAGACAGGACAGATGTTTAACATCAAATCATTAATCCCCCCTGTTTAGGATTTTTGCGACAGCACAAACCCTACAAAATGATCCCTTTGCCATTGCTGGGTGTAAATGCTGCAATTTACTGCTGATTTACAGAACAGGGTCAGGTCATTAGAAACTTGGCAATCTACTATACAGCTGGAAAACAATATGCATGATAAGCTAAAATCCAATACCTTCTTGCACTAATTAAATAGGTTCCCACCAGGACAAAATCACAAATTACTATACAGGGCTTTTCTGCATCCCTATGCATTTTTCCTAAGAAGTGACTATGCTAAGCATACTTTTTCATTTTCGTTTTGTGTCCTTGCTGTCTATAGTTGTAATGTTTTTTTGCGTTATCTAGACCCTCACGTGATTATTTTCTCCTGTTGTGAATCTGACCTACATAGGCAGCTGTGAAACAACTTGCGGAAATACCTGCAAAGGAAACTGACTTATAACCTGCATGAAACTTCAAGATTTTATCATCTTTGTTATTTTTGGGAAGAAGTATTTATTCACTGTAAAGTAGTACTTAATATTGACAAGCTGTCCGGCATTAAGGCTGATGGGAGCATACAGGTCATTTTGCTTTTCTGAATGCTGCTATTTGTTAAGTGAAGAGATATTTAAATTATATATTTTTTTGTAAACAGCCAATTTGTACTGTAAATAAAAAAACAGTATGTCAATGCATCTTTTTAATAGACAGAGTTTGTATTGATAATGCTGTGTTCATGTCTGTCTGTGTAAATTCTGTATCTGTATCTCTAATCATATATCTGATTAATAGCAGATTCTATAGATTAAGCTAAAATATACACCTTTATAATAACAGGTATCAAAAAGATAAGAATGTGTTGATTATGTAGAAGTTTAATTAATTAATTAATTAATTAAATAATTAATTAAGTTTTAGCCATATGAAACTAGCTGGCAGTGTTCCATGGGCTGTACTTGTTTGCCTGTATTTTGCAGATGAGGTCCAAAAAGTTGCACCTGACAGACTTTTTTCGAGCTCTGAGTACTACATAGAAACATAAAAAATTATGCACAGTGTATATTTTACACTTAGTAAGATAATTGAATCAAAATGAAATTAGTATCACGCCTCTTTCCCAGCAGATTGCTTGCATCAAGAGATTCAAAGGTTGCTCTCCACAAATGTAAATGGCCCTCACTCACACACATAACCTCCTTTAATGTATCATGGATGCCTTCAAGGCCCAGAATGGGTATCAACATTTTTCCCTAATTAAAAGCTAGGTTAATGGCTTTCCCCCTGGTTAATTATACTCCTCTTAATCAGACACAAAGTTTTCAAATATTTTTTTTTTTTTGTACAGTGGCCCTTTAAGGAGAATTAAATGTAAGAGAAGGTAGCAATCAGATGTTCTGGGTGTGAAAATTAAAACAATCCGAGAGATTCAATGTTCTTGTGCACTTAGGACATTTTTACATATAACTAAACTACCACTGTAGTTTAAGAAAAAAGACACCTGTTTGACAAGTTGTACCAGACTAAGAACATTCGGCCCTATTCTTTTGAGCAAATTTATACACACTTAAAACTGCTCTTAAAATTGCCACACATTCTATTAGCTACTCTTAATATGATTACTAGTTCTAGTTTAGAACACCATTGGTTTTAGCACAGCTCCAACATTAAGAGCTCTAAATAATTAAATATACATAAAATCATGGGTTAGAGGCATGTGTGGGCTTCTAATAGATTAGGGCTCCTTATCAGCTGTGTAAGCCATGGATATAAAAATAAATTGATGAAAACCAAACGTTTTTGAAGACTCTATTCATGAGTATAGGAATCTATGTTGTGTTTGTAACATCACTTCCTCAGACCTGGATCATGAGAGTGTGTGTTTTGGCTATCATTGCAGGGAAGAGTGGGGAATGAGAGAGCATTTGTTGAAGGTATATTTACGTTTACTGGCTTATCAATGCATCTGATAGAGGAGAATCAGTTGTGTATGAAAAAATGTTTTGCATTAAAAAATACCAAAATAAAGATTTAAACACTTACCGTGAAGTTAGCACCCTCTCCAAACCCAGGCTAAATTAGTATAACAATAAAAAAATGTTGGCCAATCAGGAGGAAGCAGCGGCTGAAACATTTATATCACAATCTGAGGTTTCTATCTGTGCTGCAAAGCAGTCTGGTATATGTAGTCTGGCACATGTTAGAAAGTGCTATGTATTTTCATATAAGAGTCTATCTGTGCAGCACTTTCACACTAGATTACAACCCTGCAGGCTGTCTGTTCCCTGCATCAACTGCTGCTATTGTTACTGGTGTTTTTTTCTCTCTGTCCCTGTCTCCTTGCGGAAAATTTCAGCTGTGACCCCACCAACCATGTGACTGGCAGCACTTCCTTTGGAGGTCACAACCTGTACCTAGCTACTCTACAGCCAGGTACACTGATATGTAAGATTCCTAGGGGTGTGCACATCCAGATAGCAGTATACAACATATCAATTTGTAAAGTACATTCAACTTTACAATATAATATATATTTTGCTACTAGCTACTTTTTAGGAAACATTTGAAACCCAAGAAACTTCTGTATACCTTTAAGATAATTGGATAAAATTTCAATTGAGACTACACAAGCCCCTCTCACACATACAACCTCCACCTACATATCATGGATTTATCCAGGGTTTAGCAGAAACATCAGGATTATTAGGTTTATAATAACTAAAATATCTTTATGACAGGCTCAGAGGTTTCATACATATGTTAAGCACCATAGAGGCTTAACATAAACATGTTATGGATAACATTAGAAACTAGATAGATATTAACATTATTAACAGGATAATGGATAGTTTCTCCTATATTAGATTGTATCAATCATTTCTGCATAATGACAACATTATCCAAAAGAAGATGGAACAATAAATAGCAATTTTAGAAAGCATGTGAAGCAGAGGGTGATGATGTAGAAAGTATGGATGAGGCAGGTGGGAGATTTGGTCATATTGAACTATTTTAGCTGGATAATGTTAACATTATCTGGATAAAATCTCTGGACATTGTTGACATTACTTGGCTATCAACATAACCCAACTTTTTACATAGCCAATAGATTGAGCTTGGCCCCCATTCAAAATCCTACTCTGGGACCCATGATACACATTAGTATTTTTTTAAGCTGTGTGCTTAAAAATGTTTGTAGAGAAAATATTGATTGTGCCAATGGGCTTATAGCATACGTTGTCTCTCTTCAGCACTGCTTGGAGTCTCAGAGGGTATATCCATTATTATTGTGGATGTCTCATTGGTGACTGAATTCATTTTTTTTTATATTTGACACCTACAGTACCTCTCCCATCATACACATGTTTAGAAGCATGCAATTATGGTTATGTCAACCTCAATACACTAGAGGAGAATACAGGCATGAGCACAAGTATAATATCAGTAATGTAGTAGTAATATTTTAACATCTGCATGTTAGCTGCACTAGGTAATACCTTTTACATCTGCATGTAAAATATTGAAAGATACTCATGCTCATTTTATACACATAGGTCACAAGACTCTCATGATGAAAACATTTTTACTTTGTCTAAAAACTGTTTTATGTTTATGTAGTCAGATATTGATAAATTATTTTTTTAATACCTGGACTGAGAACAGATTCACTAAGCCGCTTAAGAAAGTGTCATGGAACTGTCAAGAAAGTAAAGATCTAAATAAAGGAATTGTTAAAATAATTTCTCAACTGATATTATGCTGGAAAATGTATTCATACAGAAATGTTAGTTAGATAAAATGAAGTGGTTTGTGAAAAAGAGCTCCTCCTGGCTCTTACCCAAGGTGTTTTGGAGAAGCCAATGTAATCTTTAGTAGAAAATTGCTCTGCCAATTCTGAGTATGTCAATATGGTCCCATCTAGTAAAAATTACCACTGTAGTGCTCATACAATCAGGTTTCATTGATTTCATTTTTATTTATTTTTATATTTAATAACTGATTAGCAATTAAAACAATATTTGAAAATAAAGTTCAGGGTGGCCTGTTAAAAATTATATTTGAACTTTACTTTAAAAGATTTCAGAAAATATGCTACTCTCCTAGCCCTTTTAGATATCCAAGAGGTGGTTTAGTAACTGTGCAGGAGCTTCCCTGATAGGAGTCTTTATCTGCATCATTACAGATACAGGACAACTTCAAGTGTAGATAAAGCGGCCATTGGCCTAGACCAGTCAGACATTTTTCAGAACAGCCTCCTGTGCCAATATTCCACAACCCTTGCAGCCCTATTAAATTCAAAGCCTGTAGCGCCATTGGCACACCCACAAAGCCTGCGGGCTTGAAATTCTGCTGCGTTATAGAGCTATTAAATAAAACCATGCCGTGAGTTACGGGCCATAGACGCAAACCCGTAAATCCTTTCCGCGCACGCAAGCTGTTAAGGGGCTGGCCAAGCTGCCGTTACTATCCAATTACGGTATAATGTAGTGCAACACAGGCCTCTCAGCCAATAGAAAGCGGTCTAGTCCACCCGTCCATGCGTTGACTGTGTTGTATTTTCTTTTGAAGTAGCACGTAGGTCCTGGAGTTGGTGGTTTTCGAGAGTGAGAGAGAGAGCAGGAGTTATTTCAGAGCAGTAAAATGTGGTTTGTTTATTTATCTTCTACTATTTAATATTTTACACTTAATTCTTGATTACATATACTTACAGATTACACATATTTGCAATACACATCATTTAAAGAACACACAGAGACATATAGAGCTACGTCACTCCATTCCCCACCCCCATCTCATTCCCCAACAGTTATTAATTACACAGAATACACACATTTGTTTTCCCTTCATATATTAACAGTTACACTTATTTTTATTTATCATTCTAATATTTTTGGGATTGAGATGGAGGGAGGAGAGAGGAGGGGAGAGGAGTGGAGGAAAACAGGAGAGGCGAGGAGGAGAGATCGGTGGCCATGGGGAGTAGTGGTGGGGAGGAGGAGAGGAGTGGGGGTGAGGAGGAGGCGGAGAAGGTGGTGGAGAGGGGGAGGAGGTGGAGGAGGAGAGGAGTGACAGAGAGGAGGAGGCAGAGGAGGAGGAGCAGGGGGATAGAGTAGAGGAGGAGGTGGGTGGTGGCAGGGTGGCCTGAGCACGTAGGAGAGTGATCCCAGGGGGGTGATAGTTCAGGGGAGGAACAGGCCTCAGGGACAGGTCAGGGAGGCGAGGATCCCTGTCCACAGCCGGCAGGGCAAGAGGCTAAGGGAAAGCACAGGGCCCACAATTACATGCACCGGGAGAATGTGGTCCTCCTCAGTGCTATCCGTGACCGCCCCATGATTCTTGCAGGGGGGAGGGAAGTTGGGCCAGGGCATAGGGCTCAGGCATGGAAGGAGGTAGAGGCTGAGGTGAAAGCAGTAGGCACAGCACCAAGGGATGTGAGGTCTGTCAAGCACAGGTTCGACAACATTAGAGTCAAGGTGAGGAGGATGATGGCTAAGGAAGACAAGGACCAGAGCGTGACCTATAATGAGTGGGAGAGGGTCGCAAGGGACCTTCTGAGACAGGTGTCAGACGCTGGAGTTTCAGGCCGGTGGCCCAGCAGGACCCAGCCTCCATGTCAAGTGAATATCACATACACCACCATGACACCACATGTACATCACACACACTACACATGTACATGATGACCAACAAAGACACTGCCAAGGCATAGATGGATATGTCATTAAATCCATGAAGGGGACAAATCACTGTCATTCCTGGGCAAAACAACAGTAATCAACCAAAAGATAGTCCATGTATTGGTGTGCGCACTGCAGCCTATGCAGTTACAGATCGCAGCCGCAATCAAGATAGCTTTAGGAGACAAGAATGATCAAGATCATGAACCAAAGAATATATCACATCTCGCAAATGATAGCTAATCTGAGTTGCAATTTTGAGTATCATCCAGGTTCAAGCCTAGATGTCAGATAGTTAGGAATGCACACAAAACAATATATTATTCATCCTACTAGTGACATATACCTCTCTTTTATCTATTTCAGCATCAAGGAGGTCTGGATCCAGTGGCGAGCCAGAGGCGTGGGCGTCAGCTCCATCATAGCAGGAAGTGGAGGAGCAAGCCCCCGCCCAGCAGGAACCGGCACAGGGGGAGGAGGAAGGAAGAGGGCCCGAGGGCTCTGGTTTGGAGAAGGAGGATGTCATATGGCTTGTGGGGTCACCATCTGGACCACCGGCAACACCGTCAGGATTCAACACCACTATCCCCCTCCTCCAAAGACTGAGCTTATCGCGAGGGCCCTCCCACTAGAGTGATGAAGACAGCAGCCAGCCACCAGCACTAACTGGTCGCCACCGCCACCACTGGGCCCAACCACACCACTGCCAACACAGCAACGCCCTCTGGTTGGGCACCAACCCCTCCCCACTCCCACACCACCAGCTCCTCACCAGGCCACGCCCCTAGGACCTCCATCCCCAACATCAGGCCAGGCTGTGCAGGCGGAGATGCTGGCCCTCATGAGTCAGCAGTTGGAATGTCTTTGGGGGATCCAGGCCAGCATCTCCGCCAATCATGAGGAGCTCATGCACAGCCTGGCAAGGCGCAATAGGGAAGAGAGGAGGCAGTCCTAACTAGCCGTTCTGCTCAGGATTGGGGCAGACAGAGCGCATTCCAGGGAGTTACCGCTCTAGTCCCCAGCCCCACCTCCTCCACCCCAGCCGCTCCTCTCCTCCCACCATGCCTCCCCCACTGCAGGTGTCACTGCCTCCTGGTGGTGAAGGGGCTTGTGCTTCTTAATGAAGCTGTGTGCTATACCATGTAGGGCCAGTGTAGGTGGGCAGGTTATAGCAGAGAGGTCATACAAATCCCACTCCACTATTGAAGGAACTGGCAACCCACTCCAGTATTTTTGGCATGCAAACCTTGTGGAACAGCACAGGCAGTGACCTAGCTAAAGGTGCTGCAGTCCATAGGGTCACAATGAGTCGGACAAGACTGAAGGACTGAACTACAAATAATAAAATGTTCCCCTGGTACTTGATATATGTCATATGGCGGAGTAATTTGGACACTATTTGTTTTCCCAATGTAGATGTGATGAGCAACATGTATATGCAATATATATATATATATATATATATTCCTGGGTCCATATTACAGCCTCTGTGAGTGAGGAAGGGTTAATATGGCATCTGTTTCATGTCTTTGTGTTGCAATTTAATCAGGTAGTGTGTCTTTAATTGTTTTATGCATCTTGCAGCATGACTTTCATATTGGCATATGCATGATCATTCCAACATATGATGAAATAAAAAATGTTTTTGTTAATGCCTATTTTTTTATTCTGGGATTATTATGCAAGTCATTGTAATGCCTTTCCATGCTTTCCCCATATTTTAGTCCACTGGTGTGTTTATATTGACTTTTACAGTGTTAATAAATTGTCTGTAAACCCTTTGCGGGTCCTATTTGGAGCCTGTAATATTTGATCCTCCATTTGCGGGTTACTGGCTTTGTGAAGTTGTTCCAATTTAATAGCGATATTGGAACGTAACAGTTATGGGCTTGACAGAACAAAGGAGTTTAGATTTCAACATCCCGTAGGGTTTTTCCACCTTTAACCCGCAGGTCGTTTGCAGGTAGCTTTAAGAGGCCAATTTAACAGCCGTAAGTCTTGCGGGCTACGGATTTACATGTTGGGGGAATTGAAAAGGGCTTTTGGACACCTAAAGGAGAGTAGAGAGCAGTAGTCCTCAAAACACTAAAGTTCAAATGTAATATTTAAAAGTTACACTGAATTTCCTTTCTTCAAAAACTATTTTTAATATTGACCAGTACAAAATAACCAAAGAAACTCTATTAGGTATCCAGGGGTGGGAGAGGTCATATAAGTATACCCTTGGCATTAAGCAATTATACGGCCCCTTCCTATATACAAAGAAGACACAGGCAGGGGGGAGGACAGTGGGAGGTGTTAATAATATCAGCTACATTTTATTTAAACTTTGCACTTTCATTTATCTATATATTTTTTTTACCCCCGTTATTGAGAAATTCCATATTAAAATCTATTTAGTTGGTCTTTTGATAAAATTAATTATTCCAATTATACTTACATGCATGGAAAAACAGAACATATAATATCTGTGCATTTACGGAACTAAAAACATTACTGGCTGTAAACAATATGTTTTAGAAAAATATAACCAATTATGTCTTCTTGCATATGCTTTATTGTAGCAATCATTGTGGGCTAACATTCAGCTATTTTTAAAAACATTACATGTCTGGCTCCTTGCTGCTTTCTAACTTGTTGTTATCACCTATACGGTTTGCCTCAGAGCAATGTCTCCAAGTGTTAGGAAGAAATATCCGCTATTTTCTTCGAATACAACCCACTGATCCCCTGCAGGAACAGTGCAGCATCATTAACAAGCAAAGACACTGGAGGCACAAGCTGAAGCGCCGCTGTCTTCATCCCTTCCTGTCTGCCATCAAAATTCATATCCTGTCACTGTTCTGAGAGCAGAAAGGCTTCTCATTACAGCATCATTCTCTTCTTGCAAGAAACACTGATTGCTGCACTGGTGGCTTCGGAAGGCAAAGATGTAATTTACCAAAATAATGTACCATGCTGATTAATTTAATGTAGCCCATGACTAATTATGGTAATTCATTACATCTACAATTAGGCTAAGTAATTTATTGCACTGCAGTCTCATAAAGCAGAGGATTTATATCGAGTTTTGAATGTCACCCAAAGGACATTTCTGTACCTTGTCTTTACTGAAGCGGAATAGGGCTGCCAGCTGAGACAAGCGCCTCCACCCCTCGTCTCCCCCTCTGCCACATTTGATGTTTGTATTGCGTGCAGAATGCAGCAATGGGGAGTGCTTTTCTGTTTTTTAATCATGGTTTATCAATAAGACTTTATTTTTATTTTTGCTCTTATCTTACATGCTCTTTAGAGCTGACATACAAGAATATCCTCATTGCCCGTTGTAGACTGCCACTCTACATGACATTATATCCAGATGATTTACACATATACCCTTTAATACTGCAGTGTGCTAGTTTAAGCTGGGTCAAAGCCACTATTTATACCAGTCACATTCATTGCAAATACACCTACATGTTAATCCGACACTATACCCTATATAGGCAACATTTGTCTTTAAGCAGCTAAATTAACAAGGGCTTTGTACATAATAAAACACAGCCTATTTACCCCTTTCCTTCCTGTCTCAGAAAGGTTTAGCTTGAAGCAAACCCGGCATTACTGTGAATTACAGCCTCCATGTCACACCCTGCAGCAGGGTTTGTTCCAGCAATGGTGCACTTCTGAGACCAATTTGTTTAGCTGATCACTGTCTCCTTGACATGGCTGCAAATGTTACCTTTCTTTTTCAATCAAAAACACAGCAGGGTGTGCCATCTGTTTGGCACAAGTTTAGCTCGCTTTCCCCAATGCCTTTTTTGCGTAGATAATTCAAACATGGCAGTTTGCTAAAAATCTTTTAGTCCTTGTTTTTTTTTTTTTTATGATAAATATAGTGTTACAGAATATAATGATAATGTTCAGGATACGTATTGCAAATAACAACAATCACAGAAAAATAGAACCACATTACTACATGTACTTTATTTTGTAAAAAAAACCTGCAGAATAATAAAATTAGTATAAATATGAGATACATCACCATGTATTTTTTATTCTTTAGGAGAAGCATTGTAAAAAAAAGTCAGTGTACGGCCCTATATATTATGGTGCTGCAAAACAATTAAATATGCATGTTTCATTATGCATGCTGCTATTCTTTGTCTGCCATAATCTATCGCACTATATAAATAAATGATGAAATAATAATGTTTGGAGTATAAATGCTTGGGTCAAAAACATTTTTTTATTGGTAACTAGTGTTCTACATATAAAAAGAGCACTCGAGCCTTAACATTTAAGCATAAATAAAGTTATTGCATGGTTTTGGAAGATACAGCGCTACATTGCACTATAGAATATATGCATTTAAAATTAAAAACTGCATATTGTGCATATGTTATATTGTTAATAGTTTCGCCAGTCTGTATTTTTGTAGATTGGAGTGTTTTTCAGTGGTGTCAATAAGTAACAATACAAAATTGACTTCTGTGTGTATTTCGGCTCCAGAATAGTTGTCGTTATGAAGTTGTTCGACCTGTGGCCGGTATTTACCATCCCATCCCACAGGCTGGTGAGCGCTGATTAACCAAAATAAGGCATCACGTGGCTATGATATGAATCCCGGTATTCATTAAGCATTATTTCCATCACACCGCATCCCAGACATTGCAGTGCTTTAGTAAATCTTCCCTCTCATTACATCTGTTGTGATTCCTAATGAAATACCCCCTATGATGTGTATATGTGTTTGTGTGTAAACAAGTATGTTTGACTGTATGCGCTTTTTAATATTTTTATTGTTGTTTGTTAGTTTGGTAACAGTTTCACTGTTTTTACTATATATATATCACAGTTTATACCATTTTTATGTACGGTAACTGTTAACATAGGCGTAAGGGACCCTGTCCTTAGCAATAGTCTAGGATATAAGGTGCTTTTATAGTACTTTTGTGATGGTATTGTGTGTATTTTTTATAGTTTTTACGCTGAAGATGTGCTACCAGTGCTCGTGACATGTTAATATTTGCGACTCTATGTAACGGTGTGCATGTGTGATCTAGCTACAGTACTAAAACACAACTATCATTGTGTGTTTGTGTGTGTGCATGCTTAGTAACAGTCTTAATGTTCTTCGAATACTGTTGTGTTTGCATTGTGTGTATCATTTTAATAGTGTCAGTGTTGAAGAAGTACTACCAGTATTTGTGAGTATGTATTTTTTTTTTACTTAGTTTTGATAATGGAAGAACGCTCCCAGTGTTTGTTTGTGTGTGTGTGCCTGCTTAGTAATAGTTTCAATGTTGATAGAATACTATTGTGTTTGTGTGTATGGTTTTTAATAGTTTCAATGTTGGAAGTGCAATATCAGTAAATATGGAATAGTTAACACAAATAAAAAAAATAATCTAAAAAGAAAAGTGCTTAGCTGCTCTCTCACAGCTCAGATGCTGTTCATAGCAATGAAGACCCCCTGATGTAGGAACAGATGATCAGCACCACAAGCTAACACCATGGGGAGGCTCTTGGATTTCTGAAAGCTTTGTAGAATACAAATGAATCATCCACATTCTTTCCCTAGCAGAGCTCACAGACCAGGCCTCATTAGAATTTATTATCCCTCAGCTTTCTGATGCTAATGTACCAGTTATATATAAATACGAAGGCAAAAAAAAAATACACACAAGTACAATCTACCATTTCTGGTTGTATTAATTAACCTTTTACTTGCAACCGCCTTATGTTCTCCTTATTTTTAATCAAAATGAAAATCTCATGCCGAAGTAATGATATAAAAATAAAAAATATATACCTAACAGCAATAAACCTAATTTAGTCTATCAAGAACATGAATCCAAAAGCCTATCTAGCAAATCAGACTTTCCATTGTTGTAGCCAAGCAACATTTCCTGTCCGTTATTGATAAGCAATAACAATTCTTTGGGGATATTCATTAAGCTACAATACTGCCAATAATCAAGACACTGGGAAACAGAAATTGCCTTTGACTTCAGTAGGACTCTTCTAATAATAATGCACCAATTGGCAGTATCATAATTATTTAATGACCTTCTATGTACCTCACAACTACGGTATTTACACAATAGACCATATTAAATTCATTATATCCCTGCTCTATTATGGTGCATATAACCATGCAGACACACCATATAAGCAGCATTTTCGTTATTTATCTGACCAATTACCATTATTTTAGTATTTAATTTTCCAATTTTAAACAGCAATTATGGAATTAGTGTATCACGCAGTGTTGACTGCTCATTTTCTGCTGGACAGGTGGTGCTGGGATTTTTTTTCTCGTCCTACACATAGCATGTAATTGCTGTTACACAAATATATGTCTTGCGTTTATATTGCTTCATTTAAAATAGTCCTCATAATTATTATTAGTAACACTTATTTATATTATATACATTGTAAGGCTTACTTTGGGGAGTAAAAGGGGTAATACCTGCAATTTTCATACATATTGGCACCCTGTATGTATTATTACCACTGGTATAAGGTGCACATTTTTAAGTATATGAGGATTATAAAATATATAATAACATAAAATAAGTCTACTGTGACGGAAGGAGCTGAAATCCAGTCTCAAGAAAACTTACATTCGCAGAGATTTTCACTTCTATATTACTTTCACGTGTATTTTGATGTTTTTAAACAAAGAAATATATCTACCAAGCACCACCATCGCTGCAAGAATAATAGATTGGCATGTTAGACAAGTTGTACAATTTTACAGACAAATAGGATTTCTCTTGTCGTGTTCAAAGCGAGCAGTATAATTGCTAAATAAAAAGAGTGCATTATCTTTTGCCTATTCTCCGAAAGTGGAAACAAATGCATACAAAATTCAACTAAAATACTATCAATGTAAATCTTGTGTCATTATATAACATTACAGGATGTGCCTCCATAGATTTTTCCAGGATGATGCAATTTGTGCATTATCTTGCCATGTTTGCCTTGTGGTTTGAGGAATAAAAATGATAAACTATCAGACACTTTTATTAATGATATATTTTGTGCTGGAAACATTGGGGATCAAAGACTCAGCTGCAAGACTTGAGCAAACCGTCTGTATTGGTTTAAAGTAAAAAAGATTGAGGATACACATCTCCTCCCTGTGTAATCTGGATACGGTCTTCTGTTTAGTACATGAAACAAAGATGCAAAGTTGCATTTATTTATTTAGCATTTCCTTTTTTTTCATTTGCAAATATATACTACACCAGTATCCCAGTAGGGTAGTATTTTTACATTTGCAAAGTCCAAATTTCAGCATATTTGCACCTCTTCTTCCTTCACTAGAAAAAGCTGCATGAATTTGGAAATTGATTTTATAACCTCACCTCAAGATGCATATCCAATCCACACCACGTAATTCAAATGTGCTCATTACCCTGGCACTCACACACATTGCAATATATGTAATTAATAAACACAGACTCGGCAGGGAGATCGGGGCAGCCATCCAGGGGAGATGGTACAAGTGAGCAGACCTATTTAATGCAGGAAATTCCTCCTCACAATTTATTGTCCTTCTTTTATAAACTATGCACATGGGGTGCAGTCTAGTTTCTGTCTTCATACACCTGAATTATAGATGCAAAACTGTTATACATGATTACAAAAATAATGCAACATTTTGAACATCAACCTCTTGAGCACATAGTTTTGAATTCATGTTTCTTTTTTCTTTAGTGATATGTTGTCTATGGGCTTGATCGCATTAGTATTGAGAAAACACAAGCAAAAAGGAATTATTCAGTGTTATTTTTAGATCAGTCTTATTAAACTACTTATCCATTAAGTGCTTAGCAGGTGCTCTACCGCTCATAGGAACTTTTCAAGTTTAGACTGTCTCAGATACACATTGGACACAATTATTTTTTAAGCGGTCTCTTTAGTCAATTTAATTTATCTAGGGCTCAAAGTATTTGTTAGTCCATTAATGTTTGTGAACATTCCTTGCTGGATGAACTAATTAACTTAGAGAACTTTGGTTACCTGCTAGGCATCAAACCACCAGCTGTTTATTTTCCTTAAAGTGCAGTCACTCATTAATATATTACCCGTACCAGTTGCCTTTAGTTATAAATATTAAAATGAGACTTGCTAAAAAGTATTTTCATTAAAAGAAGAGGGTAAGTTAGATTTTTAGGCTTAATGGATATTTTAACAAGCTTAATGTAATACCATTATACGTATTGTTTCTTATAAGTAATTGGCTAATGATTAATATATAAGAAACAGAATGATTTTGAGGGCACATAGATTCATGAACCTGAAAATATTAATGGTAAACATTTTAAGTGTGACATAAAAAAATACTTGACAGTGTAAGTAACGATAAGTACTATCAGCCTTATTAAATTGTGATTCGGTAAATTTAAAAGGGCTCTATATAAGCACACAGCATATTTTTTTACAGAAATTTTTAGTTAGTGAACTATCCACAAGCAAGGTCTTCACTAAATAAAAACTTCTGTAAAAAAAATATGCTATGTGCTTACATAGAGCCCTATTCGATTGGCCAAATCGCAATTTAATAAGGCTGTAAATCCTCAGCCTGCATTGCTAGAAAAACAGCAACTTTAAAATCACTAAAAAATCCATGTTTTCCCCAGTGAAGTCTTGTTAGCTACAAACACTTGGATAAGAAATGTTCATTAGTTCTTTTTTTTTATTTTTTATTAATGGTTCATTTTATATATATATATATATATATATATATATATATATATATATATATATATATATATATATATAGATATACATATATATATATATTTGATGTAGTAAATTGACTTCAGAAATACTTCTGGGTCTATTGTTGCTTGAGGAAAGTGATTAAGCATTTACACATCACAACATATTGATGGAATCAGCAAACACTTCTTAAAAAAAAGGACCTTGTAAAGCAAGGAAAAGTACATTTTAAAGTTTCCTCGCCCATCACCCTTCTCTTTTACAGTGAAATAAATGTGTCAACCAATCACATGGCACCATAGAGAAAATATTCTTGCATATGATCTTTGATTGGCTAGGAAGACAACATGGGATTCTGCCTGTGAAGGTGAACCATCATGGCAAGGAAAAATCATAAGTGCCTGATATGGAAAATCTTAGAACATCTTAAATACATGTATGTTTGTCCTAGGATTATGAACAAACGTCTAAGATCTATGACAGTTGGGTGAAATTGGTTTTGGTTGCTTTAAGTTTAAAAACATTTAATACGATTTTACAATTTTTTCAGATGTCTTTAAAATCTAGTAATGTCGATTATTTGCCACTCTGGGCTCCCACCTGTAGGTGATACAGATAAATAAATGTGAAAAGCTTCAAGAAAACTTCAAGATCCCTGTGACTCGCTGTGTAGTACTACCTCTATGGGCTTGGCTATCTGATATGTTTCCTCTTCAATCCTATATATCTTTGTAAATCTAGTCTAATTAATTTTATTTCTATATTTCATTAGAAAAATTAGAAGAGAAATTATATAACACAGTATTTATGTGTTCTTTTTTCTTATCCGCAAATTCATGCATACTAATAACATTTGCTTTTTTTTTAAATATATATTTGAACAGATATTTGCTCCTCCAAGACAATGTATAAGTTTTCAAGCCTAACGGACCATAAGATTGCAATAGAATATCATTAATATGTTTACATAACATAAAAAAGCCTTACAGTTATCAGGAGATGTTCATCATTACATGAAAACGTTATATATGGTGCTTTTTAATTAATATAGAAACCTCACAATTTTTGTTTGGTGGTACATTGAGAAATTACCGATTTTATCATTTGTGTTTCACTAATAAAATATATAATTATTGTGTTTTAACAAGGACTAATAACTTTTTCACCGTCATATATATATAAATGTGTCAATATATATACCCAATGTAAATCAGGGATATACAATTTCATTACAGGAAGAGCTGCTTTAGGCATTAATGTGAACATTGGGTTAAAGTACTGTGTGCAACATTTTACGAGTTTGCCAGTTTATGGGTAACAATTTTCTGGTAGCTGTTTTTTGTCATGGAGAGTAATATAATACATTTTATTAGACAAATGTAAGTGGAATAATAAGTAAGCACATAAATTGCAGGCAGTGGTGTTTTATTGAATGTATGTTTTAGGGCTAATATTCCTGGAATGAGCAAACATAGATTTGTAAGAAATCTATTATTGGGCTGTTAGTAAGAATGCGAAGTTCTAACACTCAAGTGACTCTCTGAACTAAAGACCTGGAGCCAAAAACACATGAATTGTGTGTTTGTTAAATGTTTTTTTTTTTTTCATAATTTTTTTTTAACCTTTTGAAGGGGAGATGGTTCATTGCTAATAAAAATATGACCGATCGGTATTAAACAAAAAAATATATATTTATGAGAGCCTGTGAATGTACATAACAGTCAGAAAAGTCTTTTTCAAAACGAGAAAAGCCTTGGATAATTTCATATTAACACAATATATTACAGCCCTATTATGTACACTGGTCTCAATATTTATTTTATTTAAGTTTAATATTTATTTTTAGTTAATGATAATAGAATAGCCATGTATATCCACTGGTAAAGGTGCAAAATAAGAGTATTTTAATAAGTGCAACCTTTCTTATTAAAAAAACATGCAATTTAAAATGGCAAACGTTAATGGTACGCAACTCTCTTTGTCAGGTACAAATCAATGTCCCACACAGGCCTGTGCTTTTTCATTCCTATTTTCCCTCCTCCGCTTAGGTAAAAGATATAATTTGTAAAATATAATTAGTGCTGCATTTTACTTGAAGAAGAGACGCATCTGTTGAAAGCTTTCTTTTTATATTTAATATTTGTCTACTATAGCAGTACTCTACCTTTAGTTTGCATGTGATGGTAATTAAATCAGTTGCATTTTTTGTAACTGCATTAATGACATTAGAATGTAATGAAAAAAAAATTATGTCACACTATTGTTATGCAAATAACAGGAGAAAAAAAAACATAATTTATTTTTTATACTGGGTATATGTCTTTATTACTTGCTTAATAACAGCGGCATAAAGGAAATAAAATCAGATTATATATTATAAGAAGCTTTACTTGGACTTAATATACTCTTATGTGTGTAATAGCAAATAGCTGTACAGTTACTGTTTTTCAAATCTACTACATCAAAATGCAAGAATATGTGTCGTTAGATTGCAAATGTACCAAAAATGTTCTTGTTGAAGAAAATATGTATTTTTCTATCTGTATTTTCCAGTGTGCACATTGTACAGAGGTTAGACTAAAATGAGGTCCTTGGGCTTAATGATTGGTTACCACGTTAGCCACGTGTGTGTAATCTTCCACTGCCATGTTCCTGGTTTCAGTTTCCAGTGTACAGGAAACAAAAAATATTTCCAAGGGTAATTAGTATCCGACTTGCCAAGTCATCTTCTGTCATAAAACATCTTTAAGTAGATGAAGGTACCTTATGATTTTCTGGCTTGAATCGTTTTTCAGCTATCAATGTGTAATGTACAGTTCATTACACAGAAACATTATTTAACTATTATTTTATCACATCTATACAGTCATGAACTTTAACCATGAGATTCATGTCATCATTACACTCTACGTGTTTGATGTATGTTACTTTCATGATAAATGTGTTGCAGCAGTACAATCATTTGGTTATGTGCAGTAAATACATAGAACTGGATTCTAAATACATAAATATCTGAACCATACATATCGTATTTACACCTTACATTGACTTTTTTCAGATTTTTCTGGAGCTTAAGAGTGCTACTCACAGTAAATATATTATATGTATAGTGAGACGTGGTTTATACACAGAACCAAAACTCAAGATATTTTTATATTCATTTATTGATGGAGCTGGTAGTTAAGGCAACATTTAGATATCGGGTAGGCAACTAACATCAAGAACAGAACCCCATAATCCAAAATATTTGCACCATATAATGAATGATATACAATAAATTATAGATCATTATTGATTTAATTTCTGTGAATTTGAAGAATATCAGAAATTAATGTTCTTAATGAAATGCAGCAAATCATATATATATGTGTATTTGTTTCTGTGCACATGCCTGGTAGAGGGATGCACATGGTGTTTGTGAATATCTATAATAAATACTTTCATAGGTCCCTTATTTACCTATTATGATACCCAAAACTAGTCCTATTTCAGATCTGCTATGCTCTAACAGGGTGCAGTAATTTGTTTAATTAAAATCTAACTTTCCATACAATAAAATTAAAATGCTAGCAAAACAAAAATATGCCTATTGAAGCATTTCAATGATTTTTAATTTTGAGAACAGATAACCATATTGAATGCTGCCAACATTAACAGATGCAGATTCACAGGGTCTACATCTGCTGCCCCCTCACCCTCTATGCAATTTACACTTCTTAGGTGCAAATAAACCATGTATTGTATTATTATTATCTTTTGCCTAATATGTATTAGCTGTGAGTGGATAAAAAGTGGAGTTAATACAATATTTACTCTGGAGCTTAATGATGAATTTTACTTAAGTTTTTACCCCATCTCATAAATATATCGCATTGTCATTTGATTATATGAGGGCTTTGTTTATATAATATTAGATTTACCATGTTACATTTCTTTTCAAATACAAAAAAAAAATCACTCGTAATTGCGTCAATATATTTAATTAAAGCTTCATTCACACTTTATTCCAAGTCAACCATAAAAATACGGCCACTATCAGAGACTTGAAACACCGATAGTACCTAAATACAGGCTGCATAACTGGTGATATATATTACAGCTTATTAATAATATTACATGTTATTTTTTTCTATTTTATTTTTTAAACCAAACATCTGGTTGGAAGTGTGCTTATGGGGTAGATTTAGCAGCTGGGGGAAATAGATTCAGTAGATGGGGAAATAACCATTACATAGTGAACCATAGTGAATTGTGGTGTGTATCTGTAATTTAAGCAAAATGTATTTTCGCATTACATAAATAATATTCCTGTATTCTTACACTGCAAAAAATAAATTGGTTAAAACTAGCAATATGAACAACAAATATGGTTCTAACAGTACTTTTTTATAGCACATAAAGATACAGTACATAGTATAAATTAAGTTATACAGTACAATATTTCATTTATATGACATAGAACAAATCTATTTTAACTAGCATCTGCACATTAACTAGTACCAACACGGTAACCATTAAGTGATGTTTGTATATTTAAAAGTTCTCCTTTATACCATGCTTAGTCTAATTATTATCTGATTTATGGAACGATTCTCCGACTTATTCTTTTCTTCCACCATACAGCACCATAATCCTTATTATATTATAAATCGAGGAGACCTCAGTTTCTGATACTGTGCCTTCTTTGGGTAAATTCATTTGACAGCAACACTGTATTTCTTCATTGTGCTTGGAGGCCAGATGGCATTAGAATCATTTACTTCACCTTGTTGTGCTTAATTACTACAATCAACACACTATTTTCCAAATTAATCATAACAAAGTAATTTCATTAGTAACACAGCAGGCTGTTGAATTATTAGCATCATAACAGGTTTGCAAACAATTAAACTTTATTTGAACCTTAGAAATTTGCAGGGTGGAACACTCATCTAGGGCTTAGCAGAGGATCTATATCATTCTCTGTACTGTACAGGATTTGCAGGGGTGTTGGCATTTGCAAATAATAAGTCTTGTCAGCAAATTAAATAAGTGACCAAAACATGTTAAGTATGAGCTTATGGAAAATTGATCTTGGCTACATAGGTAATTATTGATTCACTGTTTATTAAAAAATGCAAACCAACCATTGTCTATAAATGTTTACGGAATACAATGCATAATACCAGATATACCATTGGTAATTTGTTGTGTTCATTGGCTAGCCAAACAAAGTTACACTTGCATAGCATTTCTTTGCCAGTCAAAGGTCAGGTCACTTTGTTGATCAGTTGGTGAAGCACGCCCTCTCCTGGGCATCAGGAGAAAAGACTATAAATATTTTTTTTATTTGTGGGTAAATTTGTTTCTGTGTACCCTATCAAACACAGTGCTGGGGGAAGGGCATCGACAATTTTGTTTTCTCATTTATGTCAAACATCTGCCATCTGCTGGCCACTCGGCACAATGCACCTACTTGAAATATTTATTTATATTTCAAATTATACACATTTATTCCTATAGCAAAATGTTATTGTTTTTATTGAACAAGTCAATAACAATAAATTATATGTTTTCTTCGGGAGATATACTTATTAAAACAATATAGACAAAAAAAATTGCATGCATATGTACGATATTCGTAAAAATTAGGCTATTAAATGTTAAATCAAATTACAAAAAAATAAGAAAATTACTTTAATGCGTATAAGCACTATATATTAATGGAAACTATGTAGGTTATATAAGACATTAAAAAGCCTTGTCTTTTTTTACATTTCCTGTTGATTAAACATAACAATATATCTAACATATTTTATCTGCAAATATTTCCACTAAAAATGCTCCTCATATTATTAATGCCGTAATAAAAAATAGTCAATAAATTCTACTCAATTGTATTGTATGTTATCCTCCCGGTGCCTCTAATTGGAGATGGTTCCTAGTAAATAAAAGAGAAAAATAGTAAAAAAAATAATATCTATACAAAATACAGCAATAGTTTTATCATAAAGATCACTGTATCTAAGGCAGAAATTAATTAAAATGCTTGATTGAAAGCAATATACAGCAGCAAGCTGGAGTAGAGATAAGTGTACAGTTCAGTCATTGCAATGTGGGATGTTATTGCATGCAGACAGCTAATGGAGCAGTATTAATTAAAGCTTAAAAGCTATTTTTTGCCACAGTCCTTAAGTTAATATAACTGCTGCAGAGGTTTAAGGAAGGAAATGCTTATAAAACAGAGAACAGGAGAACACATGAGCCATTATAGTAGATTGGATTAAAATGTACTTACCCAGGCCTCTCAAATATCATACATCTCCATTATGTATGCTTTAGGCACCAAGCCAACGGTTCCCTTCATTTCTCCAACCCACCAGCCATATGTATTGTACTCCTAATTCAAAACAATAAGCTGTATTAACCTTTTGCCTGGCACAAATGTAATATCATTTAATGCAAAGCTACTTTTAAATGCTTTTGCCCTATGTTTGGACTTATAATCACAGGAGCAGGAGCCATGTTTGAAAGCCTCCTACAATGTCTCTTGAAAACATTACCATACGCACTTAAGTATAATGTGAAAAGTATATAAATAGGAGCGCAAATAAAAAGCAAGAAATGTTCAGCAATACAAACCTCTTACAGTTTATATAGCAGAATTGTTTAATATATATATATATATATATATATATATATATATATATAAATATATATATATATATATATATATATATATATATATATATATATATATATTCATCTATTTATATACAGTTGTCATTATCATTTCTTATCATTTTAACAATGTAAAATTCATAATATAAAGTGTTTTAAGGATTTATCAGGCAATTTTCTCTCCAATATTTCACTGTTGAACTCTATTTGAATGTCCAGTGAGATAACTTTGAATGTCTGTAGTACATATTACAATATATGCATACAGAAACCATATATATTAAGTCCTAGCACCATTTACATCTGAAATCATTAACATTCTCAAATTCAAAGGACCAGGATAGACATTGTTATATATTTTATTGCTATGATAACTATAATGAATAATAATAAGTAATTCTCAAGAGCTGATGATACATAAACATGGACATTACTTAAAATAGACAAACTTGCAGCTGATTTATGGATGTAAATGGCAGCTGACCAAATCACAAATATTACATTTTACATATAAATATAGTCTTCTGTTATTATTTACATCATTATTGTTGATTGTCATCATGACATATGATATTTTGTACAGTATACAATATACTTTCTATTAAATATCTGTTGAAAATAATGGTTATTTCAGTGCAGTGAAGCAGATATTTTACTAAATACGTGGAGAGACTATTTTGATAAATACATCATTTAATATACTGCTTATAACAGTACCTTTGCTCATGTGTGTCCTATTTTATGAACACAGTAGGCTTTTTTCCTCTTGCTCGGTGAACGCCAATCTGTTTGTACTTGATGAATAATAATTATTTACCAGCAAGTCGTTAAAGTTAAAATTTGATAGAGCCAATTAGTAAGCAAGCAAAAACAGTCCATAAACAAGTCATACATAATTAATGTAGGTTAATCCTTCATACCACAATAAGAGACAAAACAAAGAAAGGCTAAAAAATGTTATAATCACTGGATTTGCCTGTAAAAAAATGAATATTCACCAACTACATAATGGAAAAAGGCAAAACTACACACAACTAGCTTTATTATATTATACAAGATGTTTTAGAAACTTATCTTGGGATGACATTAAAATAAGCTGAAGTGTTTTTAACAGCATCTCAGAACAAGTCTCAAACTGGTTGAAAATAACATTCCTCGCATTAGGAAAGGAACAGAGTAATTAAACTAATGAGCTGGAAGGCCTCATTCTACCTGGTTGCAACATCATTTCTCAAAGGACATGGAAGGCAGCTTGGTTTGTGAATGCTTGAGAGAGTAATTCCTGGTGACATTGCAAAACCCTTTGAACTTGGCTGATTCTGCTAAAATTATAGTCAATTTCTTTCTATTAAACAGTACCTGAAGGGCTGTTTGGCTGCCACTTTGTAATACCCACAGGTGTTTCTTTTATTGGCTGTGATGTCATATGTATCCTGGATCCTACCCAATAATAATTAGAAGTAATATGTAGTGATACTACACACTATATATATATATATATATATATATATATATATATATATATATATATATATATATATTGATTATGGTGTATATTTATTTGTCATGTTTATTATATTTTAAAATAGATCCCTTCTTTCAATAACATGTGCAGTGTGCTTCCAGCTTCCAAACGTACCATTTCTTCATCTTGTACACTTGACACTTTTGAGGCATATAAGCTATGATGATCATCTACTTTTATTAAGCTGGGAAGTACAGAGTATTGACTCCTATATATTTTCGTTGTGCAACTTGGCTTTGGATACCCATCAGATAGACACTATTATTTTGTACATGTTAGTGTGAATATTCCCAAAAAAACTTAAGAGGGGAAGCGAAAGTGCATGAACAATCCATTTGATATTTAAAATAAAACAATGTCCTATTACATGCATTAAAGTATAATGTAATGTAATTTAACAATAGTAGGTAGGTGGAGTATCTCCTATCCCAAAAGATTGTGGAAAAAAATCAAAACAGTAGCACATCACAATCATAATCCATTTAAAAAGCACTGTCTGAATGCTGAGAGCCTAACTTATGTCAATGCCTACCTTATTGCAGTTTTCACTCACCTTGGGAAGCTTGAGATTCTTTAAAAAAAATGTTATACTTTGTCACAAGTAATAAATACAATATACATTTGGCTTAATAATTTGGTTTTATGCTAAGTTAAATGCACTATCACTGTGCCTTTAATTGGAAGGTTTTCTATACTTTGTAGTCTTCATAGACAGATTTACTATAGCCGCAAAATAATGGAATGCTAGGAAATGAAAGGATGACTAGCTGAAGAAAAAAAGAGATACTTTACAGAAATGGATGAAGATGCATGGCATAAACTTCCAGCAGGGGGAGTAAAGGCAAAACAGTAAGGAGATTAAATGTGTATGTGACATCCAGAGAGCAAGAACTCAAACAGGGTAAAAGTAAACTTGTGTATAGAATAAAACTTCTGACAATTCAATTTCAATGGTAAAAAAATACCTAATTATCGAATGTTGTTAGAACTTTGCCTTGTAACATATAATATGGTATGCTTCCACATCTTGGATTGAGAGGCCACATATTGTGTTTAACCTGCACAAGATTTAGACAATTACTGTGATGAGACAACACTATTTCAATTAAATGTGGGGCTGTTAGTGTTGAAATAAGAAAATGTTGGGTCATTTATAGATAGCTTGTATGATATGACTGAATATGGCTGTGAGGGACAGTTGACATTATGGTATGGTGGATCTTGTTAGGATAATCTACTGAAAAAAGTATGTCACGAAGACTCAGACATCCGCAGGTAAAATGTGCAGCTAAAAATGGACAAGAGACTTACAGCCTCATCCAATTGCTACTTTTTTGGGATCCGGGCTCGCAGACGGAGGTCGCAGGTTACTTTGCTATTCAGTTGGCAGAGACTCTGACCCCAACTGACCCATTGCTACTTGTCAAATCGCAAGTTACTTCCCTCAAAGGCTTTGATCTTTCAAGGCCGCAAGGCTAAAATCGCAAATCACTATTCAATTGCTCCAATTCCCCCTCACTAACTGCTCCGTCAAGCCCGCAAATTGCCAAAATTGAACCACAGGTTACTTGGACCAAGGAGGTCTCGCAAAGGGCTTACTTCAGAATCAGAGCACTTTAAAAGCAAATAAAAAAGCAATACTGTACTTTTATGAAGAGTGAAAGTGATGTTAGGTCTTAGTATTAATAGCACAACATTCTCCAATACTTTATTTCATGTTCAATTTTTGTTCGATTATTGATCACGGCAATCAATGATACATTTATATGTTCAACCTCCAAGCCCATAGACTTTGAAAATATTGAGGTTGGATTTCAAAGTCCTACGGCCTTCACTTACGAGTTACGGGCTTGGAGGTTGGACAATGACGATTTCTGTTTCCATTGGCTGTTACTGAATCAGGAGTTACGGGCTAGCTGTTCAAGCCCACAAATGCTTCTTTGGACGGGAATGGTTTCCAAATTTGCGCTATCGGACCATATCTTGCGACCACGGCCATTTGAATATTAGAGTACAAGTAGGACTACTTGGACACGCAACTCAGAACATCAGCTGTCTGCGATTGAGTTACGGCCCCAAATTGAATGAGGCTCTTTCTGTTTGTATTCTTGCACTTTTTTGTCCAGATTGGATACAAGTGCTTTTAAAATATAATCCAACAATTAGCCAAAAAGAAAACTACGCTTCCATATGACTGAGCAAAACAAATCCACATTTGAAAAAGGAAGAGTTTATTTTTTATACCAGTTTAAAGTATAAAAAAAAAAGAAAGCCACATTTAAGTCAAATTTCTATACAATGAAATGCATTAACTGATACCTAAAGCAGTGTGTTAAAATGATGTATTATATAAAAAGAAGGAACTGATATTTAAGTCATATCTCTAGCATGGACCCAATAAATGTATCATGCACAAAATAAAAAGCACCAAGAGTACATCTGCTATAGCTCACTGCATTCAGCTCTTAACATGGGCTGAAAAGCTAGCACATGCAAGTGAATAGACTGATAAAGTAATGAAGAGTCCTGGAAGCTACAGAAAACCTTTTCGAGTCAATTTAAAAGAAATATTGCATCCTTTTTGAGGATGTGTAATTATTTTCTATTAATCATGAGCCATAAAGCTGCAATATGCGTTTATTCTGTTATCACTAGCACAAGGCCTGCAGTCAGCGCCTGACAATGTGAGGTAATTACTAACACAATGCCTCTTTCCCTTGTCACTAATGCTATCAAGATGTAGAGGTGCCATAACACTTACTTTACCATATTATTGTAACACTCAGAAAAGAACTGGGTATCACTCAGGACTGGTAGCAGAGGACAAATCAGTAAAAATAAAAAGTGAAATACTCCCGGAAAACTAGAAGTTATTTATTTCAGCTCACCAATGGTCTTTACAACTGCCATGTTCGTCAATTTCATCCTGTTCTATACGTTTTATATAAAAAATATACGTATTTAAGAATTAGTATTGCAATATCTGCAATAACAACCTGTATGTAACACACCTGCTATGCTAAGTTTTATTTATATAGCTTTATAATATACTGTAGTACTATTTACAAGTAAAATGGAGCGGTACATAAAATAAGAAAACAAAAGTGTAAAGTGGAAATACAAAGAGCACAGTGGAGTTGAGGTCTTTGATCCAGACAGTTACTATTTAATGATTATTTTGAAGTATGCTTAAGTTTGTCTTTAGTCTTGTGGTTTTATAGTCTCTCTCTAACGGAGTATAGTGCACACTACACATACATATGTGTGTGTATATATATATATATATATATATATATATATATATGTGCGCGCATATTCATAAATACATAAACACACATACATATATATATATATATATATATATATATGTGCACATATTCATATATACATAAACACACACACATATATATATATATATATATATATATATATATATATATATATATATATGTGCGCATATTCATATATACATAAACACACACACATATATATATATATATATATAAATATATATATATATGTGCGCATATTCATATATACATAAACACACACACACAATTATATATATATATATATATATATATATATATATATATATATATGTGCGCATATTCATATATACATAAACACACACACACACACACAATTATATATATATATATATATATATATATATATATATGTGCGCATATTCATATATACATAAACACACACATATATATATATATATATATATATATATATATATATATATATATATATATATATATATATATATATATATATATATATATATATATATATATATAGAGTGAGGTAGCCATGTATGTTCAGTAATCCAGTTAAATCATCAGAGTATTGCAGTGAATAGTGATACCTTTTTTATTGGACAAACGCATTCATAATAAAGCCACAATATATTATATATATATAACTTGCTCTTTCAACACGGATAGGGTTAAATTAGCAGTTAGACTGTTTCTTTTTGTTTGTTTTTTGGCTCTTGGGCTGTTTTCCTAAAGTGCAAAACTGACTCATTGTCTACATTATTATTGTTGGTGAGCCAATAAATAATTAAATATGTTCATTATTTTGCATGTTCCTATCTATTCACCTGCCACCTGGACACATAACAAGTTATACCTCCTGATTTGAATATCTGCTGAACATTACAGGTCATAGTAAAAGTGCTACTACTTATTTAAATTCAGTAGGTAGCGTGTCCTAAAGATAGATGCAATCCACAATATTTTTGAACACCTAAATAAATGATTTTAATTGTTCTGTTCAAAGCAACATAATAAAAGGAAAAGTACACAATAAGTGCAGGTGTGCTAGAATTTTAAAAATGCAATAATTTCTTTAGTGTTGAGGTAGATGATTTATACTACTGAGGTATATAGCCCGAAGCTTACAAACACCCATTTGCTAGATCTTAGAAAGCAAAGCAATGAGTCTTTAAGAATGCTTGACTATAAATTGTTAGCAGACATGCAATCCTAATTTTACAGCATGTAGTATAACATCTGGTCCAACAGCATTTCTGAGGCTGCCTCTTCAATTCTAAGTTTCAAATAACTTGGAGCTTTAGACTCAACTTCAGGATCGAGTATGTTGTCTTTATATAAAATATTATATACATATATGATCTGCGTCATGGGCTGAAAGAGAGAGATAAAGGCTGTGTTGGGGTCTTATAAATGTGCTGACACACTCAGGCACGTAATATCCTTTGTGTTGCTGCTTGCTATACTGTTAATTGGGCAACAAATCTTAGTTCTCACTTAAGGACCATCACAGTTTGGGAAAACAAAATCACGTTAGAGAACTATGTAAGAAACTATCAACATTAACAGCTATGTAGGTTATGTGTATAAAAGCATCTTAGAGAAAACCTTGCCTTTAGCAGAACCTGCTTATGTCTGGGAGAACTATATTGGACATCTAGTAGGCCACTTCTTGTAGGATTTTTTGAGTAGCACTGTCAATTAATCCTACTGTCATGTTCACTAACATTTTGCAGCCTTTCAATTTCACGTCTGCATTCATGGTGAATACCGGTTGATAAAATAGAATGTAACATTTCGAAATTAAAGACTTTTTTTTTTCTAAAATAGCATTTCCCATTGTCAAGTCACATTCTACAAATGAGCATAAGTATGATATTCCAGTGGTTTATTTACTTGGGCCCTCATTCAATTGCAATTTGGCCAATTCAATAGTGCTCTAAATAAGCACATCACATATTTTTTTTAAATATTTTTTTAGTTAGTGAAAACCTTGCTTTTGGATAGATGTTTACTAACTAAAAACTTATTTAAAAAAATATGTTATGTGCTTATTTAGACCCCTATTCAATTGGCCAAATTGCAATTGAACGAGGGCCTTGGTGTTTACCTATCTTTTAACTTCTAATTTGTATGTTTAAAAAAAAATTAGGATCACAATTAAAGAACTAAAAGTTCAAATAGTTTCTAAATCAGCAATAACGTAACCCAAACCCTTTATCGCACATATTTTACAAGGGAATGAATCATCTTGACTTTAGTAGTATGGTCAATTAGTAATGTGCTTTTTTTGATAAATATATCACTGTTTATTTTTTTTTCATGATGTCATAATAATTAGTGATTATTGATGTCAGTAATATGTATACAATCTATTTCTGTCAAGTAATCAGAGTCAAAGCAATAATTAAGGCTACCCTGAAGAAATAGGTAGAATGAATGGGCAGATTACATGCCCTACTATACTAGTGCCATTTTTGGAAAAAAATTAAAATTATTCAGGAATTATTTACAAAGATATGTTGTTGAAATAAATCTCTCACATAATATTGTTGTATTGTTTATAAAAGGAACATTTATTTTAAACTAGAGGCTTATGTTAAACTGGGAAAACAAGTATATCCTAGATGTATTATGGGATTGGGAGAATAAGCTAAGACAACCAGCAACCATGGTCAGAGATGTCTTGTTAAATAATGGTATTTATCCTGAAATTGCAATCACGTTATATGTAAAAGTATTACTACCTTAATCTGCTTTACCATAAGAGATCAGTCTTATCATTTGGTATTTTTTCAAAATAAAAATAAATGCAGTATAGTATATGCAGTTAGTGCTCTTTTAATGTAATCCTCCTTTAGAATGTGCAAAACCCTCAATATGTTGCTTATTTTGTGTAAATGTGAATCAAAATCTATATTCACTTGTAATATGATTATTATCAGTATTATAACATATTATGTAAAGCTTCTTTATACAGTAATACAAGTTATTCCAGCAGATTTATGAGATAATCACTGGCATGCCTAAATAAACTTTTTGTGCTAGCTGTGTTTGTTTTGGGCTAAACACGTAATAGTTTAGATATAATATTGGACTCCAGCCTAATTCTGCCATAATTACATATAAACAAACATAATTTTATGGTCCCTTATTCAGAAAACAAGTATACTATTGTTACAAGGATATAATGACAAGTTTCACAATCTGCAATGGAAAAAGGCTATTCCCATAAGAGCACATAGTATTAGTGATCTAAATGTACGCTTTTATGAATTACAACTATAGCAGTGGCGCCGTCACACACGTGAGCTTCGCAAAGGGAGGCGAAGCAGCAGCGCAGCACTTAGGCTGCAGAAGCGCCAAAGGTGCTAACTGCATCCAGCGGCACTGTCACACATGCGCAAGCCCTGCGAAGTGAGCTGTTGAAGCATGCAGCGCGTAACTCCAAAAACACCAAAAACAAGAAAAATAATAAATAAATAAATACATAAAAACACACACACAGCACAGGGAGGAGAGCCAGGAAGACTGGTGTGTCAAGTTGCAAGCGATTTTAAGCCTTATTTACCGTGTTTCATCACTCAAAAATCAGCTAAACGAGAAAAAAAATGGCGGACAAAAAACGTAAAAAAAAAAATCGAAAACAGGATGAAAACGTGGCTCTGCGACGACAGGCACGGAGAACTTAGAAAATACACAATGTTGCAAACAGTAACACTTACCGAAGGCGCTCTGCGAGGCGAGCAGTTTAAGCATGTAGAGCGTAACTCGAAAAACATGACAAACAAGAAAAATAATAACAAAAATATAAAAACACACTCACACACAGCACAGGGGGAGAGCCAGGAAGCCTGGGAGTGAAAACGTAAAAAACAAGATGAAAACGGGCCCTAAACTACACAGGCCTATAAAGTACACGGGGGGAGAGGCTCGCAATGAGCGCTGAAGGTGCTCAGAGGGCCCATAGCCTTGCATTGTATGGCAAAAAGCATTGCCTGGCTTACAATTTTATTGCCGTCATTTTTTGACGGGCAATTCGCTAGTATATATATATATATATATATATATATATATATATATATATATATATACACACACATACATAAATATACAAATACATTTCGCTTTTATCTATAATGTGTTAGAACTATAAAATAATCCAACTAGTGACATGTCCAGTACATATTCTGTATCAACAAACAAATATCATAAACGCACATATGCAATATCACGTTAGCTATAAAGCCAAAACGATTATGAATAAAGTTACGCATTTTTGCTTACTCTCCTACGTAGAGCATTGCCCCTTAAATGTCTACCATTTTTTGTCAGTCCGGTAACTTTATGAAATTTGCAGACACTTACATATAATGTGTATTGTGACGTTTGGAATTAGGTTACAATTATAATGTATTTAAAAATGTGAGCAAAAGAATTTAGCGTGTCATAAATCTACATACTACTTGTGGCTGTAATATGTGATTTATATCTTCTCTAGTCTAGCAATGTGCTAGCAGACAAAAATGCATAGAATGTGAAACATACAGATTTGTCAGAAAGCAATTCCTGGAAGCAACTGGTGCTCACTCAGTAATCAAAGGCAATGAATGAAAAGACATGGTGTAAATGCTGATACCACGTGATATTTCTAGCAGTCTACAGAAAAATTAAACAAATAAAGCATTTTTATCAAAGATGGAGTTCTGACAAAATAATTTCTACTATCAGTTACAATATCATCTGAAAGTAGTGTTTTTTTTTATTAAACAAACAATACCTTTATTATAGATAATGTTTGTTAATTTTAGTAATATGGCACAGAATAATATAAAAACTTGTTGATTTATTATTAATACTACCATTAGAAATATGTGAAAAACAGTTTGCTTTACTTAAAGGCAAAACTTTACTCACACTCAGTGGAATTTAATAGATGAGAAGGTGAGAAGAACTAGGATCTTAATGCTCCCCACAGGAAATACAGGGTTACACACACACTACACCAGAGATGCATATTAACCTTTCTCATGGAGTATATATTATATATATATATATATATATATATATATATATATATATATATATATATACACACACACACATATATACAGATAAACAGGGATGGCCAAAAATACCTAAAATTTTATAAATTTGGAAAAATATTTAGGAGCCAGCCAGGCTCCTGAGAAGCTCAACCCATTATATATATATGTATATATATATATATATATATATATATATATATATATATATATATATATATATATATATATATATATATATATATATATATATATATATATATATATATACACACACACACACACACACACACACAAACACACAGAGACCACAATTCAATATGAAAAGTTAATATAGTATAAAATAATGTAATGCACATGTCATTGCTGTAGTAATTAACAAGTGTTTGGAGTAAATAAAATAAAATAATTCATTTTTTTCTACAAGTCTCACACAGTACGAATCACTCCGAGGCAATGATAAAAGTCATAAATAGCAGACTGATAGACAGGCAAGTCCAGACAGATATGTACACAACAGCTGACAGATAAGACAGACAAGTCAGACACAATAGACAGACAGACACATTAAACACATTTGATAGATAGACAGATATAAATAGATAGATAGATAGATACATAGATTCATATATTAGATATATATAGATGCATACAGTATATTAGAGATAGACAGATAGATCCATATATTAGCGATAGATAGATCCATATATTAGAGATAGACAGATAGATAGATAGATAGATAGATAGATAGATAGATCCATATATTAGCGATAGATAGATAGATCCATATATTAGAGATAGACAGATAGACAGATAGATAGATAGATCCATATATTAGAGATAGACAGATAGATAGATCCATATATTAGAGATAGATAGATAGAAAGATCCATATATTAGAGATAGATAGATAGAAAGATCCATATATTAGAGATAGACAGATAGATAGATCCATATATTAGAGATCGATAGATAGAAAGATCCATATATTAGAGATAGATAGATAGATCCATATATTAGAGATCGATAGATAGAAAGATCCATATATTAGAGATAGATAGATAGATAGAAAGATCCATATATTAGAGATAGATAGATAGATCCATATATTAGAGATAGATAGATAGATCCATATATTAGAGATAGATAGATAGATAGATCCATATATTAGAGATAGATAGATAGATAGATAGACATAGAGATAGATAGATAGATAGATAGATAGATAGATAGATAGATAGATAGATATAGATAGATAGATAGATAGATAGATAGATAGATAGACAGGTGATAGATAGATAGATAGATAGATAGATATAGATAGATAGATAGATAGATAGATAGATAGATAGATAGATAGATAGATAGATAGATAGATAGATAGATAGATAGACAGGTGATAGATAGATAGATAGACATAGAGATAGATAGATAGATAGATAGATAGAAAGATCCATATATTAGAGATAGATAGATAGATCCATATATTAGAGATAGATAGATAGATCCATATATTAGAGATAGATAGATAGATAGACAGGTGATAGATAGATAGATAGATAGATAGATAGATAGATAGACATAGAGATAGATAGATAGATAGATCCATATATTAGAGATAGATAGATAGATAGATCCATATATTAGAGATAGATAGATAGATAGATAGATAGATAGATAGACATAGAGATAGATAGATAGATAGATAGATAGATAGACAGGTGATAGATAGATAGATAGATAGATAGATATAGATAGATAGATAGATAGATAGATAGATAGATAGATAGATAGACAGGTGATAGATAGATAGATAGATAGACATAGAGATAGATAGATAGATAGATAGATAGATAGATAGACAGGTGATAGATAGATAGATAGACATATAGATAGATAGATAGATAGATAGATAGATAGATAGAAAGATCCATATATTAGAGATAGATAGATAGATAGATCCATATATTAGAGATAGATAGATAGATCCATATATTAGAGATAGATAGATAGATAGACAGGTGATAGATAGATAGATAGATAGATAGATAGATAGATAGATAGACATAGAGATAGATAGATAGATAGATAGATAGATCCATATATTAGAGATAGATAGATAGATAGATAGATAGATAGACATAGAGATAGATAGATAGATAGATAGACAGGTGATAGATAGATAGATAGATAGATAGATAGACAGGTGATAGATAGATAGATATAGATAGATAGATAGATAGATAGACAGGTGATAGATAGATAGATAGATAGATAGATAGATATAGATAGATAGATAGATAGATAGATAGATAGATAGATAGATAGACAGGTGATAGATAGATAGATAGATATAGATAGATAGATAGATAGATAGATAGATAGATAGATAGATAGACAGGTGATAGATAGATAGATAGATAGATAGACATAGAGATAGATAGATAGATAGATAGATCCATATATTAGAGATAGATAGATAGATAGATCCATATATTAGAGATAGATAGATCCATATATTAGAGATAGATAGATAGATAGACAGATGATAGATAGATAGATAGACATAGAGATAGATAGATAGATAGATAGATAGATAGATCCATATATTAGAGATAGATAGATAGATCCATATATTAGAGATAGATAGATAGATAGATAGATAGATAGACATAGAGATAGATAGATAGATAGATAGATAGACAGGTGATAGATAGATAGATAGATAGATAGATAGATAGATAGACAGACAGGTGATAGATAGATAGATAGACATAGAGATAGATAGATAGATAGATAGATAGATACATAGATAGATAGATAGACAGGTGATAGATATAGAGATAGATAGATAGATAGATAGAAAGATCCATATATTAGAGATAGATAGATAGATAGATCCATATATTAGAGATAGATAGATAGATCCATATATTAGAGATAGATAGATAGATAGATAGATAGATAGATAGATAGATAGATAGATAGATAGACATAGAGATAGATAGATAGATAGATAGATAGATAGACAGGTGATAGATAGATAGATAGATAGATAGATAGATAGACAGACAGGTGATAGATAGATAGATAGACATAGAGATAGATAGATAGATAGATAGATAGACAGGTGATAGATAGATAGATAGACATAGAGATAGATAGATAGATAGATAGATAGAAAGATCCATATATTAGAGATAGATAGATAGATAGATCCATATATTAGAGATAGATAGATAGATCCATATATTAGAGATAGATAGATAGATAGACAGGTGATAGATAGATAGATAGATAGATAGACATAGAGATAGATAGATAGATAGATAGATAGATAGATCCATATATTAGAGATAGATAGATAGATAGATCCATATATTAGAGATCGATAGATAGATCCATGTATTAGAGGTAGATAGATAGATAGAGATAGATAGATAGATAGATAGATAGATAGATAGATAGATAGATAGATAGATAGATAGATAGATAGATATAGATAGGTAGCTAGTCACTTTTACATGAAGAGTGTGCATAACAAACCTGGAATACACTCTAAAACCCCTGAATACAGACAGGGGCTTACCAAGTATTATCAATGAAACCAAGATTTACATTTATTATTTATTCTTATACCCATTGTTAAAGGCACATATCAATCCGTTACAAATTACTGCTGAAAAGTGCTATATAAATGACTTATTATCATTATTTTAATAAACTAAAATACATTCCCCACATCTGTTAGTGATTATTAAAATAAAACAACACAATCTAAGTCATATAAACTTCCCAACCATTCTACAACTTCAATGCAGTTAGCATTGTAGCCGTGGCTATTGTGGAAGCTGTAAACAGATGTTATCTTCATTATAATTATGTTCTGCACACTTTATGGCTGCGTTACTTTGCAATATAATTTTGTGATATGGAGTTTAAACAAACGTGTTATACGCTTCCAACTGTACGACAAAACTCCTAAAAAGTCTGAACTTTAGTATTTTCTTTTATGGAAGCCAAGTTTTACAGATGACACATGTGTTCTCGTGTAAGGAATGTAACTCCCTATTAACTGCATTACCACCAGTCTCCCTGTGTTGCATAAGAAAGTTCCATTGCTGCAAAATTGTTACATTGTATTCCATATAAGGAAAACAGCATTAAGATTTATAATGATCAAGGTGCAGAGGTTAAAAACTGCACAGATGCCCCAAAAAGCTTTGAAGCATGGTATCATATTCTGTGTCAAGAATTCACATAACAGCTAGTAATTGTATAATGTGGCAATATAAAGGAACACACACTGGTGCATTTTTATTTAAAAACACGCATTTTCCACAATCAAAGACTTAGTTTAAAATCAAATGCACTATTACAGAACTAATATTACAAATAGGCTGTTTTGGATTTGTTAAATAAATAACATATGGATCGCATGCGTTCCTTTTAATAAAACCTTCAAATATGTTTATAAGAAGTGCAGCTGCTGACAAAATGTTTTTATTAAGCTAAAAATAATATGGTCAACTTAATGTAAAGATTATATATGTTACATGTATCCATAAACAATGTCTGTATGAATGATGTCTGAGTAACATATACTAAATCCATTCCTTATCACTCCTGCCTTGTATGAAAGAGAGTAGTGAATTTGGCTGTGGTTAAGACCATGTAATGTATTTGCAAGAATATAAGGGCTTCAAGTGGCCTTCCTCAACAAATTCTTCAATTGACTAAAGAAGTCATTTATCACTTGCACATATTCTTTACTCATAGTTATTCCCTCCTGCATTGTATGCGGTGCTGAAAAGAATTGCTCCATGTGTTCTGTCAGAATCTTACTGATGCGTTCAACCTTAAGCGCACAATAATTACTTGTAACAACTTATCAACAACATGGTTTTGTCATGATTCATTTTGTACATAGCTGACATGTGATGGGGAAGAAATAACTTTGGACTGCTTCTTATAATAAGCACATCTTCACTTTGTCCACTAGGTGGTGTAGAACATAGGAAAATGCAAAAGCCTCCATACAATATGAATATGAGTGGCAACATATACTGCTAATAGTGATATCTTAATGTATGCATGCACACTTGGAGAATATGTTCCCACTACTATTGCATTTTATATTATTATCTTTTATTTATTATTGATTTATTTTATTATTTTATACTTTAGTTTATATGACTCAGATTGTATTGTTTTCTTTTAATAATCACTAACAATAGATGTGGGTTAAGATTTATAGTTTATTAAAATAATAATAATAATAATGATTAATTTATATAGCATTCCACCCTGTAACAGTGGTTATAAAAAATAAATGATAAATGTAAATCTTGGTTTCATTGATAATACTTAGCCCGTCTCTGCATTCATGGTTTTTAGAATGTAATCTGTCTGTCTGTCTGTCTGTCTGTCTATCTCAAGCTTCCAGAGAGGCACTTTCTGTAGTCTGGGTGCACAAACAACATCATTCTGTAAAGAGTATTGCAGTATATTATGATACATTTTGTATTGGACAAACACCTTATTTATCTTGATGAGCTTTCGAGAGGTTCAACCTCTCTTTATCAAGTCTGAAGCAATACTGACATGAGATGGAACCCTCAGTTTGAATAAAAATGATGCAGATGCAGAGAGAGTGGAGACAGCATCTGACATCATCAGGTAAATACATATAGGGGGAATAAACACAACATATAGGAACACATATACACCTACAATATACATATATATATCAATATGATGTCAGATGCTGTCTCCACTCTTTTTGTATCTACTGTTTTTTGTTCAAACTGAGGGTTTCATCTCATGTCAGTATTGCTTCAGACTCTATAATGAGAGGTTGAACCTCTCGAAAGCTCATCAATATAAATAAGGCGTTTGTCCACTACAAAATATATCACAATATACGGCAATACTCATTATTAATCTATATATATATAAGTCCACAACACAAGCTGAGATCCTGCTCCATGCTGATGATAGCCAGTAAGCTTGAAACAGCTGTACATGGATTGGATACTCAGCCTGTGTTTATTCCAACCTTGGCTTTGCATTAAAGCTGTGTAATACAGCATGCATAAGCTTAAAGGAAGCCATGTTTGATAATGGCTACGGAATGAAGAGCGAGGCATTTGTGGCCACATTTGCATGTCCCAGCTCAACTTCCCAGAATGCAGTGTAATAACTGTTTTTCTCGGAATTCTGAGCTGGAAGCAGGTTTTTTAACTTGTTTTAGACATTCAAATGTGAACACAGATGTACTATTTATTTACTATATATATATATATATATATATATATATATATATATATATATATATATATATATAAAATTGACGAGTGAAGCAGCCGTAAATGTCCAGTAATCTAGTAATTTAGTAATATATATATATATATATACAGAGAGAGAGCTTATCTTTATTTTACTAATGTATTATGTATAACTAATAATTATTAAAATATTAATTAAAAAATTACAGACTTTTTTATCCTGAAAACCTCAAATCTGAGTATACTAGATTTTTCTATTCTTGCTTTTGCACAAGGTTGTCTCCTTTTTTTCCATTACTGCCGTTCACTTTGAACAATTTTTAACACATATAATATTCATTGATCTGTTTTCTTAAAAGTTTTTTGTGTAGCTTTGCAAAACTGATTTGTTTGTAATTTTTTGTAAAGAGTTACAATCTCGGTTATACACTTACATTTGCGTAACCTTGCTGAATCTGATAAACAGGCAATTTTTATTGTTTTTTTTTTCCCTAAAGCCTGCGGCCTTAAATGTCCTTTCTAAACTGATTGCAATAAGGAACTGTAATTAGACACCAAAAACCACACCTGGAAATGTACCTACAAAAATCAGGAAACAATATATGTAAAATAATGTAATTTCATGTATTAAAAGATAATCTATTTTTTGCAAACCAATTTTGCTCATAACTTGTAGATTTATTATTAATAATATTGTATAGCAAACACATTCCTTGTAAAATAGTAGTTCTATATAAACTAGTTGAATATGCATATTGTACAACATTTGCATGAATTTCAGTCCAGTTCGATACAATACATTCAATACACGGTAGGTGTTAATAGCTGTGTTTTGCATGAAATGGCTATGGGGACATTTGTATTATAAAGTTATACAAATTCTGGCTATTCAAAAACAAGTATAGTCAAAATAAAAAACTTGATTTGAATTTCAGTGGATTTTGGAAATAACAATTGAAATGTAATACATGTCAAAGTATAAGATGAGACCATGCCAGATCCTGTATGACTTGTCCTTTTTTGTGATAATGATTTCTTCTCGTTCGGCGGTTCCAACTTTGGATACATTATGAAATCAAATAGAAAACAATCAGCCTCAGTTAGTAGCCTAGGGGTGATGATATATTACTAATCAATTTGTGAATAAACCTTATCACTCAATGCTGTATTTTACTGGTTTCTAACACAGTTAAAGCGACAGAGCAAAGGTACCAGTTATTGCTGAAATAAAGAAAAACATGTAATTACAACTGGTTGTTATTAGATAATTAAGCTTGTTCATATAACATTATTACTTACCTCTAACAGTCTGTGTGTGGGGGTAGGGAGATAAAGGACATGAGCATGCCCAGTTGGTAGATTATGCAATGAACTGTGCATATATGCTCATTAGGAGAGTAGGACACTTTTTATAGAATTTATGCTTAATTATTAAACTTTTGCACCCATTAAGTAATAGTTCCACTCAAAAACATTAGGAATCACAAACTGCAATTATATTTTTAAGAGTACACAGGTTCACCTGGGTAATGGTTAATTTCTTTGATTTGGCATGTGCAATCAAGTAACTAATTTATATTTAAAAAAAGATAATTATTAGTCACTTCTAAAGGCAAATGATACTTACATTTCGAAAAAACTTGTTTTGAAGGTCTCCCTATTGCCAGTGTGTTTTAAATTAAAACAAAACCCCCAATGATAGTAGTGACTTTCTATATAGTGCATAATTTAACACACGTTACAACAGTTTTGTTACTGCATGCAATCAGTCTGTACTAGTGGTACTTGGGTAGGTGGCCAATAAAGAAGAGGACCCTACATTTGGGGTTGGCTGTAAAATGTGTACTGGGCTCCAATATTTCTAATGATGTCACTAAATGCAATGCATCCTAAATATCATCAATTATTTGACTTGAAAAAATATTTAAAAAAAATGGAGGAACAACACAATATAGCATTCAAAAAGTACTGGATGATCACATAATGGCCGATATAAAATCTACACACCTAAGCGTCAGTACTTCTTGAGCCCGGCAAAATATATTCTTTAAATGTCTATTCCCAAATAATAAATAGTAAATTGAATACTGAGCTGCTGGATCAATGGTGTGATTTGTTGATCCAGTGATGTCTACTCAATGAAATGCCACAGGACATGTGTAATCAGAGAGTATGCATGACTAAATCTCATTGGCAGACACTTTTGACTCATACAGCTATATTGCTGCACATTGGCTGACAGAGACAAACTCCCAAAAGTTATACATTCAAATCAGTATATTCTGCTCCAGGAGCTTAATTTTCATAAATGACACACGGTTCAAAATTCATAAAAGCCCTCTTTTAGGTATAACAAACAAATTATGCCTTCAATGGCCCTTTAACTGTCTTCAAAAATACTGCTCAAGCACAGAGATTCCTGGACCTTCAGTGGTCTGTGGGTTCCATTCCGGTACTCCACAGTACAACTGGTATTACAATTTTTTTTTTATTATAAGGCATAAAAAGGCAGTGCAAACGTGCCTAGATGCAACATTTAAGGATTCTATGTGAACATGCTAAATTCCAATATAGCATAGTCTATTAAAATTGTTAAAAAGCAGGCAGAAAAATCATAAGGTGGCCTGCAAAGACTCTCAGCCCTGGCCAACTTTGCAGTTGTTCATCCAAAGAGGAAAAAAAAAGATTGGGTTCCACTGTCCAATTACATTCCTGGGAATAATGACAATTACCTAAACCCTGCAATACTGTTAGGCGAACGTTTTTGCAAAATTAAAATAGCTGACTATGGGCCCTATTCTATTGCTACGTATAGTCAGTTCACACTTGCCACATATTCTATTAACTACTCGCAAACCAGTTTCGAAGGAGCACCCACAATCACTACAGATGAGCCAAACCCAATCAAAACTCTATTGGTTTTGGCACAACTCAAGATTTACGAGTGCTGCTAACCAATAAAGGTTACACAAAATTGATATTCTTTTAGAGTCACAGCTCTAATTTGCAAATATTTTCAAAATTGCAAATGAAAAAAGTATTATGTTTCTGTCAAAAATATTACAAGTACTCAAGAGGACTCACAAGGGCTTTTTCAATCAATTATTATACTGTACTTTAAAAATATGGGAAAGCATAGAAATACATTAGAATTGCAGAACAGTCTCAAACCCACAAATATGCAATTACATTTTTTTTTTAGGTTTTCTTTTGTGTGAATGGATCTTGGGACTTAAGGGGTTAATACATATCATGGACCCGCATGGGCTAGACCAGGTGCTTTAATTAATTTTATTGATTTCTACATTGCCGGAAATGCAAGTCTAATCACTAAATTTACTTATGGACACTAATTAATTTGTAGTCTCTGAGTGAAGTTTAAGTATAAACTCTATGTTTTACTGACGTCATGATGACTGTTTCATTTACTATTGGCTGTGTCTAAGAAGTATATTACGGGCTTGCGTAAATATTGTCAGATCATAAGATCACGCACTCTGAAATCAGACTCAAAAAGGCAGGTTTTACGAGTTCAGCCTTGCAGTTGCAATTTGTGAGCTGGAGTCAATAGAATACATCTAAACATTTATAAAACAAACAAAAAAAAACACCCACAGCCAAATTTGTGAGTTCGAGGCATCGGCAAGCAGCTAACAGAATATGGACCTATATTATTTGTTCATGCATAACATCCAAATAAATCCCATTATTTGCAATTATTTCCACTTTTTTCATTAGGGATATGAAAAGTCCAGAATTACATGCAAATGGAAGCAATTAAAACTATTTTAATATTTATTTATTTTAATTTATGTGACCAACATATTTTGTATGGAAAAATGATTGCTTCTTGAAGCTGCCAGCCTTGCAGTTACTGAATCTCCTCTACTTCACTTCTTTGCTAATTAAAGTTCAGTGCAAGAGTAGGTAATGCCAAAGTCTGTCTAGATTATTTGAAGGATGGACAACTGTCCTGTCTTGCTATGAAGATTTACTGAGGCCAGCAGCATAAAGAAGATATATATGTACTGTAAACTGCTCAGTTCTGGCAAACGCAGTGCATTCTATTTACATACTCTTTGGAACGGACTTGAATTAAATGCTCACAGGGCAAACAGATACTATGAATTAGCAATAGTGCAAAAAGTGGTAGTATTATCCACTAAACCATTCTGACATAAGCCACATGGAGATTATTAACCTTACTGGCACACAGGAGATTTACAATAAACCACCAGCTCTAATTAGCAATATATAGAGAAGAATCAGTAATGCTTAAATAAGACATAGCATAAACTAATTTGTTTTATAATGCGTGTATGCATGTGTTGTCAGATCACTATGGCTAGGGTCAGATTTAACTGCTTTTCAATTCAAGGCCAACATTTTCAGATTCAAGACACAGTAAGAACACCAAGAAATGGTGTAACAGGAAATAAAAGAGTCTTCCAGATCAGCAATACACCCAAACCTTTTAGATTGTAAGTTTGTGGGTTTTCAATTTTGCTAGGTGATTTTGGGAAAGCACCATGCACACTAGATGCTAAGCTCAAAGATAGGGTCCTCCATTCTTTACAATGTGTCAAAATTATATTTGTATTGGACCTAACCCATGTATAGCGATATGGAATATGTTGGCTCGTTACAAATAAATGGTACCATAGATACTCGATTATAGCGCAACCCGAGTATACAGCAAGGGTTACAAACTTGGTAGGTGAATGGGTAAAAAGTGCAGGGCGCGAATATAACGCGAGGGTTCAAATTTATTGTAGAAAAAATATGTGCTGAATCCTGTTCCAAAAGCACCCTAAATGGTGCATAAATTGTTTAATGTCCAATAAAACAAGTAAATACAACAGAATATTATGGTTAATGTCGCATTCATAAACATATATAATATGTATTTTATGCTTGAGACCTCCACTCCCATTTCCCCCCCCCCCTGTAGACCTCCACTCCCATTTCCACCCGCTCCCCCCCCCCCCTGTATGACTCACAAAACAATGGCCGCAGCCTGTGGTAAATGCAGCACTGGCTGCAGCAGCAGGATGACCGCGAGGAGCCGTATCTCGAATATATTGTGTAAAAAACTAGCAGTATACTCGAGTATCTACAGTAATAATAATAGGCAATGGTGCAGAATGCTGCAACAAGGCTACTAACAAACATAAAAGCCATCCCTCAATCTCTGCACTGGTAACATATCAAATGGCAAACTTATTTCAAGGTCGTCTTACTGACCTTCAAAGCTCTAAATGATCAGGTCCAACACTTGGGTCCCTACACTTTGATCAGCAAAGGCATCGCAGTTACATTTACTAAGTGTTCACTTGGTATTGTTCTGTGGAACTCTCTCTCCATAACAGTCCAAAAGTCCCTATCATTGAACATTTTCAAAAAGAGGCTTAAGATTTATCTGTTTAGCCAAGTCTTTGGGTAACACAGTATATATGAGGAGCTAATATTTGCTGTGTTCATAGCAGCACTAGGTCAACATGGAAATTAGGTTGTTTAATTTGCATAATAGCCATAAAAAACAAACAATAATAATAATAATTACAATAATAATAAAACACATGTTACAAAGCTTGGCTGGTATTTTGTGGGACACAGACACCTCATCTGAACCTGAGGAGAATCAGGAAACATCAGCTACTGGAAGTAGTTTATGAAGGCGGGAAGGATCCTTGCTCAGGCCCTTAAATTGTCTCTCTGATAATTTTATTGCAAAGAGGTTAAGAGAAAGGCACTACTGCAATTTCACTTCGAGAATTCACCTTTACCCTATGGATATTAAATTAAAGCTGCCTTTATTTAAGAGCTGCTTTTATGTGGCATATTTGTAACTATTGTTCCAGCAGCAGTTTATTGGAGGAGGTTTTATGTGACATATTTGTAATTTTATCCGGACTGCTTTTATAGGATATATTTGTACCTATGGTTTCACACAGCACTTGTTGAAAGTCAATAGGCTAATCCTTGAATTAAGTTTATTACCAGAAGCATATTATAGATATTTGATAACTCGCAATCAGCTTGTCAAATAAATAAAAAATGCAAACAGCAGAGGGAACAGATAATCTGATATATATTAAATAGCAATACTTTGTATCAGAATTGCTTGATCCAGTTTCTGTGTCTTGAGAATTTAGCCACATGCCACTTTTGTAAAAAAAAAAAAAAAAAAAAAATTGATTGTAAGCTCTATGGGTGAATGACATATTGCGCATTATCACAGTGCTTTATACTCCATATAAAAATAGAATTATTATCAGTAAATCTGCAACCACCTTCATTTTAAAAATGATATATTATGCAAAGACATTTTTATTTATTTAAATCTGCTCTTTTAAATGCATTATAGCAAATTTGGAACTTTAGTGAACTTTTAATTTTTACTGCATTCTACAAGACTGGGCATTTTTGATAACTATATATATACTAGCGAATTGCCCGTCAAAAAATGACGGCAATGAAATTGTAAGGTAGCTAATGCTGTTTAGTGTGTAATAATGAAATATATAATACATTAATAAATGAATATACTTTACCTATTTTAAAGCATTGTGTTGAAGAGCTGTGAATGTGTTTTGATGTTGCTGCAGCATTAGTGTTGTGGAGCTGCTGTGTAAGCGTGATGAATGTGTGCAGTGTAATACTGTGCGTGCGCGAGACCAAACCGTTAGCGTAGTCGTGTACTTCCGCATTGGCGTAAAATGGCGAGTAATGTGTGGTATACGTCTGTATCAGAATATCCGTAGGTGTTTTGTGGTGTTTTGCGAGTTTCTTGTGGTGTTTTGCGAGTTTAGAGTGCTGTAGCCTCGTTTTTGTTTTGTTCGGCGGCCATTTTTTCTCTCGCTTAGATTTTTTTTTAGTCTCTAAACTGTTTTATTTCGAGTAAAATCGAGGTGTAAGTTGTATTTTTGAGGTCCTGGGTGCTCCCTCTTGGTGTAGGTAAGGTTTTTATGTATGTGCTGTGTGTATGTATTGTGTTTTACATTTTGTAATGTTCGCGAGTTGCGTCCGAGTGTTGCGAGGCCGTAATGTGTGTGAACGTGTGTCGTATGTTGTTTGCGAGTGTCGTAATGTGTGTGTCGTGCTGTTTGGTTTGCGACGTAAAGTTTGCGAGGGTCGCAGTTGCTGGCATGGAGCGCCTTTGCGAGGTCCTCAGGTGCTGGCAAGGAGTGCCTTCGGCGAGGGCGAGGGCCGCGGGCTCGCGCAGCGTTAGCAACAACTCGTACGCTCACAACTATATATGTGATATATATCCTTTAGATTGTAAGTAGAGAGTTTTCAATCTTGTAGAGTGCTTTGGGAAAAAGCACTTTCTACAAAGATTCTAAGCTCAAAACAGGACCCTCCACTTTTTGCAGTTTGTTAAAATGTATATTTTTCCTTGTTCATTTCCTCTGTATAGCGCTACGGAATATGTTGGCGCGTTACAAATAAAAGTAATAATATATATATATATATATATTTTTTTTTTTGAGACCACATAATAAACCTTATGGCATTTCTCTGTTCGACTATACTAACGGTATTCATAAAAAAGAAACTAGTAACTACTTCGATTGGGTAAATTATCAGAAATTATTTCAGGCATGGTAATTAACGCCATATTTAATTAAATCTTGAAGAGAAGATCTGTATTCACTAATGTTACAAATGTGGTCTTCAAAAATCCCCTTGACAATAGTAATCTATGTCAGGACAAGACCCCACATAATAACCTCAGACAGATAAGAGGTTTAAGATGGCTTCATCTACAACACAATTAAAATCATTTAGAGAAAATCTAAAAATTAGATGACTACGTTCTTGTCATGCATACCTGCTAATGTTGTTATTTTTCTACATACTTCAGCGGTATGTGAAGTTTTTACCAAACTACAGGGGTCGTTTAATGCAGAGGGAGGAATGAAACATTGCTATCAACTAACATCAATATATATTCCTTCTTATGATTTGCCCTAAACTATTACCCAGGACCTAACCTGAAATGGAACATAGAAGGCAACACAAGTTATTTTTAAGAAGCTGTATAATTATAGATTTAAAAGTATTTAAATTAAATTTCTGCTAATATGAGCTGGAAATATTATGTCATTGTAAATGTATGAATACATAACAGCAGGTACATGATATTAAGGGGGCTTGTTAAAATGTATTGTGAGCTCATTTCATGTCACTGCCCGTTTTTCCAGAATGTAGTTGCTTGTATACAGACTTTAAAATATGCTTATCCTATAATGACATATATGTGACATTATTTATTTCTCTATGTTTTGCTAGAGGTGCAAGTATTTAGTGCATCTTATTTGAATGCCTGATTGTACAACAGAAAGTCATGTAAACTGAGAAGGTTGTTTTCCATATACCGGAGTTATTAAAGCCTGGTATTGGGTGAGACTGAGCTGTAACCCCATGCTAATTACTGTAGCTATCAATCATACAAGTTTATGTATTCAGTATGTAAATCTTATTATCAGCGTGTCATCTCAGGTGTGGTAGATTAGTTTACTTTAGAAAATTACTTCATGGGATACATGTGATGGAAATGCTAACACGCATGCAAAGCATTTGTTTTCACATCTATTATCTGTTACACTGAGTCTGAGTCTGTTGCCAAACCGTATGGAAAGAAGAAATGAGGCAGACATTTCTAGGCAGGGGATCACGATATGTCCTAGAGGAAGCGCTAACAACGCCCATGGATAAAATGTGTTCCAGATCAATATAGTTCCTCCCCAATATTAATTATTTGTTCTCATGTCATCTAAACAGTCCTTTATTTGAGCTATTCTCTGATTCTGGTATCCCTGGGCTCTTATGGAACCTGGTACCATGTTACAGAATGTGCTGCAACCTGCATGAAGGGGAAGATTATTATGGCTATTCTGGTACATTTTCAAATGTAGAAGATGCTGGTCTACTCTGGTGTGCAGAAACTCAGCATTACATGTATCCAACTGTACACAAAGAGACATGTAATGCTGCCTTTCTGCAAGATATTGCTTCTATAAATGGTGCATGAGGATAAATACAGAACTTATTAACACTACAACAACATGAGTTGTATCATAGCACTCCAAGCACATACAATGGCAACTATGTTAGTGACCTTGGGGGTCTATAGTGATCTCCATAGGACTCTCATGTGAGACAGTTTTTAGGGGTCATGGGAGTCATTACTGAACCCCTTGGAGTTCCATATGGACCCACACTGGGGTTAGGGACTATGGGGGTCCATTGGGATCCAGATTGGGACACTATGGTTTACATAGAGTGATCCATCACCTGCCACCCACCATAACACACAGGTTTTAGGGGTAGGGTTGGCCTTTGTAAGTAGACTGTTTTCCGCATCAGCGGGTAGGGAAGAGGGGGCTGAAGGCACTCCACGTGTAGAGGGGGTGCCATGGGACATACAACTTTATATTATGGGGGAGCTTAGGCAGATGTGGTCATAAACCCCCTACATTTATTTTATTTATTAATAATCACTTCCCGATTACAGCAAGGAAGGGTAGTTTATTTACTGCACTTGCTATGGCTTTTGAAGTCTTAGCATGCATTTCATAATGCACATTGTTTTTTGGGCTCCAGCAAGTGCTCTCAGATCTTACTGAACAAACTTTGAATTTTAGCAGGGCCATGTAATAGCATTAGAGAAGGAAGAAAGCTATAAAGAGTGATGGCTTAAAATGCTTATACATTCAGTTTTTTTATATGCAGCATGTAAAAATTATGGTATGTTATTTTTTAAGTGTGTATTTCACACATAAAGATTTAGCAGGACTATGTAATTGAGGTCTCAACTTTACAAGTTTATAATGTTAAACAAGAGCTTGTTTAACTCTTTTCTCTTTCATTTGGGTATGTAATACAGCATGCAAGCAGTGTTTCCCATCACTAGTCTTCAAGCATACCAACAGGCCAAGACATATATATATATAGCTCTGCTTCACCAGTTTGTTTAGAATGAGCCCCCCACGCTCAGGTAGGAATATCCTAAAATCTTGACCTGTTGCTATGATATCAAGCAATACAAATAATAGAATAATACATGACTACTCTTTAACTGATTTCTAATATTGACTGTACACATCAAAATTAGCTTCACTCACTTCAGCTCAACATAAACTATCTGGAAGCAGGAGGAATGGATATGAAACTTGGGAGCTTATGTAAAGCTAATATAGAAAAAGAATAAAAAGTTTGCCAGTCGCACAGGATTCCTCATACGGTAGAGGGAAATTTCAACTATATTTTGATTAATTTGGTAGAAGGAATAACACTCTACCTGTTCCATCGCCAAATACATTTTCAAGAAAAAGCCATTGGGTTATACTCATTGTTTTCACCCTTTATTTGGTTAAATTATGGAGAATTCAAACCTTCTATCTGAATAGCAACATAAATCAAATCTACTTTTCTAGTTTAAATTAAAAAATCACCTTGTATAATTTTTTTGTTATTTGAAAATCGTGTTGAACACTTTTGTGATGATACTTTTGCATCTTAGAGTGCCGAGTATCGCTGGTTCTCAAATAAAGAGATAGTAGTATTAGTAGGGTTAAGATTTTTACAGAAATTTACCTTCCAAGATAACATTATGTGTGAGGTACAAGAATTGTCCTGGGAAGCTCTCAGCACACAAATCCAGACAAGTGACGATAACACAATCATAGCAGATCATTGTCAGTCCCATTTCAAAGCGGAAAACTGTACTACTGTGATCTTAAATGACCTTTAATGTGTTCCCCATTAGTGACAATAATTTGTAATCAGTATCATCTACTTAGAGAAGGAAGTGAAACATAATGTAAAATGCAATGGTAGGCAATGTGGGCATTCATCCTATAATAATTGTTTCTTATAAAAGCTCTACAATGGAGTCTCGCCAAATCCTAAGGCATGCATAAACACACTTTTAAGTTGATTCCTGTTATGATATTGTGTTTTCAAACTTGATTGTGTCTCAGTGACAATGTAATGAATTACTGTAACCCATAAAGATATTTTTTTGTAAGAGATAGAACTCTAGTTGGTACACAATGTATCACCGAGGATGCCAAGTTTTTTTTTCTGTTGTGAACCGTTCAAACAATAGCTCTTTCCATCTGACTTTTGGTAACATACCTTGCTAAGAATGTATATGACATCACCATGTTTGAAAGTTAATTCATCAGAATTGTCTGCTGTGCAGTCCCAGAGTCCACGGTAGTAATTAGCATATTCAGTGTCTTTTCCTGAAGAAATAAAAAAATCAGACCGTTTAAATGTGACAACTCTAGATATTCAGATATTGTGTTAACAAAGTGTTATTGTTATCTCAGATTAAATGCAATGTGTAACATTATGGAGCCCACGATGTACTTCAGCACCAATGATTTTGAATGTACAGTTATTACAGCTAACTTTATTTTTTTTCTTCTAGTTTAAAAATAAAGACTGCCAATCTGCAGCTTGGCCAATGAATAAAGCAAGTGGGTTATAAAAGGCCAGGTATCAATGTCCTTTACATTCAGGAGACAATGAATAACATTGAATCAGTAACTGAAAGAATCTTATAAAAGGGTACTTTTTTCATCAATTAAAATTTTGCCAACCAGATATCAAAATCGAACGAATTAAACGCAAAAAAATAAATCACAAACTATCTGTGGGTTCATAAAGTCCAGTCCTCGATGGACAGTGCCCATCTTCATTTTTAGAATATCTTGTGTGATTATAAGCAAGGCCAATCATTTTCTTACCTGTAGTCACATAGGAATATACTTATATAGTGCTGTGTAAATGTTGGACCTTCTAAATAAAGGTATTAATAATAATTAGGATCATAATAAAATATAGCCTGACTCCACGGTCAAGCCTTTTATTTTCCATTAGAGTAGTAGTAGTAGTAGTAGTAGTAGTAGAGGTTAAACATAAATAATTTTGTACAAACTATTAGCCTTATTAAATTCCAGCCTCGTAAGTCCAACGTGAACCTCTCAGCGGCTGCAGGGTCGAAATTTGCCCTTCTTACGTTGCTATTAAATTAGAATTGGCTGCGAGCTAAGAGCAAGAGAGGCTATTTCGTAAACCAATTTGCGGCCTTCGGGGTTGCGTGCTCGAATTCAAGCAATTAATCAATTACGGGTTCAGATGGAGCCAATGGAAAAAGAGATTGTTAGCGTTACGTTACTGAAATAGGGGAGGGTCGATTTTGAAGTCCTACGTGCTTTAATTACAATTTGCGATCAGACCCACAGGCCAGATATAATGCAATATTAATAAAGCAGTAAATATGATCTTCTATTACATGCGAGTTACAGTATATGTCGTAACACAGTGATTGCAGGGATCGATATCAAATCAAATATGAACATGAAATAAATAATTTTTGGGGGCTGATTTGCAAGTTTGAGAATGTTGTGCTATTAATTCTAAGACCTAACATCACTTTCCCTTATAATAAATGTACAATAGTGTGTTTTTATTTGCCTACAAAGTGCTACCTATTGGACTTTACCCCCCTTGCGGGTGCTCTTGAGCACTCGTAGGGCTGTGGGCTCTGTTTGCGTGCTTGCTCGCGAGTGACCACTTTGCAATTGAATAGCTAAATTAAACAATTAGGCATGACAGATCAAACGATTTACGCACACAAAGTTCAACGTGCGTCAAAAGTTCGCCGCAAGAAACGTTATGGGGCTAATTTAATAGCCATAACACGTAAATCTTGAGTTACGAGCTACAGTGTTAAAACGTAGCTCCAATTTCATTGGGCTCTATATCTATGGGTCTAATCTGTCATACACATCATAATGTATGTATGTTGCTACTGCAAACTCTATTCATTCTTAGAGAGTTTAGTGTTGTCTATTGTGCACTGCATATGTTTGTTTCTTTGCAAAATAAATGAGTAATGTGCCATTTATAAATTGTATCCTAAAGTGATAAAAAAAAAAAGAGGAAGAGAGAAGTGTTTGCTCAACTGCAGCATTGCCTATTATATTAAAGAGAGTTGGAGAAACCTTGCAAAATACTGTTAAAACAATTAGTTGTGGCTGCTAAGTTAGTTGTGCATTCAAACTGATGGTAATACAACAAAACACTCCTATGGCTCCTTCCCACTTTGCATCTGTAAGACAGGAAGTTAGGTTTTTAGACACTAGTTTGCCTAGTCTCATGCTAAAAATAATTAATGTATAATTAACAATAACCAAATGATAAATGTTCAATTACAAAAACTATAAAACCATAGTGGACAAATATAAAATAATGTAGAAAAAGCTCCAGCAAAATTCTATTGCGTGCTGTAGACATGTTATCTCCTGGTTTCCATTGTTCCCGAAGACATCATGGAAACTACAAAGCCAGACTCCTGACCATACTGTAATGTCATTAGTACAGACAATCAGTCTCAAAATAAATGCACTGACCCTGGCAGCCGCACAACTTGACTTGTTCCACTGGCTGCTCTTTGGCAAAGTTCTTCAAACAAAAACAACATGTACATGTTTTCCAGTATTCATAAGGTTTTGTCAATCCATTCTAGCACAATATTCCATGTAAAGACAATAAGCAATCAACGTCAGCTTGCAAGCATATCACAGTGACAATGGATGTGGTGCTAAAGCTGCCATACACATCATTAACTGATTGATTATTTAGCACTCATCCTTTCCCAAGCAATGTAATAGATGGTTCTTCTCATGCTTGCCATGCAAGAACCACAATCAGTATTCAGAATGAAATACAAGAAATATGCCACATGCTTTTGTGAGAAAGAAATATGCCCGAGTTTGGGTGTATTTGGCTTATGGCAAGTTAACCCAGCAAGAACAAAAATAGCATTAATTAAAAATACAATCCATATACTAAATATTGTGACAAGATAGCATATGCAAAACAATGGCAATCTGCATTTAAATGGCAATTGTTTCATTTTGATAGAAGCATAAATACAGCAGAGGTGCCCTGGATCAGTTCTGCCAGTCTAGGTTTGTTATATGATCTTTGAACAGCAGGTTTGCTACATTCTCCAGCATTTTACAATCCACATTTGCATATCATTAGCAAATTTTAAGCATAATGTAACGCTCAGAGATAAATTAAGCCAGTGCAGGTTTATCACACTGCAATACACTTGCAATTTTCACATTTTGAAGTATAAAGAAAGTGACATCAATGCAATAAATAAAATACTCTAAAAACTAATGCATTATTTGCAGGGTCTAGTATTACCGTTTGTGATCGCAACTAATACTTTTATTATTTATACATGGAATACAGTGAGAGAAAAGGGCCAATTAAAGTATTTGCTTAATAGTAAGTAACATAGGCTGAACCCACAGCTGCTGAGATCATTGATCAAACTAATATTCTGATCACTGCTCTGACTTTCCTCCTATAATATATGGTCACTAACTGCTTGCTTCAGTTCCAGCTGGTGTGTTGAGTACTAATTTGATTAATAACCTCAGCAGATGTGGGCCATGCTTGTGGATATTTTTCAAAGTACTTAATACACTGGGTGGAGCCAGAGACTCTTGAATATTCGCTTCAAATTTTATTAGTATGTTTTAATAAATCTGTTTTCAATGCATGCAGCTTACCTGCTTCCTACAAGTCAAAGGTAGGCAACGTTATTTGGTGTAACATCCACAAGCCAGGATTTTTTATAATCCTTGCTGTGAATAGATGAGTCCATCAGAATTACTAAGGCAAAAATTTACACACCTGTGTACATTGGGAAATCCAGAAATACTGGCCTGTACCTGGCACTCAAGAACTGACACTGCCTACCCATTTGCCAACTAAGTTTAAGAACATATATACTTCATGTTGCCACTTAAGCAAAATATAGTAGTTTTGCTTTTTTGACAAAAATGCTTGAATTAATGAGAAAAATAAAGAAAGAAAAACATATATTTTTTACATTGTTGGGATGCCTTTTTGCAGCAACTGAATATTCTCAATCAATCAGCTATAGCTAAAAATCCCAATATATTCAAATGACCCCAGGTTATTAAGGTGAACATATAATGAAGTGGCTAATATTAGCCACACCCACAATCTCAGAGCTCTGTCTCCAGCATGCACCCGTGGGCACCTCATTGCCAATAAAGATGTCACACCAGAGGAGTGTCAATTGAAAAGGAAGAACATACATGCTGACACAACTTTTAGCCTAGGGGTAAACTCATCAAAGAGGTTTTAGGAAGGAACTGGCCCACACAAATTGATATATGACTGGCCCTGGGGGGCAACTGTCTGCCTTGTGGACATAGCTGATACGTCACCTAACAAAGCATCAGTAATTTGAGTTTTATATTATCTTCAACTAAGTTTTTAGATGCTTGTTACAATTGTGTTGTTTGCATGTTTTTTTTTTGTATAATAGTATGACAACAGGTATGCACTTGCATTTAAATGTGTCCTTTTACTGTCTATTTCTATTTAACAGCTTTTAGAACATGGGACATAGATACAAGTGCTGTGGTAACATATGTACATCATGTACTACAATTTATAATGGCCACATTATTTAAAGCATTACCTATGATCTGGAACCCTGTGTTTTACAGTCACTCTTTTCTATAAACTAATCGGTCATGTCAAGTGGGAGGCAACCACGAGGAGTGAAACGCAGATAGTAGAACTTTAACAGTGCCTATCTGCACTTTCATTACAGAAATGACTGACTTTATTGCTCTGTCATGTTAAGCAGGAACTAACATTTAATTTTAAGGATGTCTTTAAGTCCCAGTGTAGTTCAAGAAAAATGCACTTGTTTGTGAAGTATGAAATAAACATTAGCAGCAGTGTAAGCTTTGTTTAGGAGTATAATAATCAATTTTCTTTTTGATAGATCGCTTCCTGAGAGCTGGATCATAAGGTGTATTTACATATCTATCAGGGTTAGAAGGGGGCAACATGAAGAGGTCTGGCAGCTTTGTTAGGTAACTGAATCTGCCTGAAACTTACATCACAGCCCTTCCCCCAAATTGGTCCAGAAACATGTTTTTGTGCCAGGAAATAAAAGGCCTGCGCTCCAGAAATGTAAATGTCCATCTCAAACACCCAGCATTCAACATGGTATCATGGATGTTTCCAGGGTCCAGCAAAGGTATCAACATTTCTAATTAAAAAATCGCTTAATGACAGTTTTTCTAATTACGCTTTTACACATTTTCAAACATATATTTCCATTATATAGTGGACTGTACATAGTTAAAAAAATAAATGTCCTTATGAATTCTAGTACTTGGAAGTGGAATTTTGTAAATACAAGGCTTCAGTGGTGGTTTAAATACGGAAAACACATTAATGAGTATTGCTTACAACATTGGGTAGTCAATACATTGTTTGTCCACCCTACATAAACTATCAATAAAAAGGTGTGAGAGAGACATACACCTCATAATATAATCTAAAGAAGTAAATCAGTGTTTGCCTAAAGAAAAGACAAAGCAGAGTCAACTGGACTCATCATCAGTTCTGGATGGGCTAAATCCCTGTGGATGGCTGGCTCAGGACTGCTTGCCTGGCAGAGAAGACCTTACTTTGATACATTTGTATATTTAATCTGGTGACATAGTGG
>CM050166.1:348404497-348529497 GCA_027410445.1 Discoglossus pictus | reverse complement strand
CCTGTCCCCTTAGTAGAAAAACACCCCCAAAGCATAATGTTTCCACCTCCAAGTTTCACGGTGGGGTTGGTGTTCTTGGGTTTATAGGCAGCATTCCTCCTCCTCCAAACACGGCGAGTTGAGTTGATACCAAAGAGCTCGATTTTGGTCTCATCTGACCACAACACTTTCACCAAGTTCTCCTCTGAATCATTCAGATGTTCATTGGCAAACTTCAGACGGGCCTGTACATGTGCTTTCTGGAGCAGGAGGACCTTACAGGCGCTGCAGGATTTCTGTCCTTCACGGCGTAGTGTGTTACCAATTGTTTTCTTGGTGACTATGGTCCCAGCTGCCTTGAGATCATTAACAAGATCCTCCTGTGTAGTTCTGGGCTGATTCCTCCCTATTCTCATTAACATTGAAACTCCACGAAGTGAGATCTTGCATGGAGCATCAGACGGAGGGAGACTGGCAGTTATTTTGTGTTTCTTGCACCAACTGTTGTCACCTTCTCACCAAGCTGCTTGGCGATGGTCTTGTAGCCCATTTCAGCCGTGTCTAGGTCCACAATCTTGTCCCTGACATCCTTGGACAGCTCTTTGGTCTTGGCCATGGTCGAGAGTTTGGAATCTGACTGATTGACTGCTTCTGTGCACAGGTGTCTTTTATACAGGTAACAAGCTGAGATTAGGAGCACTCTCTTAAAGGGAGTGCTCCTAATCTCAGCTCGTTACCTGTATAAAAGACACCTGGGAGCCAGAAATCTTGCTGATTGATAGGGGATCAAATACTTATTTCCGTCACTGACCTGCAAATCAATTTATAACTTTTTTTACATGCGTTTTTCTTGTTTGTTTTTTTTGTTATTCTGTCTCTCACTTTTAAAATACACCTACCATTAAAATTATAGACTGATCATTTGTTTGTCAGTGGACAAACGTTAAAAATCAGCAGGGGATCAAATACTTTCCCCCCCCCCCCCCACTGTAGTTTACATATTTTACTGTAGTATTTGTACAATACTAATTTTAAATGAAACCATACAGGACAATTATTTTAAGATACAGTAATGGTTGCTATTACATATATATGTTGCACTAGAATAAACCACATATTTCAGGAAAAATTAAAACATTGGCCCCCATTCAATTGAGGTTTCAGGTGATCTGGTAGTGAGGCAAGCTATTTTTGAGCTTAGAATCCATTGTCCTTAGTGCTTTCCCCAAAGAACCATGCAAGATTGAAAACTCGCAAATTTACAATGTAAAGGAATGTTTAATATTGTTATACAGTATACAAGAATATGTTTATTTGAACAAGATCATAAGTAGCAGTCAACACAGATTTATGAAGGATAGGTCATGTCAGACCAATCTAATTAGTTTCTATGAGGAGGTTAGTAGGAGCTTGGATCAGGGCAACTCAGTGGATGTAATATTTTTGGATTTTGCAAAGGCTTTTGATACAGTGCCACATGGGAGACTTTTGAGTAAACTAAGGGATACAGAAATTGTAGTAAACATCTGCTCATGAGTTGAGAGCTGACTAAAAGACAGGAAGCAAAGGATTGTGGTAAATGGAACATACTCCGATTGGACCAATGTGGTAAGTGGGGTTCCTCAGGGCTCAGTATTAGGTCCTCTCCTTTTTAACATATTGATTAATGACGTAGAAGTAGGACTCGAAAGTAGTGTCTCCATTTTTGCTGATGACACTAAGTTGTGCAACGTAATTAAATCATATAATAATGTACTTTCCCTACAAAGGGATTTGCATAAACTAGAGAAATGGGTGGCTAAATGGCAGATGAGATTTAATACAAATACATTTTAGGTTATGCATTTGGGAAGGGAAAATAGCGACACAATTTATAATCTTAATGGAGCAAATCTAGGGGTATCTGATATTGAAAGGGATTTGGGAGTACTTGTGGACAACCACCAAGGTAGCAGTGTCAATGCCAAGCAGCATTTGCAAAGGCAAGTAAAATATTAGCATGTAATAATAAGGGTATATAAGCAATGTAAGCAGATATAATTCTGTCACTGTACAAATCCCTAGTACACCGTCATTTGGCATATGGAGTACAATTTCGGGCACCACTTCATAAAAAAGACATTTTAGAGCTGGAAATAGTGCAGAGAAGGGCAACAAAACTAATAAGGGGAATGGAGGGGCTAAGTTATGAAGAAAGACTAACCAAATTAAGTTGTCTAAGAGGGGATATGATTACCTTATTTAAATACATCCAGGGTCCATATAAGGCTTTGTCAAGTGAACTTTTTGTACCAAGAGATTTTCAACCGACAAGAGGATGTCCCTTGAGGTTAGAGGAAAAAAGATTTCACCTTTCAAAGTTTTCACAGTTAGGGTGGTTAAACTGTGGAATTCTCTAGCAAAGGAGGTGGTGACATCGAATTCGACAGATAACTTTAAAAAGGGGTTAGATATATTTTTGAATAAAGAGGGCATTCAAGGCTATCCTAGATAACTAGCAAAGGAATATTGATCAAGGTAGAAATTTGATTGCCAGTCTCTGGGGTCAGGAAATAATTTTGCTTTTTTTTCCCCCTTATGAAACAATTGGCAAAGTTTCACAAAAAAAATTTCTGTTTGCCTTCCTCTTGATCAATTAACAATTAATAACAAATAGTCCACATATTAAAAGCATCAGAAGAGATTTAAAAAGGTTGAACTTGATAAAGTAACTCTTTATTCATCCTCAAATACTATGTAACTATGTTATATGTTTAAAATATGTTTAATATTTTTCAGGCAAAACTCAACTGATGATGATTAAAGCATGCTCTTGCTTGTGGCAGATGATACCTTTCAGATAACCACCTAAAAAATAATCTATACAAGGGACTCTAGCGAGGGAACTAGCGAGGCCTGTAAGTAATACTAAAGAGTTTTAATCCTAGACATAATGTGGGACGACTTGAGCCACTGTTTATTTCATTGTTTATTTAACTACCTACATTAATACAGCATGTAAACACTTTTTTCTGAAACTCCTTATCTAACAGATGTATAACATGGGAGATATCATTAAATAGTATATAACGGATCCACAACAAGCATTCCACAATTTTAATGACTGAAGTAAAATTCATGTGTAATTTTAGCACAAAGCCCTTTTTGACAGGCTGTAGTTATTCTTTTCAGTATTGTTGACAAATGATGCTTGTTTCTCTGTGCCATATGCTCAAAACCTATTAAATGAAACATTTATTAGAATTTCTTTTGAAGCGTGATGACACCCTACCTGAATATTGGAAAATAAAATATAGCCATCCAGTATTCATTCACAGGAAATTCACATTTATAATTCATGAGTATACCAATCTTCTCGTGCACATGCATGCAACAGCTTTTCTAATCTTCAAAATAAATATGTATAAAGTTCACCAAACTCGGCCTAGCCGTTGGATAGAGTGTAATTACTCCTCATGAATAAGGCCTATTGGATTGTGGAATGAGACAGAAATTAAATTGTTTTACAGTAATAATTAATACAGTTGGTGGGTTCATATATTATTTTTTGGGATTTTATTAACAGTAAACAAAAACAGCTCTGCCATGCAGTGCAATCCATCAACCACCACAGATGGTTGTAGGGTTTTCATTATGTGGTTGCCATGGTAATCATACTGCAAACGTGGAGGATTCTTGCAAATAAGCAGCTTGTATTTACATGCCTCTGAGCTGCAATGTGGAGCTTTTCAGCACATTAAGTTATTATTCCTATCACACACTATCTATATAGTCATTTAGACTAGAGTTTAGTTAGCGTTTTAAAAAATTAATGTGCAGTTAACAAATTTCACGAGAAGCCAAATTCTTATTAAGTCCTTCATTCCACTAGAATATTATTTTCATTGCCAACTTCAAATAATTCATCAAAATGAAGAACTTAGATACTCTTACAAATTAAGAAATAATAAAAATATATATATTTTTTTACTTTAAATTGGCCCGCTTTTCTGCTTATTACACAAACACCCTAAAATAAATAGTGTAGACATACTAGAATGGAAGAATATCACCATATTAATCTTAGAGACCAAAATACAGGGGGACAAAAGATATAAAAGCATATATGCATTCATCTTCAAATGTTACTTTATGGCATAGCAATTTAATTAAAAAAATAAAGGAAAAGCTTCCTGAGATTCATACTGAAACGTAATTCTGTACTTTTGCAAAATATTCCCAAATTACTGAAGGAAACGTTTGCTTCATTAGGAATTGTTTAGATGCATGGGCGTAAATTTTGCTTAGGAAGGATAGGGCCTGATTTAGTTTTCTGCCACCAAGTGGGTCATGGGAGCAAGGCCAATGGAAAGAGTGTTGATTCAAGACTACCCTATAAATATGCAATACGATTCTCTCAATCAGAGACTTCCCTGTGAATGCTTTTAAAATACAAATAGTAGCTGATAACTTTGCAGATCTACAATCACATATAATAGTTGTCAAACTGTGATTTGTCATAACGCTTGCTAGCCTCGTGAAGCGAGGCGAGCAGTTGAAGAATTGAAAAACGCGGGAGCTTGGAGCACTTAGGCGATGAGCGCCGAAGGTGCTCTGGCGAGCCTCGAGTAGGGAGGTGAGCCTTGTGGAACTTAGTTTGCAAGCAGTTAAGAAACGCAGGACTTACTTAGGCTGCAAGCAGTTGAGGAACGCAGGACTTAGAAAAAAAAAATCCAACCTCGGAATCTCCTGGGGAAAAAAACGACCTGGCAAAAATACGACTTTAACGGCCGAATCGCGGAAATCGAAAAACATGAAAAACACGCCAAAATGAAAAAATAAATTAAAAAAAAAACACTCACACACAGCACGGTGGAACGCCAGGACGCCTGGGAGTGAGGTTGCACGCGAATTGAAGCCGAAACTGTCGAGTTTCGGAACTCGAAAATCGGCTAAGCGAGAAAAAAAAATGGCGGACAAAAAAATTAAAACGAGGCTAAAGGAGTCCGAGGCGCACTAATCCCCAACAGGCACATACAAGTTAGCCAAGAATGTAGGAGATACACAATATGCCATTGCAACAAACGGAAAATGCTTGCGAGCTAAGTAACACATGCAAAGATCCGCCATTTCGCAACACTAACTAGCAAATAATAAAATGACAATTCTAAAATGACGATTTACATGCCTAAACAAACGGTTTGGCCTTGCGCACTCAACCTATTTACACTGCACACTTGGCAAATTGCTGACACTTTCTCCTCAGGTGAACAACAGTCCAACTGTGCATTTTCAGATGCAGGAAAATCCTAAGAGATTGTTAGCTCTTCAGGATATTGATTGCTGCATATTAAATATAAAATAGGTAAAGTATATTTATTTATTAATTCATATTAATTTATTAATAAATGTTATATTTTACACTGTACTTCTATATCTGTCTTCGAGATGAGCGCCGAAGGTGATTGTTGCAAAGCAGGAAACTTGTAGTACACAAGGGGAGAGACTCGCAATGCACGCCGAAGGTCCTCAGAGGAGCAAAAGCCTTACATTGTGGCAAACAGCATTGACATGGCTTCAAATTTTACTGACATCATTTTTGACAGGCAAGTCGCTAGTGTTTTCATAATATTTGTTTCTCTGGAGGAGTTCCCTTATCGCTTGGAGAAAGTGCAGCAGGTGCTAAAGCAATCTCCACTGCCCCCCTACCGACACGCAGACAATAAACTGCTATGGCTTATACATAACTGCTAAAATACTGAAACACTGCACTGGATTCTGATTTTTTTCTAGCTTTTGCCTCTTTTGTGTTTAAATATGTAGTGTCATAACCCTGCAACCTCATAAATTGCTATACAAGTGTAAATAAATAAATAGATATACTGACTGGTGACTTGGTTACATATGAATTCAGACGACTTGGTACACTTGGTATACTTCTCTCTGTCTGCTATCTGAAACTGATATATATATATATATATATATATATATATATATCAGTTTTTCTGAACTCCAGCACTCAAGACAGATTATAGGAGTATCCTTGCTTGAGCACAGGTGAGCTAATCAGTGGCGCATTGATTCTGAATAACCATCTAGGTTTAAATAGAGATATTCTTAAAATATGGCCTGTGGTATGGCTATGGTCCCTGGGTACTGGAGATAATACACATAATTTATCTATTGCACTACTATCACATATAATAGTTGTCAAACTGCGATTTGTCTTCACGCTTGCGAGCCATTGCCCTGCGTGCCATGTGAAGCGAGGCGAGCAGTTGAGGCATTGAAGCACGCTGGACTTAGGCTGAAATGAGCGCCAAAAGCAAAGCGAGGCAAGCAGTTGAGGAACGCGGGACTTAGATAAAAAAAATCTGACCTCGGAATCCCGGGGGCAAAAAAATCTGACCTTGGAAAAAAAGGAAATTTACGGCTGAAACGCGGAAATGGAAAAAGACGAAAAAATAAATCAAAATGTAAGGACACTCACACACAGCACAGGGGGAAAACCAGGAAGCCTGGCAGTAAGGTTGCAAGCAAGTTTGAGCCTTATTTGTCGTGTTTGGAATTTAATAGGGCCCTAAATCTATTTCACCTCAAGAATAGTCACAAGTAATTTGTTTAGCTAATAATAGAAGGCTAAGACGCTTAGTGGAGGGCTACAGACAGCTTCACTGCTCCTTGTGGACTTTATTATGATAATACAATTTTAGTTAAAGGTTATGGTCCAACAGTATTTTAAATGTATGACACAAATGTTAAGGGCCCACATTGGTTCATGAAGAACTTTATAGATTTGAGAGGCATGTAACAGACAGCATCAGCCGCTGTGTAAGCCATGAGTATGACATTATTTTTAGACAAAAGCTTATTTTTGAATAAATTAATTAATTACTGAGATTTCTCCTGTTATCTGCCTGACAGCACAGCGGCCAGCAGGTGGTGCGCTGCTGCTCACTGCAGACTTTATTGCATTTGTTCTTAGGTTTAGGGATTAGGGTTAGTGTAGTGGCAGATAACACAGTCGCAGCATTATCTGCTACTACCCTAACGCTACACCCTAACCCTAAAAACAAATTCAATAAAGTCCAAAGAAGTCTGCAGTGGAGCACCAGCTAATGGCCGCTACACGGGCGGCCAGTTAACAGAAAAGGTCCAATTACTGATTCACTTATGTTTCATCTTGTCTGGTTTTAACATTTCCAGAAAGCTTGGAGCCTGCGGGTTGTGGCCATCTTATCAAACAGTAGAGGGAGGGGTGGTGAATGAGGGTAGTGGGAGAGGGGTGAGACTTTATTATATCATTGAAGCTTTTTGAATTTGACATATATCGCCTCACTCATCAGAAGAAGGCATCTGCAAGGATAACTGCACCTACTCCCGATACAGAAATGTAAAGACCTTCACCACAGAATAATGGATTTTTGGACCACCAGACATATCAACATTTATTTATTTATTAATTAAAAACTAGCTAGATAACATTTTACATGTCTAGTTAAACTCTTAGTCAAATGTTTCAGACATGGTTTAATTATCAGTGTACAGTAGTCTTTTAATACAATGATGGTCCCAATCACCTTCAAGTGAGCCTTGGTGAATCTAGCCCTATGACGTTTCCAACATTACAAATCATGTAAGCATCTCCATTAGTGACAAAACTGAGTAAAATCCAGAATCCAAGACAAGGATACATTGCCTGACCCTTCACTTGCTGAATACCAGTGGGGTGAGCTGTTATAAAGTGGTGACTAGCTAAGAGGGAGAGAATAGACAGCTTGGTGAATGATAACTCAGCCCAAGATAATCCTGACAGCATCTCTCTGCACTCTGCTGTGCCAGCAGTTCTGTCTCATCCCTTTGCTGTCTGGTTGAATTTCCCCCTAACATACTTCTTAAACCTTGGCTCCCAATTTATAAACTGTTTTGTTCAACAGGCACAAAGTGATCTGAATCCATGTTATAGTGGCGAAAAGATGAATAAATGTTCTTGATCATCATTTTATTGTGCTTTTAAAGAGCCAATGTTTTTTCAACTTAAAGCTCTCAATTATGCAGAAATTTACACAAGTACATAAATATAAATGCATTTGTGGGGATAATTAAAACTAGAAATGTTGGTATTTTAAGCAGCAATTATATGAAAAAGTCCTCCTGCTTACCTAATGACTTTATCATAATTAATTATCTCTCACAGAATTAAACAAGAAGAGCATACACAGATGGATACTTTCAAACTTTTTTTTTGTTGTCTTCATTTAGTCGTTTTCCAACTCTCCGTGACCTCATGGACCGTAACACACCATGGCAGAGATACTGGAGTGTGTTGCCAGTTTCTTCTCCAGTGGGCCACAGCATACAGCTCCTGGTATTTCTAGGTGGTCTCCCATGCAAGTACCGACCAGGCCCAACCCTGCTCAGCTTTATGGTGGTGTGACCACTTGGTTCCCTGACTGGGAATCAAACCCATTTCACAGACCTAACCACTGGATCCTAATCATTGGATCACCAGGGAACCCCAACCCTAACTAGTTACTAAAACAGACTGGCTTCACACAAAATTGTGTATTGAAAGTACTATTATGATGATATGACCTCAGTAGTTGGGTCTAAAACTGTGCTGAAAACATTTGTAACAAATTTCCAACATTACCAGCAATGTGAGTCAGGAACATAAAAGCATTTTTAGAGAAAACTTTATATTTAGTTGACTGTGCAGATATCATGGGGGTTCAGCCTTGGACTACTCTGCCTGTGAGTGAGGGGAGGGATATTCTTCACAATAGTTCCTGTTGCTCTTCCTATGTTTCTAAACCCTAGGGGCCTCATTCAAATGTGATTTGGCCAATTGAATATGGCTCTATATAAGCACAAAGCATATTTACAGAAGATTTTAGTGAACTTCTATCCAAAAGCAAGGTTCTGACTAACTAAAAACTTCTGTAAAAAAATATGCTATGTGCTTATATAGAGCCCTATTCAATTGGCCAAATCGCAATTGACTGAGGCACCTAGTCTGAAACAATATGTCTGTCATCATTAAAGCAACATTGAATACAGCAGTAAAAAATTAAAGGCAGAATTTACTTATTTCAAACTTTGTAAAAAGATTTTGCACAATATGACACTAGTGTTTCTTTAATATTTTGTTAAATTATTCAAACTGAATGAGAGGAATGCTTAAGTGATGCCTGGGGAAGTGCATGGTCCTAATAACTCTTTCTGAAAGATGATAGATAATTGTTTTGACTTATAATACATAAGATGGCATATTTCAGTTGACTAAATAAATGCATAAAATATCTATGCAATATACGTTTTTCCACCCAAAAATCCACTTAAAAATATTTCCAGATTTTATTTTAAAAGTCTGGTCAGGTTATACCCAGCTTAATTAACCAGACATATTACAGTGGAAGGATTTCTGCTTTTAATTACATTAATAATAATAATCACAGTTAATATCTGGGATTAACATTTGCTGAATAACATCTTCTGAATAGGTGATCTAAGCAAGATTTCCTTCAGGGAACAATACCTGTTTGGCAGTGGATTTAGATACCAGGGTAGCAATAAAATATTGACTATATGTCAAACTGCACACTGAAATATTTAAATCAGTTGGAAGATCACAAGGTGACTTAATGTACTATTTTCCTTATGCAGACATAAAAAGACACTGTAATGGTCCAGCTTATGTGATTTTCAAATTGTAAAAGGTCAGTATAAACAAAATTTCACGCTATAGTGAATAAATGTTTTTATGTGAGAAAGTTACCCTGAAAACCGCTGTCTTTCCACTGGTCTTTAGGCTGGAGATTTAACAATATTTTTCAAACTTCAGCAATTAATATTTTTTGTGTGCTGTGCCCCCAACTCACTAGAACACTAGTTGGGTGGGCAAGGGTTGGGGGGCTCCAAGGGGCCCCTTATTACAATGCAGATTTTGTTTAGATGGAAGAAAGAAATACTCTATATATAGACAGCACTGACCCCCCCCCCCCCCCCCCCCAGAGGAGGGCCTCGGTGTATATATATGTGTGTGTATATATATATATATATATATATATATATATATATATATATATATATATATATAGTGATAATGTGTTAGAAAACCAAGTCCATATTAAGTCCTGTATTTTTAGTGTTGAAGAATGTGATCATCTTTATTTCAAACTAGCGACTTGCTCGCCAAAAAATGACGGCAATAGAATTGTAAGTCAGGGAATGCTGTTTGACACACAAAGTAAGTGTTTTGGTTGTGTACCTTGAGTACCTTCGGCGCTCATTGCAAGCGTCGTGCTGAGCGCCTTTGGCGCTCATCACGTGGCTCGCAATGAGCGCTGTACTCACACACACGATTGCGAACGTGCATACACACATTTGTTTTTGTTTGTTTGTCACGGTCGCCAGTGTTTGGGCATATGCGGCGTGTGCATGTGTATATATCAAATGAATGCTGAATATACTTACAATTTTTGTTTAGTCGTTTGCTAAATCTGTTTAATTTTTTTGTTTTAATACTTTCCAAAATATATTTAAAGATTTTGCTTAGTAATTCACAAGTTAATAAATGATCTATAGAAGTATAAATAACCTCAATTATCTATTTTTTGTATGCTCTATGTTAATGACATCCCGAAATAGAACAGAGTGGGGTAATTGATCCTCTAAAAAGCAGAAATATTTGAAGTATTTTCAAGCTGTGCTTAATTTCAAAATGTATTCTCTTATGTACACAGAGACAAGAAGATTTACACGGAATCATTAGGTAACACGCGGTTACTGCAGGCTGATGTAAACTTGGCCTGCTTTAGACTGAAGCCTGAGAAAGTAATTTATAGACCATGACTAGAGGGGGACAGTCACTTCAATGTAGTACATTTTAGCAAAAAAGGAAATTCACTTCTTGGCAGCTTCCACAGGAAAAGTCTGGCTCCCAGATGCTTCTTGCTATCCCACAATTGCTTAAACATTATTTAAACAACATACTTTTTGCACTTACTACATGGGAGAACTACAGCCAAAAAAATTAAATGTGGCGCTACTGCGAAGATTAACAAATTTACTTTATGTTTTTTTTTTTCTTTAAACAGTTCACTCCACACTATTTTTATTTTAAGCTGTTGAGCTACAAAGGTCAAGAGCCCTATTCATATTATATGTATATAAAGAAAACTGATCAACCACCATTGTTGACTGAAATCAAGAGTACCTTTTGAAGGGTCCCTTTACAGCACTATACAGCAATGTGAACATTTTAGTACTAAATAGCAATATATACTTTTTTAAATTCACTGTCTTTCACAAAATATAGACCTGGTTTGTGAATAATCCATCCGTTGCTACGCCTAAAACTGTGACATACAGTAAGCATAAGCTTAAAAGGAGCCATGTACATAGTGGTTATGGATTAACAGAGTCAGTGTGCATTGTGGTATTAGCAATACGGAATATGTAGGCGTGTAACAAATAAAGATAATAATAATTGTGATCTCATTTGCATGTCCCCGCCCAGTTTTCCCAGAGTGCAGTGGATCAACTGTAGTATGTCTGAGAATATTGAGAAGGAAATAAGTTTATTAACTTATTTTTTAGACATACAAATAGAATCACTAATATACTATTTTTGTACTACAAAAATATAGATAAATACTCTCCTTCCCCTCAGGATGAATGTTTTTATTCTCTTTTTTCAAAGCCATTATAGCTGGTGGCAGAGTATGATATATTTTCTCAATATTTACTAATCCAAAATAGCCTTTATTATTTAGTACCAATAATAAATCTTTTTCATAACTATTTTGAAAAGAGAAACAGGACAGTAACAAAGTGATTGATAAAATGGTCGAACTGATTCTATCACACTGTGGCAATAGCAATACAAACCTCTACAATCATAGAATTATTTTTATTATTATTATTATTATTAAAATTATTAATGGTAAACTTTTGTATAAAGCACCAAAACTTTATTCTATGATAGAATTTGTAACATGATACAGTAGTGCTAAGAAGCAGAAAAATACTATTTTCTTAATTAAATCTTCCAGACAATATTGCATTATTCTTAAGCAAAGTATATAATAAGGTTGTTTATCTCACAACATACCTTTAGACTGTGGTGCATTACAGAGGCCATTTAATTACCACTATATAGAACATATTGAAACAGAATCTGGTAAATAAAAAAACATAAGCTATATTTAAATAATTATCTAAAATAAATAAGTGTGGAGAATCACTTCGGCTTAACATGAAGTTTTGTATTTTTGCGTATGTTAAAAGCTCACATTATCTTAGTAGCTGGTTTATCTAATCGGATCTTTATACACAGGTTGATGCCCTTCAGATTTCAACTATTCCCAAAGCTTGCGTCTTCAAACACAGACTTTATGTTCTTTCAACAACAAGCAGCCCTCTAAATTTTTGGCTAACATTTCATCTGAGCCATATACATTGCAGACTTCCTTCTTGCACATTGCCCCAGGTATAAAGATCCTGTTTACTCCTCTGCAGTCAGCCTTCTCTGTATTAACCCAAAACCTTTATGACACCAACACTGACCTCTCGCCCACCTTCCTGCTGTCCATGCTTCAATCAAACAGCATTCTCCCACACACATCATCTTACTACAGTAGATGTGCTAATGAGTAAAAATCACCCCCCCCCCCCCCCACTATTTTTAAAGGGACATAAAACACAATAGGTTCCTTAAAGTTTTTAAAGAGCATGTTTTAAACAATACAAAAGTTATTTTTTGCATGGAAAATATTAAGTAAAACCTTTTTAAACTTAATTGAAAAAAAAATATATAGAAAAATGCAGAGAGCATACTTTAGTCTGTAGATGTCAAACCTTTTTCACAGTCTTGCGGGCCTCGCGATGAACCTTTTTCAAAGTCTTATGGGCCTCGCTATGAGCACCGAAGGTCTATGGCCTTCGGAGCTCATCGTGGGCCTGGCAATGAGCACCTTCAGCCCTCATTGCCAGCCTTTTTCAAAGTTTTGCACAAGCCTGTATTTTTTAACATTGCGTGACCAACAATCATAATTACCACAACTATATATATATATATATATATATATATATATATATGATATTTGTTGTTTAGATGTTCAGTCATGTCTGACTCTTTGTGACCCTATTGCACACCAGACCCATCTGTCAGCCAATGCCTCTGTGAGCTCCCTCAAGCTCAATGCTTCAATGACCTCATCTATCTATCTCCATCTCTGCTGTTCCCTTCTTCGTGTACCTTCAATCTTTCACAGCATCAGAGTCTTCTTGAAGAAATCCTGTCTTCTCATGAGATGGTCAAAAAAAAAGTCTACACACCCCTGTTAAAATGTCAATTTCTGTGCTGTAAAAAAAATGAGACAAAGATAAATCATTTCAGAACTTTTTCCACCTTTAATGTGACCTATAAACTGTACAATTCAATTGAAAAACAAACTGAAATCTTTTAGGTAGAGGGAAGAAAAAATATAAAAATAAAATAATATGGTTGCATAATTATGCACACCCTTAAACTAATACTTTGTTGAAGCACCTTTTGATTTTCTTACAGCACTCAGTCTTTTTGGGTATGAGTCTATCAGCATGGCACATTTTGACTTGGCAAGATTTGCCCACTCTTCTTTGCAAAAAAAAACTCCAAATCTGTCAGATTGCGAGGGTATCTCCTGTGCACAGCCCTCTTCAGATCACCCCACAGATTTTCAATCCGATTCAGGTCTGGGCTCTGGCTGGGCCATTCCAAAACTTTAATCTTCTTCTGGTGAAGCCATTCCATTGTTGATTTGGATGTATGCTTTGGGTCGTTGTCATGCTGAAAGATGAAGTTCCTCTTCATGTTCAGCTTTCTAGCAGAAGCCTGAAAGTTTTGTGCCAATATTGACTGGTATTTGGAACTGTTCATAATTCCCTCTATCTTAACTAAGGCCCCAGTTCCAGCTGAAGAAAAACAGCCCCAAAGCATGATGCTGCCACCACCATGCTTCACTGTGGGTATGGTGTTCTTTTGGTGATGTGCAGTGTTGTTTTTGCTCCAAACATATCTTTTGGAATTATGGCCAAAAAGTTCAACCTTGGTTTCATCAGACCATAACACCTTTTCCCACATGCTTTTGGGAGACTTCAGATGTGTTTTTGCAAAATGTAGCCTGGCTTGGATGTTTTTCTTTGTAAGAAAAGGCTTTCGTCTTGCCACTCTACCCCATAGCCCAGACATATGAAGAATACAGGAGATTGTGGTCACATGTACCACACAGCCAGTACTTGCCAGATATTCCTGCAGCTCCTTTAATGTTGCTGTTGGCCTCCTTGTAGCCTCCCAGACCAGTTTTCTTCTCGTCTTTTCATCAATTTTGGAGGGAGATCCAGTTCTTGGTAATGTCACTGTTGTGGCATATTTTCTCCACTTGATGATGACGGTCTTCACTGTGTTCCATGGTATAGCTAATGCCTTGGAAATTCTTTTGTACCCTTCTCCTGACTGATACCTTTTAACAATGAGATCCCTCTGATGCTTTGGAAGCTCTCTGTGGACCATGGCTTTTGCTATGGGATGCGACTAAGAAAAAATCGGGAAAGACCAACTAGAGAACCTGAACTTTATTTGGGGTTATTCAGAGGCACTTTAAATGATGGCAGGTGTATGCTGACTCCTATTTAACACGATTTGGAATGTGATTGCTTAATTCTGAACACAGCTACATCCCCAGTTATATGAGGGTGTGCAGACTTATGCAACCACATTATTTTTATTTTTTATTTTTCTTCCCTCCACCAAAAAGATTTCAGTTTGTTTTTCAATTGAGTTGTACAGTTTATAGGTCACATTAAAGGTGGAAAAAGTTCTGAAATGATTTATCTTTGTCTCATTTTTTTACAGCACAGAAACCTGACATTTTAACAGGGGTGTGTAGACTTTTTATATCCACTGTACTTCTATAATAGGATAAGACAATGTAGCCAAGGCAGCAGAGGAAGTTTATGAAAGATGATGGGGGCACACACACACAATGGAGGTCGCAGGGCTAGATAAAATTGCTGTATGTTTATCAACAACAATATGATCTGGCACTTACATTATAACTAGCAGAGTGTCTTTTGGTAATCTCTCTAAAACTTATCACACAAGTTTAGTACTCTAAAATAAAAATAACATCATTTTCTAAATGTTAACAATGATAATTCAGAAATTAGTTAATGGCAAACAAAGTATTGTATTTTAATGCTGCTACTGGGTAAAAAGAAGAAAAAGACAGGCCATAGACCTATTTTTAAAACTATTATTGGATAAAATCTTTTTGTAACCACAGACCTTCAGAATAGCAGCTTCACAATATGTATTCATGTCGCCTACAATAGAAGCACCATTGACCGATGAAGCTTGAGATCTGTTCGTAATAATACACTTGCATACTATATATTAGAAATACTCTGGAATGTAAAAGCACTTATAAATTTAGTTTACGTATTGCTAAAAATGCTATATACTTTTTTCTTGTTTAGAAACTAAGCCATTCCAGAGAAATATCATGCCAACTTCCTTAACAATAACGTGTTTTTAAATGGTATATTACATTAAAATTGCCTTTCCATTTTTCTTTGGTTAATGAAGGTATTTTTTAAAACATTAACTTAAAAATATAGCTCTTCAAAGCTTATAAAAGCATACCAACCAGGTTAATAACGTCCCTCTCTCAGTTTTTCTATCTAGTCTATTTTACCCCATTTGAAAAAATAATGCACCATTGTATCTTACAGAAAGTAGAATTAGATGCCCCATGTTGTATATTAGTTATAAAAACCAATTCTTTAATGTATTCCATGAAAGTCTCCTCTGCTGGCTCCTGAAGATATTATATAAATGAAGATTTCTACAAGAGGGCACCACTACTTTAATATCTTCAAATAAATAATTGCTGACACGGTTTCATAAAACTGGATATTTTCATTATACTTTCATTCTTTAATAACATAATGTGTCAAAAGGAAATACTATGTCATCTACTACTGGAATCTGCTCTTGGTACAGTCTTTGCCCGTAAGATTGGGCTTTAACTTGCAGATTATTATTTTTTTGAATTGAATGTTTCTGTATATGATGCACGGATAGTAACAGCTATTTACTGGTTGTACAGGAGTGAAGGTCATTGATTTATAAATAATTAGTGGTGAACAGTAAGTGTTTTACTGAAATCTGCATTGCATTCTGCATATAAAGAAGGCTTTCATATCATTTGACTAGACTTTTTTATCAGCTGTTGAAATACAAACATAAATGAAGCGTTGTGAATACTTAACATAGAATCAGCTGTCACGGGGGAAGTCAGCAGTGAAAAAGCCATGATACAAGTGAAAGACTGTGTAAGAGTTTGTCTCTCTAGATGACAAGCTTTCTTCACATGACATTCTATAACTTAGAGGCTCAATCCAAATCAACGTCTTGTATTGTGGAATTGAAATTGTATTGTATTGTAAAAGTGAAAGGACTTCACACATAGCTATTCTTATGTCTTATTCTTTCTCAAGTCTGTTTATAGTACGTCATTATGAAGGTTGGTCTAAGGCAATGGTCAATGAGACTGTCATTATATAGTTAAATAATTATATAGTCAAAATCCCGTAATTACAAAATGATCTTTTGAAGAACTAGCTTTGATAATGGACAGAATCTTTTTGTAAAGTAAAAAGAATAAAAAAAAAGCCTTTAATTTATTTCTTGAATATACATTTATTATTTATAGGCTTTGCGTCAACTACTTGTTAGAGGTGCTTTCCCAGGGCTGAGGGGGTATGCATACGAAATGAACTAATTGCTGAAACTATTGGAATAAGGACTTCCACAATTTAGCTGATGCAAGCAGATCAGAAAAAAAAAAGAAATTTGCAGGCCCCAATGCTGTTTAAATTTATATAACAGTTGATCCATTAAAGACTTTATTTTTTTATATTTACATAACATTTCAATCATTATTGAGTGTGGTTCCTCCAAATAGCATATCGTTAGCATGAGACTACAATGGTCATTTCAGATTGGCAATGAATGTCTATGCGTAATGGCTGAATAATCACCTTCTAACCATAATAATGCTTTGAGAGAACACAAACAGAGGTCTGCAAATTAAGGCAAGGAATACGGAGTCATTGGCCTGCTGCCCTTTCCCTTCTCAGTCTAGTTTTGTTTTCCACTTTTAAAGGACCACCGAAAAATTGTAAAAAATTATTTGAAAACCAAGTTTGGTTCAGGGCATAATAAAGCAGGAAAAAGATCCACATCAAGTTATTAGATTAGAAAAAAAAGACATTTTGATTAAATCTGCAGGACCCTGGAGAGATCCATGACAGATCGGTGGAAGTTGTGTATGTGAAACGGGTGTTCTGGAGAGTTATTGTTGCTGTGAATGATGCAAGGTAACTGCTTCTTGGCCAGTAAGAGGGTATGTGTCCACTTATCTTTACAATTACTCCATTTTCCTTCCCCACCCCTCCTCTCTCTCCACTGATAGCCAAAACACACACCCTCATGATTCATCCCCGAGGAAGTTATGTAAAAAACACACAATGAATTCCTGTACTTATAAAATTTCCGATTTTCCCCCCAAATTCCTTTATACCCATGGCATACACAGGGTGGCACGACTTTGCAGCTCCTAACGCATGCGCGCACCCACAAAAGCCTGCCCATTATTTGACCGACCCCGACAGCTGCGCACAAGATCTGACAGCTACATGCAGGACCCGACGCAGGACAGGCACAACCTCAGGTAAGGTGGGCTTGGGAGGGGGGAGGTGTTCGCTTTTAGGGTTAGGCTAGAGGTGTAACGTTTAGGGTAGGGGTGTAAGGTATCTCCTGGCTCCCCATTTTCTTTTTATCTCCTCTTACTCCCCACCTTGCTCCCCACTTTCCATTACTCTACTAATTTTCCCATCTAACAAACCTCCTATTTTCCTCGTCTTCCTCACATTCCTTTTCTTCCTCTCATCCCCAATGATATCCCCTCCTCGCCTGGCCGTTCTCATCACCCTCACACTTTCTCTCCCCCTGGTCCCCCCCCTCCCCCCGGTCTCCTCTATGGCAGGGCAGGGAGAGGTCAGGGCTAATCTGAAGGGGTTCATTTAAAGCCCCTCTCAAGATCCCACAGCTGAGTCTTGACTACTCTGTGAGTACTGAATCCCCTAACTCTGTACTGGATATCTATGTTCCTTATATCTTGAGTCATCCCAGTGATTCCCTCTCTAAGAACTGGATCACATTGTCTCTTAAGGGGTCTACTTGCTTGCCCTATCTTTAAAGTCTACAAGTTGCTGGAAGGGGCAGGCTTTTCCTTGTCTCAGCAACCCTCCAATATCTCAGTTTGGTCTTTGCTCTCCAGACATTAGGTTGGACCCACCACTGCACCTGCCCCATCTATAAAATTGGACTTAGTATTGAGGTCACTGAGGACCCAGGCAGATTACACAAAAGTGGACACTGCCTGCTGGAGCCAGCATTGGACGATTGGATCAAAGAGAGAGGTTTCAAGTAAGATAAGTCAGGAGCAATATGAGCTGTGATTGGGGAACCTGTCTGGGTGTCTTCTGTTCATAGCCTGGGTAGCAGCACGCACTGCCCTTGTGCATATTCTGTGTGTCCAACTCTAATTACCCCCTACATATCATCTTGGTGTCCTGCACCTTTAACTACCCATTATATATATATATATATATATATATATATATATATATATATATATATATACACTCTGGGTGCCCTGCTGCCCACGGTGCCACTTCTTCATCACCCATTATCATCCCTGCAACTTCTCCCTATCCTACAGCAATTATTATTTTCTGTGCATCCTGCACATGCTCATATTCCTTTGTACATCCAATGCAGCCCTCACTAGTCCTTATATATCCCACATGTATTCATTAGCACTTAGTGCCCCCCATGCATACTCAGGGCAACCTGCAGCACTCTCGGCCAATTATAGATCCTCCAGGGTAACCTGCAACCTTTGTTGCACTTCCACATATTTGAATATCCTGGAGCACTCATTAGCTTCTGAGCATTTTCTTGGGTTTTAGCTACTCCATGCCCACAATCTTTATGTCATCTGGCACTTACTGCTTTATGTGCTCCCTCATTCCCTGCTATCCTGGATCACTTATAGGCTCCTGTAATCTTCTGGGTCGCCTGTATTACACATTTCTTCTTGTGCACTGTGTCTTCCAGCCTTGCTGTAGGTGCATCCTCTCTATGCCCTTCATCACTCATTATTCCCTTTAGATCTAATGTGGCCTCTGCATGTTATGGGTTGCTTTGCTGAAATTTGCATTTTAGTGAGTATTGGTGTGAAAGAGCAAACGTGTTGGGTGTGTGAGTATTTAATGTGTGCTTATTTGCATATATTTGGGCTGTTGAATGGGTAATTACTATTTCCATCTATCTCATATTTTCTCTAAATCTCAGTATGTTCTTTATTCTGTCTCTATCCTCTTTCTCTGTCTCTCTCATATCTCTCTCATCTTTGTCTGTCAGTTTTCTGTCCCATATTCTCTTGCCCTCTCAGTCTGTACTTTATTCTGTCGCTCTCCTCTTTCTCTCTCATATTTCTCTCCCTCTGTTCTTTACTCTGTCTCTCTCCTTTGTATCTCTCTGTTTCACATTTCTCTCTCTTTTTCTATTGTTTATCACTCTCTCCTCTTCCTTCCTCTCTGTCTACCTGACTAAGATCAGTTCTGTATTCCATCTTCCTCTCTCTTCTCTCATGGTCCCAGACTTAGATGAACTGCCTCATTGATGCTCTCTCTGATGAGACCCGCAGAGCCTGTCTTATTACATGAGACATATCTTCCTGGCATTGTAATGAAGAACTTACAATAGAAAAATAGAGATAAAATATGAAACGGAGAGATACAAAGAAGAGAGATAGAGTGCGAGTGACAGGGAAAATCAGATTTCAGCCTGGAGTGCGTGTAGATGTTAGGCGATCTATTTTCGGGTGCGCTCTTGTCTGTTCGCGCATGCGTTGGCGCACATTTGGCGTGCCCCCGAAAGCCAAGGTGCCATACACAGATGCGAATATTGTTAGTTTGGTACATACTTGACAAACAAGTGTCTTTTTTTCTTTTCTTCTGCACCATTCGCTTTTTCCAACTCGTGCAATATTTAACTCACATTTTTAATCCGTAACCATTGATCACTTTTCATGTTAGATATTCTCATATCTAAATTATTTGACAAACCAAAAAATAATGAGCCCAATGGTTGCTTTTAACAATAATGTTTATGGTAATTTATGGAAACATATAAACTGACTGGTTTTGAATTAAATTTGACCTTAAACGGAGTACACTGAAAGAGTTTTATCAAAAAAGCCATGTTAATCAAGGTACCGATAAAACCAATCAGGTCACTAACTTGTTACAAAAAATGTCCTACTGAGAGGACACAAAGTTATAATAACATTCTACTGTACAAGTACATTTAATTAGTAGACTCGCAGAGGTAGTGTGAAAAGAAGCACTCTTAATGGTCAATTACCACAGCCAGGCTCAAAAAGGGTAACTTAAGCCAAGGGCTAAATAAAGTTAGTTCCAAACAGCAGTAGCACTAATGTACATTAAGAAGTAGAGCTGGTGCAAATTAAAAAAGCTGGTCACTAAGTGGATAAGTAAGTGCTTTAGAAAGAAGAAGCCTTTTAGCTAATTTTTTTAAAATATCTTGTACATTCAGCACACGACAAAATATAAATATGTTATACCCAAGACAGAGAATTTTTAATCTCATTGATGCCATAAAACAACTTTTGCAGAGCCACTGGAAAAGAATGTGAGGTGTAATATTAATCATAGATGAGGACAGAGATAGCTGAATAGATGGGGAATTGTTTGGAAGAAAATGTAGATGAAATGGGCAGGAAGGTAAATTTGAAGAGAGAATACATTTTTATCTATTATAAATACACACATGGGTTTATTTAGGTTTTACGCTGCCCTAAATATGTATGATGGGAAAAGAAGTATCAGCTACACTTAAAGTGAGAAATGTCACAATATATATATATATATATATATATATATATATATATATATATATATATATATATATATATATATATACTGAAGCAGTCTACTGCCCTCTAAAAATGTGTTAGCTAGACAGAAATAAGTCACTCCTTGCAAAAATATTACAGAAAAAATTTAGTTTTCTATAAAATGCCCAGTCATAATGTTTCTCTGTAGGGCCCCAACAGTCCAAATGTTATTGTATAAGTCGTTACATCTTATTTTGTACAAAGAATGTGAAAAGGTAAAAAACAAAATACAAATCTTACGTGCATTACCTACTGTCCTGCTGCATTTCAGAGAACATCATGGAGAATTATAACTCAACCTTTTTGGATGAAGGCTTTCAATTGATTGACATAAAACACCTTTTACTTTCTTTAATTTAAAAGAGCATATTTTACAAATTAAAAATCTGTGTTTTGCATGATAAACTTTGGAGTAAAACCTTCCTTTGAAACTTACCAGAAATGCTTCTCTATATACAAAACATACTGATGTATGTAGGATTCATTGCCATACAAGCATGTCTCATATAGCTTTATTACTGCTCCTGGAACTAACTTCCAAGAGCAAATAAACATATTTTTTGCTGTGGGACCTTAATTGTAAAAAAGAAGCTTAATGTTAAACATGATCAAATACTTACTTTTTTAGATCCAACACAAAAAACATTTTCTATTGACCTTGAAGATAGGGCAGCTATATTTAAGTTGCATAATACAAAGCTCCAATGTAGTCAATGTAACAGTTCAGTAGATACCATGATTTCAGGATACTTTAAATCATCAGTAGCTATTTAATATCATAAAGAAAATCACTAAGGATGTCATGAGATTTTCTAAAGTTGGCTTTTATCAGAGAGTCGACTTTGTGTCTTTCACAAATTTTTCATGCAATAAAACATTTTAACATTTAAAATTCATTAGAGAACACTTGAGTTCCTATTTAAATAGATCTATTTTTTTTCTGAATGTCATTGATGTCCAACAATTTTATTATCTAAAGTAACTTTGATGAAGATATTGCACATTAATTAATTGCAGGGCATTTTACCCATATTTATATGATGATATACTGAAACGAACTTACCAGTTAACACAAGGTTACATTTTCAAATAAATAAGGGTAAAAAAATGCATTTTAATTATCAACAAGTTAAAGTGTATGCTGCAGGTTTAGAGGGAGTATGATCTAAGACAGGGGTGGGCAAGTTCAGTCCTGGAGGGCCACATACAAGCCTGCATTTGAAGATATCCTTTCTGTGCACCAGTGAGTCAATCAGGATGACTGAAAAAGTGATTGACTCACCTGTGTGCAGCAGGGATAACCTCAAATCCTGGCTTGTGTGGGGCCCGCCAGGACCGGACTTGCCCACCCCTGATCTAAGAGAAGGCCAGAACTACAAGCAAATACACTAAAAGGCATAAAAGTAGATTCATCATGTCTTTTATTACTTGAGTAATTCTCACTAACCAGCTCTTACCCCAGATTTGCCTTTAAATGAAAACTGAGATACCTGGAGGAAAGTTGCACAATGTCCCTCATATTCCCAACTGTGAAAGTGACTGTATTGAGTCATGTTATAACATTAGTGGCACACGTTACCCTGAACTAATAGCTTTTATTGACTCTTGACCTTTTTGCTTGTTTTGAGCCTGTAGTCGTGCTGAGATAACTGCATATACATTACTGCAGTGTGTGTACAGTGTGACTTACATTATGATGGCTGATGTTGTTCCTGGCTGAAGTGTTGAATATAGTAGAACCAATGATGCCTTTTAATCTATGAAGCTTCCAGGAAAGCTTTCATACTGGCAGAAGATGACAAATACCATCCACTGGGTCATGGAAGTCATTAAGTTAGAGTAGGTAAGCGGCAAAGAATTCCCATAAGGACAATCCCTTTTCATTGTAATGGCTCTTGCAATTTGTGCCATTATGCTCAATTTGTATTGTTACATACTGATAAAAAACAACTTGTTCTACAGAGGTTTGAAAGAGTGTTGGAGTTTTTAATCTTACATTAAAGAGAAGCATTACTTCCTCCATATGACATATCAGGTACACTTATTATAATATATTTTTTAATTATAATTAAATTATGTTGAGTGTCATTATCTAAAAGGTTATCTCCTGTTGACTGAAAGATCTCCTGTACATTTGGGCTTGGACAGTACGTATATGACCATATTCTTAAAAACAGGCAAAATATATTTAGAATGCAACACATGATACAGCCGCTAATGTTTTACCTTTTATACACGCTGTTCCATCTGATCAACTTCATGAGGTGGAAGAAGATTTGGAATGCAAAGAAAGCTGCTATCTGCACAAATGGAATGTGATGGCTAAAACTGGCAGTGCTTTCACTAGAACTAATGGAAAGCTAATTAGTTTATAAGAAACATTCATGAGAAAGTATCCGCAGTATCAGCTGAAAAATGGAATCATATGGTAATAATGATTACATGTACAAGTTAAAAATGTAGACATCATTATTTTTTTCCCATTCTAAAAACATGTTGCCTGTTATCAAGTTCAGTTCTTCAAAAGGCCATATAGAAAATATTTGACCTAAAGGCAGTTTAATAATGCGTATTAAATGTGTATTATATTATGCAATCAGCAGATCACATTATAATCATAAAAAACTAGAAAACAGCCTATTTTCGACTTTAGAGTTGCCATTTAAAGCACTACTTCATGGAGATAAAAAAATATGTTTGAAATGTTAGGTAAGAATAATGTCACTAAGAAGAAAAAAAAAACTGCTGATGGTGCATGAAGGAAACCATGATACTTTGGGGAAGGTGTGTGTGTGAGGGCTATATTTACATTTTTCAGGGGAATGGTTTGCAGTTTTTTTTCACACTACCTGTTTCTGAGTATATGCAGGGGAAGAGGGTGTGTGTCCAATTCTAAAAGCTCCATTGATTAATCAAATCTCCCATTACTCTCCACCCTTCATGTCTCTGACAGATAATGTACCCACAGCACCTCAGATGCCATTCTAGCAGGTAGTGTTAAAGAAAGATAACATACAACTGCCTATAAAAAAAATCTGACTCTTCAAAATGTAAGATTTTTTCCAAAAATGTTTGTATGCTTATATGTTGTTAATCTGTTACATACTTCACAAACGTGCATTTTTTACTGACCTACATTGGTCCTTTAAACACTGTAAAATTGGGCCAAACTGGTGCCATATTACAGTTAGTGTATAATAGCTTTGGGTTGGATGTTTATATAAAACGTGGCCAATTTAAATTTATTTCAGCCATTAAAGCTTAGCCACTGATCTGTAACCCAACACTGACAACAAGCAACACTCTATAATACATAAGAATTCAATTAAAAAAAAGGTTGGAAGAATGCTAAGTATTTATAGGGGAGTTTTATCTGAACTATCTGATAAATGAGTTAATGTCACGGAGTACATATGTACAGTATTTAATGTTGCATCAGCAGACTTCCACAAACAGCAATGTCAGCACCTTGGTTAATTGAAAAGAAATAATCCTTTTCGAGTCACAAACACCTTCCTTCCTCTTGACAGAATTTGTAAACCTTCAAAGTGCAACATTTTTTAAAGTGTCAGTATGTATTTTTTTAGTATTTTATTTTTCTTCCTATCTCAGTATTGCGATTTTAAATAATTATTTCACCAAGAGTTCTAAGCAGAGCAACACTGGAATCACTAATTATTATGTACATATGGTATATAGAAATATGTTAGCGGTGTAATATGTCCTTAACAATGAGTATAATTAGTTTTATCTTAAACATAAAGATGTAGTAGGCGTAGAATACTTGTTTATGGACCTAACAAAACATTTATCTTTGTTGCCTAACTTGCTGGCTTGAGCTAAGTAGGAGAATTTGTATGATTTATGCTTAGGACAGGGCATTAGGTAACAGGGCATTGTAAGAATATTTTTCAAGATATTAAAGGTATAAGTAACTATAACTTGTATTATATGTAATAAATATTTATACTAAAGACATTCAGATGCAGAAGGCACAGGAGCTCAGGACAATCCTACTGCTGTTTGAAGACCCACAGCCCTAGGCCTTGGCAGCCTAAACAGAAATGCTGATGATGCTGTTTAACAAAGTATCTTATTTTTGCTAACACTTCTTATTACATACCTGGAAGTTCTTCATAAATATCATCTGAATGAATGTCAAACGAGGTGTCCGGAGAATTATCAGATTCCGCCTTTACATCATCATACAGTTCTTCACCATCATTGTCTGAAGAACAACAAGATTGTGATTTTTTACTTTTTTAAGTGTTTATTTATATCTCTTGTAAATGAGTCTTGGGGGATGAAACTAAGTCAATCAGATGTATTATAAAACAAGAAATACAGTGTTACAATAACGCTACCTGCCTTTGTACATTGTACTATCAGTTTTTCCCTACTGTAATTAATTTCTGAAATAGAATTTATTTTGTGTCTCCAGTATGCTAATGTGCCGCTCAGTACGCCAATGTGGATGCTCAGAGTGCCTTATAAGGGTGAGAGAGGGGTCTTTCTGCCAGATAACATTAGAAGTCTTTATTTTGGCCACTACAGAGACAGACAAAGAGACTGTAATCCCAACTGGTACATGAAAGCAGCTACTTAATATGCATGAACTGCTGATTTGCAGGTAAATGCAACCACAGCAGGATGGAATTTCCCAGGATTGATCCCTTTAAGTCAGTTTACAGTATGCTTGTCCGCTTTTATAGTGGCACAACAATGGCCTCTTAATGTTATCATGAGGTGACATACCCTCCCCACCATTATCAAACACTGAGAGGCAAATTAGCATACTGAGTTGTATATTAGCATAAAAGAGCAGCAAATCAATGATTTACTGTTGAGAAAAACTGCTAGTGCAATGTACGGGGGGGGGGGGGGAGTATTTGATCCCCTGCTGATTTTGAACGTTTGTCCCCCCCCCCCCAAAAGGAAAACGCATGTCAAAAAAGTTATACATTGATTTGCAGGTCCAGAAGAGAAATAAGAATTTGACCCCTTACTACTTGGTGGCAAAACCCCTGTTGGCAATCACAGAGTTCAAACGTTTCTTGTAGTTGGCCACCAGGTTTGCACACATCTCAGGAGGGATTGTCCCACTCCTCTTTGTAGATCCTCTCCAAGTCAAGGTTTCAAGGCTGATGTTTAGCAACTCGAACCTTCAGCTCCCTCCACAGATTATCAATAGGATTAAGGTCTGGAGACTGGCTAGTCCACTCCAGGACCTTAATGTGCTTATTCTTGAGCCACTGCTCTGTTGCCTTGGCTGTGTGTTTTAGGTCATTGTCATGCTGGAATACCCATGCACAAACTATTTTCAATGCCCTGGCTGAGGGAAGGAGGTTCTCACCCAAGATTTGACGGTACATGGCCACGTCCATCGTCCCTTTGTTGCGGTGCAGTTGTCCTGTCCCCTTAGCAGAAACCCCCCCCCCAAAGCATAATGTTTCCATCTCCATGTTTGGTGGTGGGGATGGTGTTCTTGGGGTTATAGGCAGCATTCCTCCTTCTCCAAACACGGCTAGTTGAGTTGATGCCAAAGAGCTCGATTTTGGTCTCATCTGACCACAACACTTCCACCCAGTTCTTCTCTGAATAATTCAGATGTTCATTGGCAAGCTTCAGACGAGCCTGTACATGTGCTTTCTGGAGCAGGGGGACCTTGCGGGCGCTGCAGGATTTCAGTCCTTCACAGCGTAGTATTTTACCAATTGTTTTCTTGGACTATGGTCCCAGCTGCCTTGAGATCATTAACAGGATCCTCCTGTGTGGTTCTGAGCTGATTCCTCACTGCATCAGACCGAGGGAGACTGGCAGTTATTCTGTGTTTCTTCCATTTGCGAATAATCACACCAACTGTTGTCACATTCTCACCAAGCTGCTTGGTGATGGTCTTGTAGCCCATTCCAGCCTTGTTTAGGTCTACAATCTTGTCCCTGACATCCTTGGACAGCTCTTTGGTCTTGGCCATGGTGGAGAGTTTGATTGCTTTTGTGGACCGGTGTCTTTTATACTGGTAAGGAGCTGAGATTAGAAGCACTCCCTTTAAGAGAGTGCTCCTAATCTCAGCTCATTACCTGTATAAAAGACACCTGGGAGCCAGAAATCTAGCTGATTGATAGAGGATCAAATACTTATTTCCCTCACTGACCTGCAAATCAATTTATAACTTTTTTTACATTCATTTTTCTTGTTTTTGTTTTGTTATTCTGTCTCTCACTTTGAAAAGACACCTACCATTAAAATTATAGACTGATTATTTGGTTGTCAGTGGACAAACATTCAAAATCAGCAGGGGATCAAATACTCCCCCCCCCCCCACTGTATATATTAATGCTCCTTAAGAAGAAAGACATTTGTTGCCATCCTGACAGTGTCCCTTTACGCCATTTATTGTGTGTGGAAAGTTGATTTCCATTGACACTCCATATAAGATGTTGCACAGAAGCAGACATATAGTTGTGACATCACAGCCATGCACAATGACTTGATGAGCTTTAACATATATGCTACCTAAATCAGATATGATACCTCTGACAAAGGTGTATTCTACCTGCATACAATTTATTTATACTGCTTATTTTATTTTAGACTAAAGCAATGAATGGAACAGCAGACTTTTGTCTTTCACATTATACTTACAGAATTTGTTGGAACATGCAGTGCTTTAATATTATGCTTGCTGACAGATGTGTCTGCAAAGTAATATTTAGCACTGCTTTGCTGGGTACAATGACAGCAAACTATTAAACTGTATCAAGTATCTTGTATTTTACTAACATAAATAATAATTCATAGTGAATTTTATTAAAGCCACAGTTCCTAAAAGATGCGTTATTTAATTTAAAATTCAGCCTCTGCCCCATTTCTCTTATTATTATTGATAGTGTTATTGCATTTTCTAAGTCCTTTATTGTTTTAATACCAATTGTAAATCGAACAGAAAAAAATGTGGGTGTCTGTTTGTACTTTCCCCACCTTAGTTTTTATTTTCCGTTGGGGAGGCTAGGCCTCTGTCTCCCTCAAGCTCTCCTGTCCCCTTGCCCCCCTCTGTTCTCCTTGACCCCCACTGTCCCACTTGCACCCCAATGCCCCCTACTTACACCCAATGCCCCTCTTGCACCCTCTTGTCACCCTTACCCTGCCTTGCCCCCCTGCTCCCTAACCCCCCACTGTCCCCCTTGCCCCCTCTGCCTCTCTTACCCCCACTTGCACTCCCATTACCCTCCTTGAACCCCCATGCTCCCTTTACCCCCCCCCCCCACACTGACCCCATGCCCCCCTTACCCCCCCCCCCCCGCCCCTTTTCACCCCTCTGGCACGGCTACGTCCCTACACTAAAGAGCTAAAGAGAGGGAGCACTGGCAGGGGCGTGACTGCATTTTTTAGCTGAATGATTGTAGGTACAGAGCAAAGATTGGAAGAGATATGGAGGGTGGGGACAGAGGGGAGCATAGGGGTGCGAGGGCAGTAAGAGGGACATGAGGGTGCAAGGGGGGGGAGGGGGCAGAGGGTTCCAAGGAGGAATTGCAAGGGGGACAGGAGGGTGCAAGGAGTGAGGGCAAGGGGAACAGAGGGGGCAAAAAGGGGGGCAAGGAGGACAGGAGGGTGCAAGGGGCATGGGAGAGTGCAAGGAAGGGGCAAGGAGGACAGAGTGGGGCAAAGAGGAGGAGGGCAAGGTGGCAGGAGTGTGCAAAGGGGGTGCAAGGGGGACAGAGGGGCCCAAAGGGGACTGTGACTCCATAGGGTAAAATAAATAAAAATAAATAAATAAATAATTTACTGCACTGTGTCCCCATTGAGCTGGGCCCTTGTGCATTGCAGTGTTTGCTGATGCACTTGGTATTCATCGCAGAGATACTGGAATGGGATGACAGTTCTTTGCCCAGTGGGTCACAGGGTGGTCTGACCTCTTGGTTCCCTGACTGGAATCAAACCCAGGTCGCAGCAGTGAAAGCCCAACCTTAACCACTGGACCACCAGGGAACCTCTGCTACAAGATATTGGGGGTCATAGTTTATGGTTTGTGAGTACACTTTCATTTGTGTATTCAAAGTGTCCTATATACCATTGGTGAGAAGTTTTTTTTTATATCGATGAAAGTAGCTGGCCTACCCTTTCCATCCAGGAAAGTAGTTGAATCATGCCTTGTGCTGCCCCCCCTATGCCCACAAATGCAAAGGGAGTCTTTAAACCTCACCCTGGTGCATCTGCCAGCATTTAGCATACTCTGGCTATAAGCTATTGCAATCTTATTTTGCATAACTCCTTTTGCATAATTAAAACAAACAGGTGTAATTATCCTCAATTCCATTACATTTCCTTACCTCTAAGAAGCAAGATTGCATTAACCCATTCTTCTGCTTCTCTCGGCGTGGAAGCTGCAAACTAAAAAAATAAAATAAATACAACTAAATATAAAATACAATTTGTCGAAAAAAGACTATTCTTGTTTCACTGGAAACATTACTAATTCCTTACGTGTCTACTCATACTTTTCTTGCAAGGATGCTTCTTATAATGTACAGTTAATTTTGACAAATTTACGTAATTGGAGCAGAGGATGATGGATTTGAAACTCTGATCAGCAGCTGGAAGCTGTGCAGAAAAAAGCTGCTTCTCTTCATCAATGTCATAGCTGGAACTGATGAACGGAATTTGCCCTTGACAATTAGAAGACACCCATGAATTTCTTTAGACTGCTGGGTATAGTTTTCTTAAAAATGCTCTTGTCAGATTCCAACACATTACCTGACAACTTAATTAACGGATTTTCAAATGCAATTTCAGATATTTAAAACATATTAAAGCTGCATCCTGCATTGATGTCTAACTAATAAGTCAGTGAAATGCGCTGTGTATACAAGTGTTGACCTGATTGAAAGTTGCACTGAAGGTGTACGCACTAATAAATATGGATTTCTCTGCTTGGGAATTTGTTTAGTTTTTAATGTACATGCGTACTTTTGACAACACTAAAGCATAAATGAACAACAGACAAAACTGATGTACAGTATGTGTTTGCAGCCTCTTTAGTATGGACTGCACACATTTTGTCTGGGTTTTTTGTTGCTTTGTATATTCCCATATGTATGAGCATACAGTGCAGATGTGCCAGTTAGTGAGCTGTTTCAACCCAAATGTTTCTGTCTCGGAGACTGGCAATGTAACAGTTTCATCAATGTAATTTATACAAAGGCATAGAGAGTCCAACCTGATAGATGCGTTTATCGGGAGCATAGATTTCAAAACAGCAATCTTTCTTTGCATCCTTCCGTAGCGTATTATTCATTCTGGCGCTATACCCATCTAAAGCAAATTCACCTTTCTGCTGTTTGTCTGTCAAAAATAAAAGCAAAGTAAGAACTTGTTAATTCGCTGGTGAGTGCCCATTTAGATGAAACATTGTCTAAGTACATTAGTGCCTTGAGCTTTTAGGAATCCTCTGCTGAATTCCCGCCTGTACGCTGATTGTAATCACATGCAGATTTTGTGCTGGGGATTCATGAATATCGCCAATGACTCTGTGTCCCAGCTGGTGCTATGTACTGTTCATATGTAAATAAGCAAAATGGAAGATTATCATTTTTTATCTGACACATTTTCTAATATTTGTGTAATGTGATCTGATAACATCTAAAAAAAAACTACAATACTTAGAGGCATAATATTTAAGGCATATGCACTGGCATTCTTGAGGAAATAATCATATATTTCAAAATGCAAGTGTAATTATTTTTGTATTGTATGCCTGGAGCAATTGATTTAATCTGCATTTGAACCAGTTTGACGAGCCATAGGATTTAATGTCAATGCAAAGGATATTGTCTCTAAATGTAGCAGGTGGTCTGTGCTAACATAAGCAATCACAAGAAATAAAGCAGTAGAGGAAGCAAGGTTAAATGGTTAGGAATCCAGATTTTTTTTTTTTAAATGCCTTCTTTACATTTGAGCATACATAAAAGCAATGTTCATGTTCATGTAAATATTCTATTTACTGCCCTTAGTACAAACTATAAGCAATTAATATGTTTCACAATCAAACATATTGCAATACATGAACTTACTGTAACAGGAGAGACTGAGACTGAGATAGAAATATACAGCCTTATTAAACTGCAATTCGGCCAATTGAAGAGGGCTCTATATAAGCACATGGCATATTTTTTTTACAGAAGGGTTTAGTTCGTGAACATCTATCCAATGTAATTCACTAACTAAAAACTTCTGTAAAAAAATATGCTCTATGCTTATACAGAGCCCTATTCAATTGGCCAAATTGCAATTTAATAAGGCTGATAATATATATAAAGGATCTAACTTTCACTACTACTAAGAAGATCTCACTTTAGTGAACATTGCTCATGAACTTCAACATGGTCTACATAATGAAATGAGTGGGTAATAATATAGAAATATTAATGCTGTGGCAGGAAGTACATTTTCATTCACAATATTGTAATTTATTATCAGTCTCCTCTTAGACCTAACACAGCAAAGTCCATGTTATTTCAGAAATGAAAAGTATACACATAATGCATATCATTTACATCATTACTGTCAATATAAAGGAAAGTGTGCAAACTGTAGTCACCCACTTGTTACACACACATTATATATATATATATATATATATATATATATATATATATATATATATATATATATATATATATATATACAGGGAGTGCAGAATTATTAGGCAAATGAGTATTTTGACCACATCATCCTCTTTATGCATGTTGTCTTACTCCAAGCTGTATAGGCTTGAAAGCCTACTACCAATTAAGCATATTAGGTGATGTGCATCTCTGTAATGAGAAGGGGTGTGGTCTAATGACATCAACACCCTATATCAGGTGTGCATAATTATTAGGCAACTTCCTTTCCTTTGGCAAAATGGGTCAAAAGAAGGACTTGACAGGCTCAGAAAAGTCAAAAATAGTGAGATATCTTGCAGAGGGATGCAGCACTCTTAAAATTGCAAAGCTTCTGAAGCGTGATCATCGAACAATCAAGCGTTTCATTCAAAATAGTCAACAGGGTCGCTAGAAGCGTGTGGAAAAACCAAGGCGCAAAATAACTGCCCATGAACTGAGAAAAGTCAAGCGTGCAGCTGCCACGATGCCACTTGCCACCAGTTTGGCCATATTTCAGAGCTGCAACATCACTGGAGTGCCCAAAAGCACAAGGTGTGCAATACTCAGAGACATGGCCAAGGTAAGAAAGGCTGAAAGACGACCACCACTGAACAAGACACACAAGCTGAAACGTCAAGACTGGGCCAAGAAATATCTCAAGACTGATTTTTCTAAGGTTTTATGGACTGATGAAATGAGAGTGAGTCTTGATGGGCCAGATGGATGGGCCCGTGGCTGGATTGGTAAAGGGCAGAGAGCTCCAGTCCGACTCAGACGCCAGCAAGGTGGAGGTGGAGTACTGGTTTGGGCTGGTATCATCAAAGATGAGCTTGTGGGGCTTTTTCGGGTTGAGGATGGAGTCAAGCTCAACTCCCAGTCCTACTGCCAGTTCCTGGAAGACACCTTCTTCAAGCAGTGGTACAGGAAGAAGTCTGCATCCTTCAAGAAAAACATGATTTTCATGCAGGACAATGCTCCATCACACGCGTCCAAGTACTCCACAGCGTGGCTGGCAAGAAAGGGTATAAAAGAAGAAAATCTAATGACATGGCCTCCTTGTTCACCTGATCTGAACCCCATTGAGAACCTGTGGTCCATCATCAAATGTGAGATTTACAAGGAGGGAAAACAGTACACCTCTCTGAACAGTGTCTGGGAGGCTGTGGTTGCTGCTGCACGCAATGTTGATGGTGAACAGATCAAAACACTGACAGAATCCATGGATGGCAGGCTTTTGAGTGTCCTTGCAAAGAAAGGTGGCTATATTGGTCACTGATTTGTTTTTGTTTTTGAATGTCAGAAATGTATATTTGTGAATGTTGAGATGTTATATTGGTTTCACTGGTAAAAATAAATAATTGAAATGGGTATATATTTGTTTTTTGTTAAGTTGCCTAATAATTATGCACAGTAATATTCACCTGCACACACAGATATCCCCCTAAAATAGCTAAAACTAAAAACAAACTAAAAACTACTTCCAAAAATATTCAGCTTTGATATTAATGAGTTTTTTGGGTTCATTGAGAACATGGTTGTTGTTCAATAATAAAATTAATCCTCAAAAATACAACTTGCCTAATAATTCTGCACTCCCTGTATATATGTATATATATATATGTGTATATATATATATATATATATATATATATATATATATATATATATATATATATATATATGTATGTATGTATGTATGTATGTATGTATGTATGTATGTATATATATATATATGTATATATATATATATATATATATATATATATATATATATATATATATATATCCCAAATAAACTGTTCATAGCCCAAACAACCAGGCTCCCAGTGTCTACGTTCTGTTGATGTGGTCAGTAATGGCATCTTGATGGTCCAATCTTCTTTAGAACTGGCAGAAAGTAGATGTACCAAGTTAACTAAGTATAGATGTTATAATTAATGATCAGGAGGAATGGACATTATAGAACTTAATCCAAATGTTTTCTGAAAAGCCATTAAGCATGATGTTTTAATTGCCAGGAAGCTTAGAAATCAAGTAACAGCCTGCAACAAATAAACCAAAAGTTTGTGCCTCAGCACATTTATACTGTAATATATATTACAGTAAAATTACAAATGCTCTATTGTCATCACGCTGTCTACAATCTTCTTCAGGAAGTGGAAACAGAATAAAACAAGAAGAAATTAATGCTCAAAAAAATCATGTTTTTCCAGCACTTAGTTTCTGCATATGGTAAGAATACAAAACCAGGGATTTACTGCACTATGTATGCTCAGTAAGTCTGTAAGATACATAGGTATATCTGTATAAAGTGTCAGGTCACATTCCCATTGGTTTACTGTAGGGTCTAGGAGATGACTGTTTCAGCTAGAATGAGATATGTGAGATTGTGAAAGAATATAAAATATAAAGTTTCAGTTCAATATCCCAGAGGTTTGGAACTCAATAGACTGGACCAAAGGCATCTCATAGGATGTACATAATGTCTGGCTTGGAGATAAATGAAAATAGCATTCCTGTATAGTTCTCCTGCCAGAGATTTTACTTTTAATGGGAGAAATCAGGACACTGTAAGTGGCGGTACAAATTGTTTTCCAGTTTGGTACAATGCTTAGATGGGGTTACTATTATTACTACCATGCATCTACATATACCAACACGATCACCTCTTTTATCAAGATACTGTTCTTTCACTTCAGGTGGTGCTGTTGTGAGTATTTACAGCATTTTGCAGAGACATTGGGCCTCCTACATATTCATCAACAGTCCTAGGTGTAAATATGGATAGAGAGTAAACCTAGACTTCAATCTAACTAAAGTGTAAAACCCTGCTGAAAATGCCATGAGGAATAGACCATAAATATTGAATTTGTGCAGCTGTAGTAAACACTGGTTAACCTCCCCATTAGGAACATTTTAGACACACATAAGAATCAAATACCTTTATCACTTCCATAGTAGTAAAATATGAAGTTACTAATAGCACACCAGCGCTTCTGCCATTCAGATGCGAAAAAGCTGTGATCTGGAATGAACAAGAAACGAAGGTTTAATTAAATAAAAATAACACTATACAAGATCAATTGATATTTTTATATTTGGATATTTCACATATTTCGCACTGTGCCTATTGCTCTACTGAATAACTATCAGCAAGTTAGTTAGATTTATGAGTTGCATTATAATGCAATGTGTTTATACATATCTAATGATTGCTAATAGGGGTCCATGCATGTCTATGAAAGGACTACTTCTTGGCTCCTAGAATATTTTGCTGGCTCTTAAGTGTGATATTTTTGTCCACTCATGTAGGACACTATTCCTGCAATGATAAATAAGTTCTAGCAATTTTCCCTGCCCTTTCACTTACCTCAGTATGATGAGAAAATCATAATGAATACAGAGAACTTCTCAGTTTAGTGAATATGGACCAGTTTATGATACACACCGACTGAAAATGGATTATTTTTGTACATAGCAAAGTGTGGATATTAAGAAAGGTTCACACATGAAAAATATTTGACATTATTTTGATGGTGACCGATCTTGGGAATTATACTAGCATTTCCACTCTCCCACAAAGCTCTTATTTGGGTATCAAGCCAGATCTACTAAAATTGTAACATTTTTCCTACAATGTATGTTTATGAAGGGCTTCCTTCCAGGCTCCTATAAACAACCTGTCTGGCTCCTATAGAATCTTTGTGACTTATTAAATATTTTGTCCACCTGTGGTTATGTCTGTCACCTCTCACAAAACACTTACCTTTCCTGCGTTTTTCAAGGTAACCTCCCTTTGAAACCTGAAGATCCTGAGCTGCAATAGGGGGATTAATGTTCCCTGAAAAAATAAAAATAAAATAATGTTAGAAAAATGTGCCACTTGAACTTTTTCATAAATGTCATCAAATTGGTGCTAAATAGAAGAAAGGAATTTAAGGCAGATAGATTTAAAGGTATATGCAAGTGAACTGGGTTATGAATGCATCTGATAGAGGGGAATTAGTAGTGTATAATTACATTCATTTGCATGCACTATGTTTTTTTTTAGCTTTGCATAAAAAAAAAAAAAAAATGTTTTGCAGGTGATCTTTACATCCCCAGAATAGAGGTAGGCTTCTCAGGATTTGATTTTGTAAAAATGAACCCTGTATGTGAGCATGTCCAGCTTTGCAGCCAATCAGCAATGCTACATGCAGCCAGCTAGATAATGCTGCTTCACTCTTTAGAACTAAAGATCCTTAAAGAACCATAAATCTACATACAAGAAAAAATGTTTGAGCGGTTACACGGTTGTTCTTTAGACATACACCCTCTACTTGGTAAATTCTGACAAATTATAATTGTACTGAATCCAAACATTTCCCTGTCTTCTTCCTATTCTAATCTGTCTTTCAGGCAAATGAGCATTTGTGCTTGATTTATGGTCCCGCAATGACGTGGTCTCTGGGCATGTGTCTCTGTCTGGGGCTGGGGGAGGTGATGGGGCAATTCGCTGGGGGGGTTTACAGGGGCAATTTACTGGGGCTGGGGGAAGTACCACCTGGGATGTTATTTAGATAAAACAATCAGTGAATGAAGGGACACAGATCTTGTTCTGGGTATTACAGAAATCTAAAGGAAAGCTGCAACTCAATTCAATTCACAAACCAAAATATACAATGTATTATGTTGGTTCATTTTCTATGGGATTTTCAGGGGGTGTCAACATTGATAGAAAACAGTTTGCAAATGCAAACTTTAGGGTAACTGTTTAAATGTTTATTTTGGTATTTTTTCATGCACACATTTTTTTTTCATATACTAATAATTATTTTCTATAAAATGCATTCATAATACAGCTCACTTGCACATACCTTTAACAATACACAAATGGTGAAACAATTGAGAAACATTAGTCTTATTCCTGGTAGCTAAAACTAGAAAATTTCAGTAAAACGTAAAGGTCGTGTAGACTGACCATAACAATTCCATGGTGAATGCACCAGTGAAACCAGGTGGATATAGTAATGCGAGTAAAGGTTTTATTCCTATATTTGTTAGTATATAATTATTATGTGAAGTACCAGGTCCAACGAAATGTGTAATGTTTGTTACTAGGTCTTATCTACAAGCCTCTCCACAATGCAAATTTTATTCACTCTGTAAGACAGCAAAACATGAGAGATGCGTTTTACAGGAGGAGTGGTCGGATTCCAGAAAACCCCTACAACTCAATCACAAATTTCACAATGGGATCCATATCCACTTCAACAGCAGGAGTGGCGAGAGCTCTTGCAAGAACCAAATTAATAAAAAATTCCTAAAAAGAAATATAACCACATCAAGACAAGTAATGCAAACCTCACAATGTATTCTTGGCAGCAACAAGCATTTTGTGGTACCACAACACACAATTTATATATAGATCACAATAATGATACCATAGAGTCAGTGTCTACCTTTGCCTCAGCCTGCTTAGAACAGCTACAAACAGTCGTAGGGCAAATTCTTAGGGCAAATTAATCTTGTAAGATGCTTTGGGAAAGCACTTTGTATACTTGATTCTAAGCTCAAAAACAGGGCTTTCTATTCGTTTGGACTGGGTTAAAACTGTTTTTGCCTTGTACTTGACCCGTGTATGGCGCTGCTGAATATGTTGACACGTTACAAGTAAAGGATAATAATAATAATACAAATTCAAACATGTTATAACATAATACAGCAGCCCATTCAATTGACTTACATCTTGGTATGAGGGCCTCAGGTTTGTAACAGTGACTTAATACATAAATTGTTTTTATAAAGATGGTTGTCATCCAGTTCTGTACGACTCTCCATAACCCTATGGATCGCAGCATGTCTGGCACATCTGTAAGCTATGTACGTTAGATTCTAAGCTCACAAACAGGACTATCCACCCTATGTAGTGTGTTAAAATTGTTTTTGCCTTGTACTTAACCCATGTATTACGGTATGGAATATGCTAGCATGTTACAGATAAAGCATAATAATATTAATAGTTACTGCCGCTCTGAGATCCATCAAACTCATCTTCATTGCTTCAATAATTCATCTATCCATCGCTTCCTCTGCCTTGCGCTTCTTGGTATGCCTTAATTTTTTCCCAGCATCAGAGTCTTCTCTAGGGAATCCAGTCTTCTCATGATATGGCCAAAATATTTGAGCTTTGGCTTCATGATGCTACCTTCCAGTGAACAGTTTGGCTTGATTTCCTGAAGTACTGATTAATTGGATCATCATGCAGTCAAAAGCACTCAGATCAGCACAATTCAAAGATGTCAATTATACAGCGCTCAGCCTTCTTTATGATCCAGCTCTCACATCTGTATGTCACTACTATACCATGGTTCTAACTATGCATACCTTTTTTTATAGTGATATAGCTTTACTTTTTAATAACTTGTCCACACTTGCCATAGCTTTCCTCCCCAAAAGCAAACCTTGTTTTAACTTCATGGCTACAGTCACATTCTGAAGAGATCTTGGATCCTAGAAAAATAAAATCTTTCACTGCCTCCATTTCTTCCCCATCTATTTGCCAGGAACTTAGATTGCCTGATTCGTAAAAAGTCTTCTCACTAAATCTTTCTTGCTGGTGTCAAAGCCAAAATGTGGTCTGCTTAGAAACATAATCCAGCTACGTCACACATTTGGTAAATTCCACTCCCTTGATAATATGTTTATGTTCATCTTGTTTTTCATGAAAGCACATATTTTACCATTTTTGTTTTATTTGTCAAGCATGAGCAGCACAGAAAGCAATACAACATTTCAAGGCAGACGCTGGAATGCCGACCTCTTATCCCTGGGACTTACAGCTATACTCCCAGCTTAATAAATAGTTCTTCACTTTGTATAAAATGTTTAAAAAAAATTTAATCATAAAATGACAGCTAGAAGAAAAAAATAGACAAAAGGTTCAGCAAGGTCTACAGGACACATCATCTAAATTAGCCTTATTACGAGAAGCTGTGGCAGTAAAAGAAGAAATAAAATGAAAACATAGTAATTCAAAGGCTATTTTTTAAATCTGTAAGACAGTAGCAGTGAAACAAGCATCTGAAAGATTCATCTTACTCAATAATCTGTGCCAAGAAAAGGAAAAAGCACTTTGCTCTGAAGTGTCTATCAGATATTCTGAATATTGTACTGATTGCATTTCCTTAATATGGGCGTGAACATTCTTAGACATTTCCTGTTTTAAATGAAAAACAAATGTACCTATAGGGTTGACAGATTGCTATATTATATTGCTGTTATTTGAGGACAGCATAAATGTCAAGTGTCACAATTGTCAGCTTATTCAATACAAATATGTGTGGGAATAAGTACCACTGCGCTTTGATCTTTATCCCACTTCCAGCTTTTATATCCTCTGTCCTGTCTTCCTGTTTGTGCCTTAATGTTTCATACTCTTATTGTATTTTATTTCCGAACAATCTGAGGTCTATAATGTGATATTTTTCTACATTTCATTGATGTAGTATGTAAATACACAGGGCCTCATTCTATTATAGGCCGTAGGAGATGCAGGGCCGCAAGCTATTTGCCTATTCTATTCCCCTCCGGCCGGGGATTCCGGCAGGCTTGCGGCCGGCGCCTTGTTATCCCTTGCGGCCGCACGCGCCAGATGAAAGCCTTTGATCTTAAACGGCCGCAAGAGTTTCGACCGCAAGAAAATCCTGGTTGCTATTCAATTGCTCCGGGAACCATCTCTGCAAGGCTAAAACCGAGCCACAGCTTACTTGCAGCAAAAAGGTCCCGCAGGCACACAATTAAGCACATTATAAAGCCACAATAAAGCAACAATAAAGCCATCCTGCACTCTGAGGAGACTATAAAGTGATTGTAGGTGTTAGCAAAAATAGCACAACATTCCCCTACACTCAAATCCGTAAATATATTTTTTTTAAATTTATGTCACATATCCATGTAAAAGGTCCAGAGTGCTTGGAGCACCTCAGACCCGCCCACGCTGCGGCCTGAAAATAAACAGTTAATGTAATCTCGGATTTGGGCTGATGTGCAAGCTTGAGAGGGGGTTGCTATTAATCCTCATGTCCCCCATTATGATCCCTAGCATTTACAGAGCTTTACAGTGCCGTCTTGAATTTTTTTTTGCTTTTAAAGATTTCTGAGCTTACGGCCGGTTGCAAGATATACGGCCGGCCGTAAGGGGAGATCCTTGAGGCGCCGTATAATTGAATTGCAAGGTAACGGGAGCCCCGCAAGGAATCGCAGCTTTGCGTCCGATTTACGGCCGATAATAGAATGAGGCCCTAACCATGTATTTCTCCACCCAGCAAGCCAGATTGACATGGTATAACTACAAGTTATACCATCTCAATATAATAAAACAACTTTTACCACAGGTTTGAAACATTTATAACAAATGTATAGATAGATAGTCAGTATATATTGATACCTTGTTTATTGGACAAACCTATTTATTGGAATTACAAGCTTTTGAGAGCTGCACCTCTATTTAATACATATATGTTTAGATATACACAGAATAATCCAAAAATAAAAAGTTTAGGGACCATTTGCTCTGTGCTTCTGTGTTTTTTTAATTAGCTAAATGAGAATCACTGTTGTAAAAATATATCTGTGTATAAATCACATATTCATGAGGCGAAATGTATCAATTTCTACCTTTAAAGAGGTACCACCATCATTTTATCATCAGTGTTTTAATAATAGTATCTCTTTGAGAGATCATAAGTGGTGTAATAGTCTGTGACATCTCCTAATATGATACAGTGGTTCTCACTGCCCTTGTCAGTAATGTCATTTAATCTCACTGGGTATTCCCTAGAGTCACATCCATTTGGCTTTCTTACTATATGACAGTATTCTAAATAGCACAGATGAACATCATATGTCACAGACCATGTTAGGTATACACAGTTTCATTCTGTTACTTATGGTGATTAATTCAATTTCTTTCTTTCTTTTTTTCATTGCAGCTTAAAGTTGATGATCATGGTTATTTGTTATGGGTCAGGAGTGATTACCAGGGGGTCAGCCACAACACAGCAACCTAGTAACTTCCAATTCAGATCATTTTTGACTATCAGTCAAAGCAGCCTGGCAGATCAGACTGAAGAACATTTTTGTTTTAGAAAATCACTAGTGAATAGGATTGTACTTCAGTTGTAAAGTATTGTACATTTAGGGTACTGATGACTATGCAGCTAAAAAAGTCCAGTGTGAGTATATTGGCATTATGCTACACAGACTGACAAGTATGTAAAGAGGACATATTTATTAAAATGGCCATAAATTTAATGTAAACATAAAATTAGACTATTACCATATATACCCGAGTATAAGCAGACCGGAGTATAAGCCGAGGCACCTATTTTACCACAAAAAATGGGAAAACGTATTGACTCGAGTATAAGCCGAGGGTGGGAAATGCGCTGCCCCCGGTGTCCATCTTGTGCCCTCTGTGTCCCCCTCTTGTATGACCTGTTTCCCCTCCAGTGACCCCTTCTTGTGCCATCTGTGTCCCCCTCGTATGTGCCCCCTGTGCCCCCCCTCTATAAAGATCTCACTTGTCTCTTCCCCCCTCTCCCTCCCCTGTGTCTCTCCCCCCTCAAATGATCCCTATATAATAAGTACATTGAAACATGGACCACTGGTCCTATGTTCCTACCTAGGAAGTTTATAAATAATAGAAAAGAATAAAAATAGCAGCACTGGTTATTTTCTATGGCCCTAGTAGCTAATCATATACTGACAATAGCTTTCACTAAGCGAATCATGTATTTACTCCAATGCCAAATGAAGCCTGAGATGGGAGTGTCACTGCGGATATACCTACTAACAGTATTATTTATATAGTAATAGATCACAAACTGGCACAGCAGGTGCCATGTCTGCTTTAAATACATGTAGTTTAACTTTGTTAGTGTCAGTTTGCACGTAAATAATTTTATTAATCCAGGCAAGCCTTATGTGTCAAAACTGTCTAAAATATGCACATTAACTCCAAATGTCATGTGTCTTCACATTGCATGACATTTTAATAAATCGATCATCTCTTTTCTTGTTAAAGATCACATTTATTGAAGTAATTACACTCTGTCCACTAGATAAATAAATAAAAAGATAATGTTTCGAATTACCTTCAATGTTCATAATAAACAATTTAAAAAATGTACACATAAAAGCTCAGATTTAGCCAACGTGGCAAAAAAAATGTTCATGGCTTGACAGAGCATTAAACAGTACAGATGTTACTTCACACAACTCCATATACTTGTGTAGGATCCATGTGTTATGAATGGCCCGTAGGGAGCACAATGTCATAACACAGATTGGTGTCCATAAATTACCTCTTAAAGAGACATGAAATGGTCCAGCTTTCAGAAATGCTTAAAACTTACATTGGAAATAGCTATTCTCCTCTCTGCTTTAGTCTGGTGGAACAGTTTAAATTACATTGGCTGCACTGCACATCTGCTGGAAGTGTTTGTACACTAAAAACTTCCAGTTTACAATCCCCTGAGGACCCTCTAGATTAACCCTACACACGTTTCCCTATCGCATTTAATCCACCAGCATTATAAGGCAAACACCATAATTAGGGGACAACTAGCTAACCAGTTAAATAATGATTATTTCCTAAATATTAAGCAATTTCTGCATCTTCCTAATCGTTCTGTACCATGTTCCAAAAAATAATGGACATTAAAGAATAACATTAAATTTAGGATTGCACACCAAAAATTAAATAATGGAACAAGTACACAAGTAGACTAAGTTTATTAGTGATTACAATAAGATATTATTAGTTACACGCATCATACATTACCTGTATTATTCACCATGTATAATTATTCAAAACTAAAAAATAAAATCAATCAATAAGTCCATTAAACCCCCAGAGAAACCTTTTAAGTGTCATCTTTTACATTTATATATACTCAAAATAAAAGGTTATGCTCAATTACTATATACCCATTAACTAATATTATTCAAAACTAGAAGCTTTAGGGTCCTGAGATGTCCTCACAATACTCTGTACCATTTTTGAAGATATTGGTAACACTGCTCTAGGAATTAAACTTTAGTTTTTTTTTGTTTTTTATATTTGTCTCTGAACAAACACTATCTCTTATTGAGATGTAGATCATTTCAGTCCTCGACCTTTATGTTTATGCTGGCAATGTCTTTAAAAAGAAGACAAATATAATGAAATGGCCATAAATGTAATGTGTTGTTCAGAACTACTGGGTTTTTCTCAATGATACGCTCTTTTTCAATTGATGCCATAGTTCTATCAATACATTTATATTATTTGGGAAAGCCCAATGAATGGATGTAAATTGAGTGGGCAGAATTTTAACCTTGTAACTTCTAAAGAAATCTGGACTAGACCAGAAGCTCAAAGTCAATCAGAATCAGCAAGTTTGTAACAAGCGTGTGATTTGCATTTAAGGGGCCACTATAATGGTACAGTTTAGTTACATTTTGAGTAGTAAAAATAAGTATATTGATTGCGAATAATAATTAGTTGATATTTTTCTGTAAACTTATCTGGTTTTCCACAATCTTTAGGATGGAGCGCCTAATATTTTACAAACGGTTTCAGAGTGTTGGGCATAAAAACTTGCAGCTGGTTATTTGCTGCACCAATTTGGAGAATAAGGAAAAGGTGGAGATAAGGAAAAGGGGAGAAATGGGAGATGAGGAGATGGAGAAGATGAGGAGAAGGTGGAGATGGGGTAGGGGGGGAATGAGAGATGAGGAGATGGGGAAAGGGTGATGAGGAGATGGGGAAAGGGTGATGAGGAGATGGGGAAAGGGTGATGAGGAGATGGGGAAAGGGAGATGAGAAGAAGGGGGAATGGGAAGAGGAGATAAGGAGAAGGAGAGATAAGGAGAAGGGGGGGTGGGAGATGAGGAGATGGGGGAGAAGGGAAATGGTGTGCCAAGATGCCATGGGGAGCTTAAATGCATTGTATATATATATATATATATATATATATATATATATATATATATATATATGTATATATATGTATATATATATATATATATATATATATATATATGTATGTGTGTGTGTGTATACACAGTATCTCACAAAAGTACACCCCTCACATTTATTTATTTTTTTCATGTGACAACACTGAAGAGATGACACTCTGCTACAATATAAAGTAGTAAGTGTACAGCCTGTATAACAGTGTACATTTGCTGTCCCCTCAAAATAACTCAACACACAGCCATTAATGTCTAAACTGTTGGCAACAAAAGTGAGTACACCCCTAAGCGGAAATGCCTAAATTGGGCCCAAAGTGTCAATATTTTTTGTGGCCACCATTATTTTCCAGCACTACCTTAACCCTCATGGGCATGGAGTTCGCCAGAGCTTAACAGGTTGCCACTGGAGTCCTATTTACATAGTTACATAGTTACATAGTAATTAAGGTTGAAAAAAGACTTTCAGTCCATCAAGTTCAACCTGTTAAGATCTCCTCTGATCTGCAATATGCGGATTAGTTATTAATTAAATTATTGATTAAATAATTATTAATAGTATAGTATTGGAGAATGAATAAAGAGTTAGTCCATCAAGTTCAACCTTTTTAGATCTCTATTGATCTTTTTAATTTGGACTATTTATTATTATTGTTAATTGTTAAATATTGTTGATTGATCCAGAGGAAGGCAAACATAAAAAAAAACCCCATTGAAACTTTGCCAATTGTCTCATAAGGGGAAAAAAAAGCAAAATTCCTTCCTGACCCCAGAAACTGGCGATCAAATTTCTCCCTGGATCAATATTCCTTGCTAGTTATCTAGGATAGCCTTGAATGCCCTCTTTATTCAGAAATATATCTAACCCCTTTTTGAAGTTGTCTATCTAATTCGCTGTCACCACCTCCTTTGGTAGAGAATTCCACAGTTTAACCACCCTAACTGTGAAGAACCCTTTTCTTTGTTTAAGTTGAAATCTTTTTTCCTCTAACCTCAACGGATGTCCTCTTGTCAGTTGAAAATCTCTTGCTACAAAAAGTTTGCTTGACAAAGCCTTATATTGACCCTGGATGTATTTAAATAACGTAATCATATCTCCTCTTAGACGCCTTTTTTCTAGCGAAAATAAGTTTAATTTTGCTAGTCTTTCTTCATAACTTAGCCCCTCCATTCCCCTTATTAGTTTTGTAGCCCTTCTCTGTACTTTTTCCAGCTCTAAAATGTCTTTTTTGTGAGGTGGTGCCCAAAATTGTACTCCATATTCCAAATGAGGGCGTACTAGAGATTTGTATAGTGGCAGAATTATATCTTCTTCCCTGGCCTCTATACCCTTCCTAATACATGCTAATATTTTATTTGCCTTTGCAGCCGCTGCTTGGCTTTGAGCGCTGTTACCTAGGTGGTTGTCCACTAGTACTCCCAAATCCCTTTCAATATCTGATACCCCTAGATTTGCTCCATTGAGATTATAGATTGCTTGGCTATTGTTCCTTCCCAAATGCATAACCTTACATTTATTTGTATTAAATCTCATCTGCCATTTAGCCGCCCATTTCTCTAATTTATGCAAATCCTTTTGTAGGGGATTTTATTACCTTGCACAACTTAGTGTCATCAGCAAAAATGGAGACACTACATTCGAGTCCTACTTCAATGTCATTAATAAATATGTTAAAAAGGAGAGGACCCAATACTGAGCCCTGAGGAACCCCACTTATCACATTAGACCAATCGGAGTATGTTCCATTTACAACAACCCTTTGCTTCCTGTCTTTTAGCCAGCTCTCGATCCATGAGCAGATATTTACTGCAATTCCTGTATCCCTTAGTTTGCTCACTAGTCTTCCATGTGGCACTGTATCAAATGCCTTTGAAAAATCTAAAAAGACTACATCCACTGAGTTGCCCTGATCCAAGTTCCTACTAACCTCCTCATAAAAACTAATTAGATTGGTCTGACACGACCTTTCCTTCATAAATCCATGTTGACTGCTACCTATGATCCTGTTCAAATAGACATATTCTAGTATTCTGTCCCTTATTAACCCTTCTAAAAGCTTCCCAACTACAGAAGTGAGGCTCACTGGTCTATAATTCCCCGGATTTGCTCTAGATCCCTTCTTAAATATAGGTATCACCTCTGCTTTTCTCCAGTCATCTGGTAGAGACCCTGTAGTGAGCGAGTCTTTAAAGATTAGATATAATGGTTTGGCTATTGCAGAACCCAGCTCCCTCAGTACCCTTGGATGTATTCCATCAGGACCTGGGGCTTTATTAACATTTATTTTCTCCAACCTCTTTTGTATTTCTTCCTGCGTTAACCAATTATTTAGTGAAGGTAGTGTAGCCCCATTATGTTGCAGTGTCCCAACCACTGGTACCTCCCTTGTGTAAACCGACGAAAAGAACCTATTTAGCTCATCTGCCTTTTCCTGGTCACTAATTATCAGATGGCCTGTGTCACATTGTAATGGTCCTATCGATTCCTTCCTGGCCTTCTTCCCATTAATATATTTATAAAATATTTTAGGGTTAGTCTTACTTTCCATTGCAACTGACTTCTCATTTTCTATTTTAGCCAGTCTAATAGCCCTTTTGCAAGCCTTGTTGATTTCCTTATAGTCACATAAAGATGCCTCTGTTCCCTCCTTCTTGTATAATTTAAATGCATATTTCTTTTTCCTCATGATGATCTTTAAGTCATTGTTAAGCCACATGGGATGTGATTTACTCCTATTTATTTTATTACCACATGGTACATGCTGATGAGTATGTTTATTTAGTAAGGATTTGAATGTTGTCCATTTATTTTCAGTATTCTTCCCTGTAAGTTCTTTGTCCCAGTCTATATGTTGTATTGCTGCCCGTAGACCATTAAAGTTAGCCCTTTTAAAATTTAGAGTTTTTGTTGGCCCCTTACAACTCTGTTTTTTGTATTCAATCTCAAATGAGATTGTTGTGATCACTGTTCCCCAAGGGTTCCCCTATTTTTACATTTGATATTATATCAATATTACTTGTGATGACTAAATCCAAGATGGCCCCATTTCTAGTAGGTTCTTGTATTACCTGGGCTAGATAATGATCCCTGAGTGTACTCAAGAACCTGCTCCCCTTAGCTGAGCTGCTGGTCTCGTTTATCCAGTTTATATCAGGGTAATTAAAGTCTCCCATTATTAGAACTTGCCCATGCTTAGCTGCATTTCCAATCTGTAACAATAATTGTATTTCCTCACTTTCAGCTATATTTGGGGGTTTATAGCATACTCCCACCAATATGCATTTAGAATTAGCTCCTCCACTATTTAGCTCAACCCACAAGGATTCAATGATGCCGTTAGTGCCAGCATTAATATCTTCTCTAACTATAGGCTTAAATTCAGGCTTAACATAAAGACAGATCCCTCCTCCTCTTTTACCATTTCCCCTATCTTTCCTAAATAGGTTATAACCATCCAGATTAACAGTCCAGTCATGAGATTCATCCCACCATGTTTCCGTAATGCCTATTAAGCCCCATTTTTCTTGTACTGCTAATATTTCTAGCTCATCCATTTTCCCAGGCAAACTTCTTGCGTTTGCAATCATACACTTTATGTTGCTATGGCTCTGCTGATGTGAAGTGCCTGCCACTGTATTTGAGGCCCCTATTAATATCTCCCTACTTTCTATTGTAACCCTCCCCCCTTCTCCTCCCCCATGGGTAAATAATTCATCCCTTTCCCTCTCTACCCTATTTACCCCAATACTTCTATATAGTCCCTCCCCCCCACCTACAAGTTTAAAAACTCCCCCAGCCGTTCTACCATCCTATTCCCTAGCACAAAAGCGCCCTCATCCTTAAGGTGCAATCCATCCCTGCTATAGAGATTGTACCCAAGTGAGAAGTCAGCCCAGTGCTCTAAAAACCCAAAACCCTCTGCACTGCACCACTTTTTTAGCCACGCATTAACCTCCCTAAGCTCCTTCTGCCTCCCTTGGCTAGCACGTGGCACTGGTAGTATCTCAGAAAATACTACCTTGGAGGTCCTTGCTTTAAGCTTATTCCCTAATTCTCTAAAATCATTCTTTAGGACGCTCCATCTTCCACTAACTTTGTCATTGGTACCAATGTGTACCAAGACCGCCGGTTCATTACCAGCCCCTCCCAATAATTTATCCACCCGATCCACAACATGCCGAACCCGAGCACCCGGGAGACAGCAAACTGTTCGATTGCTGGGATCTGGGTGACAAATTACCCTGTCTACCTTCCTAATAATAGAGTACCCTACCACCAAAACATGTCTGTTGCTCTGCCTATTCTGCCCTCCCTCTTCTCCAGTAGAGCTGTTCGCCCGGCTGTTAGAGGGAAAAGCTCTATCTGGCATTGCCATTCCTGAATGGACATCGCCAACAGTTTCACTCAATCTGGCAAATCTGTTGTTGTTTGCCAACTCAGAACTGGCCTGCCTCCTCCTGTACCCTCTGATTCCCCTTCTAACTGTAACCCAGCTACCTCCCTGGCCATCCTCACTAGCCCCAGCTCCTCCCTCCATACTAGGCCCAGCTAAACTGTGCTCCGTGAGCACCAACTCCCTTTCCAGTGGAGCAATATCACTAAGTGCTGCAATTCTCCTCTCCAGATCTTCAATTTGAGCTTCCAAAGAGGCAACATGCTCACACCTGTCACAGAGGTATGGACCCTGGATCATCTGTTCCAGTAGTGCATACATTTGACAGGATGTACATTGAATAAGGTTGCCACTGGACTGACTCATAATTATTATTATTGTCTACGAAATTTCAGTGGGAAAAATAAAGAATATAATATAATATATTTATATAAAGTTTTCCTCCTTTGCACTATAAATCTGCCCTCCCTTTTCTTTGAAGGCCCTCCTTTTATTTAAACTCCTAGGCTTTTACTAGAATTGCACTTGATACTGAAAATGTTCGCAAGCTCACAAGTTCCCCTTCTCCGGTTTCTATTAACTTCTGCCTTCTTGCCTGGGCACAATTAGTGCACTCTGCAATTTATCAGCCTTTACTTGTAAGGTAAATCCACTTGTAAACAGGCCCCAAACCAGCTCACAAATCCTTTATCCTAGTTTAACAGTCAAGCCACACCCCTCTCACCTGGGCACACTTAGTGCACTCTGCAATTTATCAGCCTTTACTTGTAAGGTAAATCCACTTGTAAACAGACCCCAAACCAGCTCACAAACCTTTTATACAAGTTTAGCAGTCAAGCCACACCCCTCTCACCTGGGCACAATTAGTGCACTCTGCAGTTTATTAGCCTTTACTTTTTAAGGTAAATCCACTTGTAAACAGCTTATTTCACTCCTCTATAATAATATCACGGAGCTGGTGGATGATAGAGACCTTGCACTCACCCACCTTCCACAGATGCTCAATATGGTTTAGGTCTGGTGACATTCTTGGTCAGTCCATCACCTTTACCTTCAGCTTCTTTAGTAAGGCAGTGGTCATCTTGGAGGTGTGTTTGGGGTCATTATCATGTTGAAATACTGCCCTGCGGCAGTCTCCAAAGGGAGGGGATCATGCTCTTCTTCAGTATGTCACAGTACATGTTAGCATTCACGGTTCCCTCAATGAACTGTAGCTCCCCAGTGCCGGCAGCACTCATGCAGGCCCAGAACATGACACTCCCACCACTAAAAGTATACATCTATACTGAGGAAAGGTAGTATAAATAATACCTAAATGACAGATAAATGGATAAGGCACAAAGAGCACAAAAACACTGATATGAGGTGAAGCCCTCAGTTTGAACGTAAACAGAGAGAGAGTGGAGGCAGCATCTAACATCAGCAGGCAAATGCATATAGGGGGAATCAAAACAACATATTATAGAAAACATATATACACATATAGACATATGTGTATATATGTTTGGTCTGGGACTGCATGAGTGCTGCCGGCACTAGGGAGCTACAGTTCATTGAGGGAACCATGAATGCCAACATGTACTGTCATACTGAAGCAGAGCATAATCCCCTCCCTACGGAGACTGGGAGTGCTGGAAAATAATGGTGGCCACACAAAATATTGACACTTTGGACTAAATTTAGACATTTCTACTTAGGGGTCTACTCACTTTTGTTGCCAACGGTGTAGACATTAATGGCTGTGTGTTTACTTATTTTGAGGGGACAGCAAATTTACACTTATGTAATACAGGCTGTACACTTAATACATTGTAATACATTGTAGCAGAGTGTCATTTCTTCAGTGTTGTCACATGAAAAGATATAAAACATTTACAAAAATGTGAGGGGTGTACTCACTTTTGTGAGATACTGTATATATATATATATATATATATATATATATATATATATATATATATATATAATATGTATGTATATATATATATATATATATATATATATATTATATTAATATGTATTATATATATAAAAATATAAATACACACACACACACACACGTTATACACATATTATATATTAATATATTATAAATATGTAAATATATATATAGTTCTGGAGGGGGGCCCAAGGGGTCAAAACATTCTTTGGTCCTCATCCCTGGGGGGGGGGGGGGCTCTCCATTCACTAGAAAAAAAGATAGAAATTGCTGTTCACCATGTTTTAGAATAGCATGTATGGTGTCTTTCAAGATGAATTAAGATAAGTGGTGGTCACATCACAAATTATAAGCCAAATGAAATGAGAGTTGCAAAGCACCTATGCCAAACTCATCATAAGTAAAGTTCTGAATGTTTAATAGTTTGTGATAAGATGTGTGTTTACATTACTGATATCTTTCAGCATTGACATTCTTTCTGTCATCAAAGAGCTAATAGTGAATAGGACACACTGTTATTGCACGCCTGCATCCTGGCTGTTGGAAAGGTGTTACATTGCAGCTCATGCATTTTATTATTACTGGCTGGTTGCATATATTTTATGAGTTTGTCTGTCATCGAATAGCAGGTGCTTGTAGTTTTTTATTTATTTGTTCTCTCTGGACTTTCACCTTTTCACTCCTCCCTTCGCTGTGAGGAGTCATGTCTTGCACTTTGACTGACGGACTCAGGCCCCATATAGGGTGTAAATGGACTGTAAAAAGGGGAAATAAAGTGGCTGGTGTTGTGGTCTATTGTCAGTAGTTACTGAAAAACATCAGTCTTCTATGGTGCTTAAATTCAAATTGAGATTTTAATATTTGAAGGTTGACAGAGGATACAATTATAGGAAGCAGTATGAGCAGTAACAGTTTAACATGAGACTATTGATGTGGCTCATCTGAAAATTAAGTTGCCATGAACCGAAATAAATTATGATTAAATTATTTACACACACACACACATATATATATATATATATATATATATATAAAAATATAAATAAATATATATATATATATATATATATATATATATATATATATATATATATATATATATATATATATATACACACATACATACATACCCTATGTTCAAATTACCTCACTTAAAGGTATATGTAAGTGAGCTGGGTTATTAATGTGTCTGATAGAGGAGAATTTACAGTGTCTAAAAAAATGTTTGCATTAAAAAATTTCAAAGTAAATAGTTAAACCGTTAGCCTGAGGTTTGCTGAATTTCTTGGTTTTGCAAAGAGTTTTCTCTCAATGTTGACACCCCCTGGGATAATTAGTATAACTTATACAATGTTTCTTTTTCGCCTGGGGATTGTGCAGACATGCTCAGTTAGGACCTGTAGTCTTCCCTACTGTGGGAAGTCACATGATGTCAAACACTTTCCTTTTCTTTAGCCAATCAGCATGCACATGTGCTGCATATTGGATATCTCATACAAAATTAGATATCCAATATGCAAATCTCAGTTGCTGTCGGTGTCTACATCAACCCCAGCACATTTTTCTTTTTCTGCAAAAAACGTTTGCATTTTTTTATGCAAACATTTTTTGCTGGGTGGGTTATGATGCATTCTACAGGATGCATTCATAACCCACCTCACTTTCATATACCTTTAATACTGTTTCACTTAGCACTAGGTTTTCCAGGAACACTTCTACAGCTTTAAACATGGTATGTATGTGTGTGTGTATGTATATATATATATATATATATATATATATATATACATATATATATATATATATACATATATATATATATACATGTATATATATATATATATATATATATATATATATATATATATATATATATATATATATATATACACATAGTCCAAAGGTCATCATAAGTTAAAATTATTTGGTATTTTTTTCAGCTGAGTCTTAATGAACAGTCAGTATGTTCCAAAACCAATCCAAGGAGCACACTGTTTGCAATGAGGTGCTCTTCCCTGTCTCAGCAGAATTTCTTTGATATATTTCCCCTATTGTTTTTGTTGACTGTTCTTGTACACATAAACACACAGAAGTCGTTATTAGAGCTTAAAGAAGCTTGAGGGTCAGTCAACCTTAAGGTCTTTCTGAGCATTTAAGATCAGACTGACCATAGAGGGACTCGCTGGTGATCATTAGGAAGGGAAAAAAATATCTATTTCAAAATAAGTAGAGAAAATAAATCACAAGAGAACTGAATTAAGAGGTGAAACAAATGGTATGTACTGTACAAAAACTTTTACTGAGGATGCTTTTCACATTTACGTGCTGAGCCTATACACGAGCCAAGTAAAAGTAAGCAGTGGATGCAGTCTAGCCTTGGACCTCAGTATGTTCTACAGATAGACCACTATATTATGTAATTGTACATATATAGCCATTCCTATATAGGAATCTCTATACCTTGCATTTATTCTCAAAAAATACATCCTAGGATTGTCCACCTAGGACATCAGATCCCCCTGGAAAGGTAGCTCTGCCTCTCAGGATGAAGATACCACTGTGGTGATTTGTTTCTCTATATAGTTTCTTAATAAACTAAACTTTCCAATGGGCAAAATGTTTTTAGAATAAAAAAAATGAAGAAAAAAAAAATACACCATTTATAGGTTGTAACTTTTAGATGCTACTGTGTTCCATTTTATTCTCTCAGATAATTCTGCTGCTAGTTCCTAAGGAGGGTGTATCCTTATAACTAATAATCTTTGCACTACTTATATCGAAATTACTGCCAGTTGTAGCTGCCACATTTCCATTGTACAAATAGGAACTTCCTGCATAAAGTTTCCACCCACTTCAGGAGGTGGATCAGTAGAAACCAAAATGGTTAAATACCTCATCACAACTATCGTACTATTAAAAATAACTAAGGCATATGCATCTAAGATGTTCCTATATTATTTGCAACCTCCCCCTTTACTTGGAAATATCAAATCTTAATACTTTACTCTATGGGTGAGATGTGTATGAAAGATTGAAGCGAGAATGTGGATTTAAAGACTATTGTATGTTTGTGAAGTCTGTAACCAACTAGCAGTAAGGCCAGCTATGCAAGCCATGAGCATACAAATATTTTTAGAGATAACATTTAATATAGCTAACTCTTATTGTGCCATTGGAGACTTCCATCTTGGACTGCTAGCCTGCTATAGCTTGAGGATGAGAATTATGCTACCGGAGTGAGCTCTTCTATTTAGCTCTATTGTAAAGTGTTTATTCAGTCTTTCAACAAAACTGAAGATTAGTTTAGCTGTAAATGTCCAGTAATTCAAATGAATAGTATTGAAGTATACAGTAATAATTTGCACTGGAAAATATTTATTAGGAGTGATGAGCTTATGAGAACTGGATAGATATCATATCCACAGTCCACAGTCCATCCCAGTCCTCCTAGGTCTCTAATCCTTTCAGGTACAAATGCAAATGGCTGCTATCATTTAATTGAATTGAGTGCTATAGTTAAAAAATAAAGTTTGCAATCACTCAATTCTTTGAGCTTCAGTGAATATGACGAGTCTTTCTTCTCTTAAATATTTCCTTGCAAATAGAAGGTTGTATAGACCTCAGAGCTTAATCAAAGACAGCATGTAGGTAAAGAAAGGAGAAATATCTGAGCCAAAGGAATATGGGAGTGAACCAGAATAGAGAAATAGATCAGTGGGTTCAGAAAGAATAGATCATACAGAGAGAAAACAATTAGTAAAAGGTGGAAGAAATTTGGGTATAAAAAGCACAGAAAGAGCAGAGGGTAATCGACGAAAGAAAATGCATGGGGGGATGGGCTCATAAATACTGTAACATTTGGACTCCCAGGAAATGCGTGGCTAAGGACTAGCGTAGGAGAAAGACCAGCTCCCGATCAAAGGCTTCAAGATTGTTTTTCCAGTGAATAAGGTCAAAATGAATATATCAATTATATATAAATGCAGTGAGTGAGGCCCTTCTATTAATAAAGCCCACTTCTATAATGGTGGAGAAGAAGTGTAAGCTTTGCAGCGTGAGGAGCTGTCCTTCCGCATCCGACTTGCAGCGGGGTATTCCCCTGGGGACTGGGCGATTGTTACAGCTCGAGTGCTGCATGAAGGATATGCCAGAGAGAGCGACCAGAGGTGAGCTCGGGGTGTAAAGCGGCTGAAAATCTATAGAGCCCATTATCCCAATTACTTATATGTGGTGTGAAGCCACTTCACAAAAGTTGGATAGACAGACAGCGCAGACATAGTGCAGATACGACACAATAGAGAGGCGAAGGAGGCAGAGAGCACTGGTGAGTAATGGAGGCGGCTGAAATCTTCTACCATAAGCCTGGCACAGTCGGAAGATTAAATGTTGTTCCTGGAGGAGTGGTTGGAGCAGGACCAGAGTGGACAAGGGAACCGGATTAAGAAATATATAGCCAGAGTGCCGGCGCTCCTAACAACCCCAGGAGCTGCATAATTTGGAAGTGGGGCTCCGTAGGTATAACTCGTGCTGAAAGGCAAAGTGTAAGTTTGCAAAGAAGTAAAAATAGACTTCAGTGAACTTTATGCTGTGGAGAAAGTGAGGATATCTTATCCAAAAGTCTCGCATCCAGGTTTATGCTCATGGTTAACAAGAGGTGAGGCCTACACTGCATAGCCTATGCCACATATAGTACGGTCTCTGACTTTTCTATCAAGCTGGTCAAGGCATACGATCGACCAAATGTTCTGAGAGGAGACTGTATAAGCCTTTGCATCATTGTATATATTTAAACTTTGTGAATCTCCTATTTTGTCAACATATGGAGAAGACCCTCAGAAGTTGACTTTAGACTGGAAAAAAACATTATCTGTTTTTTGCCAAGCAGTTTACTACTATAGTGTGGTTGAAGATAAAACGACATACAAGACAATTTAAAGGGACATTTTGCCAGCAACTGCGGACCTCGCAAAATTTACTGAGTTACGAAACAAAAATACGAGACGCGTTGCGACCGATTACGACCTCGCAAAAACGCCTGAAACCTGCGCACATATAAACATTAAAAACACAATAAAAACACAACAAATACATAAAAAGCTTACCTACAGCAAGGGGGGGCACCCAGGACCTCAATTTAACTCCAAATAAAAGAGTTTAGACACCCGAAAATCCCCTAAGCGAGAGAAAAAATGGCCGCCAAACAAAACGAAAACGAGGCTAAAGGACCCGAAACACACAAAACACCACCAAACACCTACGGATTTTCCGAAAACAAGGACGCTAAGTCAGCCACAGCCGCATACCACACATTAGGCGCCATTTTAGAACAATAACTTATACAATCCGGAAGTACACAGCTACCCTAACGGATTTGCCTCGCGCACGCACACTATTACACTACACACTGCACACATTCATGATGCAACAGCAGCTCCACAGCACATTAAAACAGATTGCTAGCTCTTCAACACAATGCTTCCTGCATATATTACTTCACAATAGGTAAAGTATATTAATTTCTTATTTTATTAATTATTCATTGCCATACCCAAAAAAAAGACCAACGCTGCTCATAGCTCACAAACAACCACGGGCCTCGCAACAAACAACCACGGGCCAAAGGCGCTCATTGCGAACCAGGCGCTGAGCGCCGAAAGCGCTCAGTGCGAGGCTCACAATGAGCGCCGAAGGATCTTAAAACACCAACAAAATTTATTTTGCATGCAAACAACATTACCTGCCTTACAATCTTATTGTCGTCATTTTTTGACAGGCAAGTCGCTAGTATTATTATATAGTTTAGTAGAAAGTAGATGGAATTAAGAGGTTAAACACAAAGAAAACATATTTTAAAATAAGGCCTTAGTTAGACAAGGAAATAAATTAAGTTTCCCTGAAATAAGACACTTGGATAACAGTAACTCCTTTAAACTTGTAAATTGTTCTTACTGATAACCTTATTAAGACTAGCTCCAAAATTCCATTGTGGGAGGAGGAATTAAAGGACTTTCAATTAGGTCAAGAATATGCACTAGTGCAGTAGAAGGAGTATACGAAAAAAGATATATAACCATTTTAAATTGGAGCTATGCATAAACACGTAGCTTGTAAATGTCATCTTAGCGATATTTGCATGCGAAGATGCATCTTAACTTGGCTCGCAGCCGACTTTGTGTGTTAACACGCAGGACGTCCGAGAATAGGCTACGTGGAGAGCTACGTTGAACTTTGCGCTTGTAAATCCTTTGAGCTTTGTAACCACTAATTGGTTAATTCAGCTATTAAAATGCTACGTGGTCACTCACGAGCATGCATGCAAATGGAGCCCAGAGGCCAAAGTGTGCTCTAGAGCACCCGCAAAAGGGGGTTAAGTAGAAAACGTAGCACTTCTAATGTACATAAAATCACTCTACTGTACATTTATTATAAGGGAAAGCGATGTTAGGTCATATAATTAATAGCACAACATTCTCAAGCCCTCAAATCGACCGAGAAAAATACTTTATTTCATGATTATTTTTTGTGTTATATCGATCCCTGCATTCAATGTGTTACGACATATACTGTAACTCGCATGTAATAGAATATCATATTTACTGCTTTATTAATATTGCATTATTCCTGGCCTGTTGGACCGATCACAAACTGGATTTGAAGCAAGTAGGACTTGGAAATCTACCCTCCCCTTTTTCAGTGACGTAATGCTTACGATCTCTCTTTACATTGGCTCCATCTGAATCCGTAACTACGAGATTGCTTAATTATTTGCGTGCGACCACGCACATCCCACGGCCGCAAATTGTTTTACGAAATAGCGTCTCTTGCTCGTAGCTCGCAGCCCTTTCTAATTTAATAGCGACGTAACTCGGACAAATTTGAAGCAAGCAGCCCTTACAAGCAAAACGTTGGACTTACGAGGCTGGAATGTAATATGGCCCATAGAGACCCTCTGACAATATTATTTGTGTTTAAAGTTGAAGTTAAGCTGTTGGGCTAACTGGTAGAGCTCAGAGAGGAAGAACCCCTTTCTAAGGGAAACCTTTAAGAAGATTGGGAATTGAAGAAATCTTATAGGAAGCTAATACAGGCTAAAGTTTGGATACCCAGAAACAATAAAATAGGACAGCAATTCAGTCCAATTGGGGAGGGCAATATAGACTCTACTCAGAAAGAAAATTAATTTTCTATATAATAGCTGGAAAAAGCAGTCTTCAGTAAATATGAAAAAAGAATAGGCTGCAGCTAAAGGAAAGGGAATAGAGAAGGATAAAAAAGCAACTATGAAATCTGCAACACAATTTTTCTCCCCGAAGGATACAGGAAAAGATTCAGGGGCAAATACCTCACAGGTTCATAATGTGTCAGTTCTAGATTTAACAAATGTTTTTTTTAGAACATAATGATTCTGAGAGAATAGACATCCGAAAAACAGTAGCCTCAGAAGATCGAGAGGACACTCTAACTGTTTCAGCTATGAAAATTTTGCTAAATTAATTTAGATCTTCATTAAGAGATGAAATACCTCAAAAAGTTGCTAAAAATACCATTGTTATAGCTGCCCTAGATAAAAAGTCAGAAGAGATAGAAAACAGAGTGGAAACGCTGTGGGCAGAAAAGCAAAGCTTGATACAGAAAATTAAAGCAATGAACAAAGAAATTAATTTATTAAATCATAAAGCTGATGCATTAGAAGATTTTTTTCAAGGATAACTAATCTCAGAATTTGGGGAATTCCAGAAAGTGTAACCCCAACTGAATTGAGAAATTATGTGCTGGGCTTCTTTAAATATTTGGTCAAAGATAAAATGCCAGGACAAAATTTAATAGATAGGATTCATAGAATTCCGCTACCACAGAATTATGAGAGAGATTTACCTAGGCACTATTTTACAACTATTCTACAACTTTAAACAAAAGGAGAGCCTTTAAAAATGTGACCTTAATACTTAGAAAATAAAAAGTTCCATACAGGTTGGGTTTTCCTGTTAAATTGATTGTCTTTAACAACAATAAAAATAAAATTATTAACCCCCCTGAAGAAGGAGAGAATATTTTGAAAGAATGGAATATGGAGGGTGCAGTCAATACTAGCAAGGATACTATGAGTTCATTAAAAGTGAATAAAGCTTAGACTGAGAGACATGGAAAATTGTGATATAACTAATGAAAATGTAAAAAATTGGGGGCTATACTTTGGAAGAAATAATTGTTATAGATATTAAATACATCTTATAGAGCTTTAAGTATGGGGATTATGATTTATATGGGAGAATACAGTATTATAATGATTTTGTCAAGATAAAGGAGTTCATAGAGAGATATGGTAAATTCAATTGCAAAAGGTTGGTGAAATTGTAATTATTAAATTATAAAATGGTTAAATGGATCGAAAGGGGAAAGGAAAGTAAGATATGGGACACTTATATACACTGTGGCATAGCACTCACCTGCTTTTGAGAATGTTTGACATAGAATTATCTCATTTATGCATATCAAACACAAAATTGCATAGAGTAGTTGGATGATTAAAGCTTCACTGGATATAAGGCACATTGAAGATATTTAAATTAATTGATCGAGAATGTAGGAACACATGGGCTGTTAAAATGGGTAAATTCGATTGTAAAAAGGTTGATGAAATGGTAAATTCTAAGGGCCTCATTCTATTAGCGGACGTAAATCGGCCGTAAGGCTGCGATTCCTTGCGGGGGTTCTTGGAACCGGCCGTAAGCTCTGAAATATAAAAACGCAAAAATAAATTCAAGCCTGCACTGTACAGCTCTGTAAATGCTAGGGATCATATTGGGGGACATGAGGACTAAAAGTAACCCACTCTCAAGCTTGCACATCAGCCCAAACCCGAGTTCAAATTAACTGTTTATTTTCCGGCTGCGGCGTGGGCGGGTCTGAGGTGCTCCAAGCACTGTGGACTTTTTACATGGATATTTTACTGATATTAAAAATAAAATATTTTACGGATTTGAGTATAGGATAATTATGTGCTATTTTTTCTAACACCTAAAATCCCTTTATAGTCTTCTCAAAGTGCAGGATGGCTTTATTTGAGCTATTTTATGTGCTTAATTGGTGCTAGCGGGACCTCTTTCCTGCAAGTAAGCAGCGGCTCGTTTTTAGCCTTGCAGAGAGGTTTCCCGTAGCAATTGAATTGCAAATAGGAATTTCTTGCGGCCGTTTTAGATCAAAGGCTTTCCTCCGGCGCGAGCGGCCGCAAGAGATAGCAAGGCGCCGGCCGCAAGCCTGCTGGAGCCCCCGGCCGTAAGGGAATAGAATAGCCGAATAGCTTGCGGCTGGTCCTTGCGGCCCCGCAACGGCTGCGGCCGCTAATAGAATGAGGCCCTAAGTGGCTAAATGGTTTGAAAGGGGAAAGGGAAGAAAGATATGAAACACTTATATACACCGCAGTATAGTACTTACCCGCTTTTGAGAAAGTTTGAAATTGATATATATATAAATGAGATATTCACAACACAAGATTATATAAAGTAGTTGGAGGATTAACGTTTCACTGGATATAAGGAATATTGAATATATGTAAATTAATGGATTAAGAATGTATGAACACAATGGATATAAAAATGGGATATTAAGCACATATATTAATAGAAGTATAAAACTGGGGTGGCGAGTTCTTTTTCATCTCTCAAATTCCAGCTATGCTCCCTCAAGAGGGATTATTACTGTGGGTATGGAAAGATAATTTCTGTGGCCAAACCCTTTCTTATGGGTTTTGAGATTTTAGAGAAAGATATAGACAATACAGGCATTGTATGGATTTGATAGATAAACATTATGTGCTTTTATTAGAACCTCTGGTCTTCCTTAGTCAGGATTCCTCTCTCATTGGACTAGGGAAACTCCCACATGTCAGTAGTTAAAAATGTTCTACAGTATAGAGAGAATATTGAGACACTAGATCTCAACTATGGGTGTGCTTCAGGAGTAAATTTTTTTTGTTTTTTTCTCTGTGTATGTTATGATGTTTTTGTGTATATGTTGAATTTTGTTAATACATTGTGGAGAAGGGAAAGGAGGAGGGAAGGGATTAGATATCTGAATAAAGAACCAAACTTATCAAAATCGATACAGAATAAGATTATATCGGCCTCTTCTAAGACAAAATCTAGAGGAGTGATAATCATGTTTAATAAAAAAGTATCAATTTAGTGGAAGAACTAGTTAAGATAGACAAACAAGGAAGATATATTGTTTGGATCAGTTCAATAAACAATGTCACATATACTTTAGTAAATCTTTATGGTCCAAATCAAAATCAGAATGCATTTCTTAAAAAGATCTTGAGTTCTATAGAAGATATTAAAAAAAGGGCCTACTTGTGATAGCGGGTAACCTAAATATGTGCCATGACCCCGTGTTAGATAGGTAATCAGTTAAAAATGAGATTCAGATAAAGATATTATGAGGAAATCAAACCATTTTAGTAAAACGTTAACCAGATATAACCTGTACAATGGGTGGAGAACGCTCCACCCCTCAGAGCGTGACTATACATTTTATTCTGGTAGACATCAAACTTATACTCAAATTGACTACTTTTTATTAGATAAAAAAACTTTGGTAATGACACATAGGATCATCATTGACACTGTATACAATAATCATTGTATAAAATTATATTTTAATAAGCCAACAGTATCAAACTATATTCCTACATTTAACATTGATCCTATCTTGTTTAAATCTGCCAGAGATAGAAAAAGATTAAAAACAGAAATTGAAAATTACTTTTACTTAAATGAGAAAGTTAATTCTAGGATTTCTTTATGGAATGCTAATAAAGCAGTGATTAGGATGGTCTGCAGCAAGACTTAAAACAAGAGGGGCCTCTTTGAGATATTGTCATATCAAATTATATAACTTACAGAAAGTTGGCACCCGCAAAACAAACAGCAATGACAATATCAGCTTGCCAATAAATCAGGAAGAATGTTAGCAAATTAATTAAAAACGAAAAAAAAGCACTTAAAACAATTGAAAAACTAAAAAACTCAAAAGGACAAGAGAAAATCAACCCTAATGATATGGGCAAATGTTCTGAAGAGTGCTATAGCTTAGAAATTAGAAGACAATTTCAACTTAAGGAAACCATCCAAAGATCAGATTTTTTGTTACCGAAATTATCAGAAGACTAATTGATATCTCTAGAAAAAGAGTTTACAGGAAATTAAATAGAACATGGCATTGGCTCTCTTCAATTGAGTAAAGCAGCTGGCCCTGACGGTTTCCCAAGTATGTAATATAAAATATTTTCATCAGTTCTTGGAGTTCACTTAAAACATTTCTGTAATGAGATTAAATCTAAAGGTTCGGCACCAATAGAAACTGTGGAAGCAGCTATTATTCCTATACCAAAGATAGGGAAGGATCAAGCGGATTATAGGAATTATAGACCGATATCATTGCTTAATTTTGATATAAAAATATACGCAAAAATTCTTGCCACAAGATTGAATCCCTTAATGGTAAACTTGATAAAGATGGACCAGACGGGATTTATAAAGAATAGGCAAGGTGCAGATACTATAAGAAAATGTATAGATATTTTTGCGTTGGTGCAAACCAAGACAATTCCAGCTACTGATAGGGTAAACTGGGGATATCGAGAGTGTGTGCTGCAAAAATATGGATTTGGCATGTTTGGCTCACATGCAATTAAAGCCCTGCATTCAAATGTAACAGCGTATGTATCCAGCAGGGGGTTTCGTTCTAAAAATGTTAGAATTAGCAACGGTACAAGACAAGGCTGCCCCATCTAGCCATTGATATTTATCCTTTTAATAGAACCATTTGCTGAACCAATACAATCTGATGAAAATATTAAAGGCATAGAGACAGATAAACTTGTAAATAAAGTTACTTAGTTACTATTACGTGGTTATAATGATATCTATTCCTATTGAATCATTAAAAGGTTTGTTTGATGTTATTAAGGACTACTAGTGAGATCTCGTATTACATGAGTATTACAAGTTAAATACCTCTAAAACTGAAATAATGACTGTGAGTCTGGAGCCTGAAGTTGAAAAAGTGCTGAGAGAGAGATGCCCGTTAGAGTGGAACCATAATGGATTCACACACCTTGTCATTGAATTTATACCAGATTTGAAAAAAAATTGTGTCATTAAATTTTAAGAGGTTATATAAACATATTCACTCCATATTATCAAGTTGGAGAGGTCTTAACCTTTCCTGGATGGGCAGGATTGCTGCTACTAAAATGGTAGTTCGGCACAAAATTACTTATCTTATGAGAAATATTTCCCTACATATTCCAAAATATATATTGAACAAGCTTCAAAGAAAGACGGACTCTTTCATGCTTAAGGGGAAAACGTCTCAAATTGGGAAGACAACTTTAGATAGAAAATTTACCAGGTGAGGCCTGGCCATTTCAAATCTATTGGATGATTATGAAGCCTCAAACTTAATGCACTTTATGAACAAGTTAGGAAACCAGCATATTGGGATATAGAAAAAGCTCTCTCTAAGGATTTGGAAATTGAAAACATAGTTTAGTATGAGACTTTGGACAAGAAAACTTTGAAGAAGCTTCCCTTGGTAACCCAATCGGCAGCGAGAGCTTGGTATATGTGCCAACGGGGATGGAATTTAGTGTCCTTTCCTTCTCTGATTACACCAATACCTATAATAAAGGATAGATTGTTTCTAACCCAATGTAGTAAATGGGACCATTGGAATATTGCTGTGTAAAAACAACATCAATTACAAATTCTGATTTTGCCTTGACAAATACAAGAATGTTAACGCAATTCAAAATTATGAGTAGAACATGTAATGATATCTCCATGTCAAAATATTATAAGCTTATCGGATCAATGAAGGAGGGCACAACAACTGTAGATATACAAGAATGGGAGAAGGAGCTAGATATAAACAATCCTAAAGATATGTGGTTTAAGGCATTTCCCCAAACAGAAGAATGGGTAAACTGTACCTCATTTAAAGAAATCCATTTTAAATTGTGCCAAAGGTGGTATATTGTTCCCAAATATCTTTTTAGGTTGCGCCCGATATTAACTCTCTCCAGTGTTGCAGAGGCTGTGATAGCCTGGGTATCCACACCCATATGTGGTGGTACTGTGAGAAGATTAAGACCGTGTGTCTGGTATGCTGTTTATATATTTCTAAAATAAATAATCTTGATATTCAAGCAACCCCGGATTTGATCCTTTTTCGTTACCATAAATATTCTGCTAGTCGTGAAATGGTTAATTGTTAAAAAATGGAAGGAATGTATAGCTCCAACTTGGAGATAGATAGAGGAAATAGTCTCTCGTAACAGGCAGATTGAAACAGACTATTCGTATTATGATTCATAAATGGCCAGGAAAACGAAGAGTAAATGGGCCAGTATATCGCTCATAATGAATATAATAGAATTCTTTTCATACCCCCCCCCCCCCTTTTTCCACAAAGGTTACATTTAGGATGGATGTTGTTTTTTGCTGTGCTTTTTATTTTTGTCTTGCACAGGAGATTGTACTTGTATGAGTATGTATTTATATTTTTGTAGAAGAAAGGGGAAAGAAAAAAAAATAAATACAAATAAAACATTCTCTTTTAAATTCTTAAAAAAATAAAAAAAATAAGCAGTTTATTGTGGAGTGGGCATAATTCCTAATACATCCAATTATTACGAGAGAGGAGATTGTAATGTGTGCACAGATTTATATAATGTTTTAGGAGGCTTTAATGATACTGTGCTGCTATAAAGTATCGTACCTTTAAGGATTAAAAGGACACGGAAGCTAACAAAATTTTTTTTTACTGTAACATTTTAAAGTTTCTAATTCACATTAACCAGGTAAAATACTTGTAAAGTATGCACTAATAATTTTTGTTAACAATTCTATTTATCTTTTAAGAAATCTGTCAATTTCAATAATATCAGTGACAGGAACACTAGTGTGGAAGATGAAAACCTCACCTAGCACCCTGCATAGCAGGAACAAGCCTTTTCATCTTGTTTCAGAGTAGCAAATCAGTAATCAATATAAAAAGCAAGCTAATCCTTTGTAAAATCACTGCTCCAGTGATTTAAGAGTTTGCTCAATCTGCACAGTTAATCCCTCTTCATCTGTTTGAGGCCTTTATTTATTCTAACCACTTATAATGCAAACTATGCCAGATTAATACATCTCCGCATGCTACATGTGTCTTGACAGTTCACACTGCCTATTGATGTCAAGGTAATCCTTGTAAACAGTGCCCTCCACTTATGGCAGACTTCACATCAACGCCGTTACAAACAAGCACACTGTGAGCTTTACAGGTTACAATAACATATATACCTTACACTCAATACACACATAGATGCTAAATCATTCATCTGATGATGACTATGGATTTTTACTTATTTTTTATTAATTTTTCAATGTAAATGCTTAAACATTGTTTTATATAGCAACAAAGACTGAGGTTGTTTTTTTTAACATGACATATTTAAACTACTCATTTAATTGGAATGACATAAATCGTTTATTAAGAACATGGAGAGCATCAGATCTTGTACATATTTTGTTTCAAGAGTTTTCAAAGTGATTTTGTGGTGAGTAAAATTCCACTCTAAGATACATTATCTGCCGGATTAGAAGAAAAAAATTAAAAGATCTAAAATGTGCCTTCAGTCTCCATTACTCACTCCCTTCCTTTCACTAAGCCATTTTATACTTATCTTATGACAAAGTACATACAGAATTTGACTTTAGTCTTTCTTAAAGGAATGTCCAAGTTTCATGGATTAATATATTTCTGCACTCAAAAAACAGCTTATGTAGCACATCTCATAAAATTTGTATTTTTATTAATAACTAAAAATCCCTCTAATGATTATGTTGACACCCCCATGGGTGTCTACACAGGCCCCTGATCACCACCCAGTAAGCATGCAGCATTAGGGCATCAATTTTAACCCATTTTTCACCTGCTGTTTTTTACTCGGCCAATAGGAGAGCAGTGAAGTCAGCCCCCAAGTCACTGCTGGGATTAGACACCCTGCCTGCTGCTTCTCGTCTGTACTGTGTGCTGTGCTGCTGCCATACCACCTAACATAGTGCCTACATATCCCAGTCTGCTTTGCAGCACAAACAAGAACCCCAGAGTTTAATTCAAATGTTTCAGCTAACATGACTGGCCAAAACAAATTATGCTAATTTAGCCTTGGTTTGGAGGAGGTGTTAACCCTAATTTTCAACTGTCAGAAATTACAAGACATTTTGCTAACTTTAAGGTAAGTGTTTAAATATTTATTTTTGGTATTTTTTCATAAACTATTAATTCCCCTCTATCAGATGCACTCATAATCCAGGAAACTTAGATATGCCTTTAATCTTTTATCAGTTTACCTTTTTGGGAGTTATTAGAAATAAAAATAACATGACACAGCAACAGATAAAGATGTCCTCAACCAGAAATTGAACATCCAAAAGGTGAAATAAAATTTTTTGTTGGGGACTTCATTGAAAAGTCACAGCAAATCATAGCAGGTATGTATAGTTCCCAGGGGTGTTCTGCGCATGAAAGGCACTTAGTCATAAGTCAACATGATGACAGTTATATTATAAAGTCGATTATCATGTTCAGGGGTTGACAAAAATATCTAACAACTGGAATGTATAGGACTGTTTCTAGTGTGGAAGGAAACCCTTCATATAGATACATTATACGTAGCAAAATAGTGAGGCGCCAGAAGAATAAATTGTAGAACCTCTCTCTCTTGGGCTTCCAGAAAATTTGTGATCATGAAGACAATTTAAAGGATTTACTTTGTTTTTCTATGCATACATTTACATTTTTAAAACATTTTCCTTATCATAACATTTAACTTTAGGTTAAAAAAAATCTTTAGAATATGCTGATGGACTGGCAAGCATTGTGACTTACCTCCCCATTACATTTATATGTATGGGCTCTACCAGCTAATCAGTTTAATAATTTTGACAGGAAGTTAGTAGGTACACTGGAAATCCACAGATTGTCAACCATTTCTAATTAATGCTTTAATTAGCAAAAGGGCCACTGTACAGTTTAATGCCCGCCAGCAGTGACATGCAGAAGAGTTTAGGGTTAGAGTAGTGGCATTATTATTTTACATAGTAAAGTAGTGGCATGCTGTGCGCACCACTATTTTACTATGTAAAGCTTATCATCTGCCACTACCACTACCCTAACCCCTAAATCGAACAATCACCATTAAAGAAAACTGAACAAAGTCTCATTGAGCATCCGTCGCCCCACCTACTGGATGCTGTACGCCATTGTTGGCGGGGATGAAAGAGGAAAGATCCTGCTTTTATTGGGGGGGGGGGGGGGAAATAACACTGGAGGTATCCATGATACAAGGGTAGAAGATGTTTGTGAGAGCTGTGTGATTATTATTTCCTGATGCAATCAGTCTGCTTCTCGGCCGGTTGGGGAAGGGGTGTGGTGTCAATTTCAAAATGATCCGACTAACTAACCTGGCCTTCTGCCCTCTTATTTCTCTTTATTAGAGTTAAAGTTAAATAGTTAAAAAATAATTTTGTCTTTGTAATATATCCATTTATGTCATTAGAAAAAAGAAATCTAAAACAACCCTGTATTGTCATTTACCTTCTTAAATATATATATACACTAGCGACTTGGCCATCAAAAATGACAGCAACAAAATTTGAAGCCATGGCAATGCTGTTTGCCACACAATGTAAGGCTTTTGCTCCTCTGAGGACCTTCGGCACTCATTACGAGCCCTGCGCTGAGTGCCTTCGGCGCTCATTGCGAGCCCCTCCCCTCGTATACTTCAAGTTTTCTGCTTTGCAACGATCACCTTCTGCGCTCATCTCGAAGACAGATATATAAGTACAGTGTAAAATATAGCATTTTTTTAGTACAGTGTAAACTATTCATTTTTTGGAGGTCTCAGTGCATAATAAAGTGATTTAAAAATGTAACTGCTTTGAGAGTCCTATCGCTGTCAGCCAATGAGCAGTAATACATATATAGAAGTGTATTGTAAAATGTAAATGTTTGTTAGTACAGTGGAAAGGATTAATTTTTTTTGTAACCACTAATTAATAATTATTAAATTTATGTACGTAAATAATTAATAAATGAATGGATTAGAAAGTGTGAAGCATTTATGAATTCATTAAGTAAGGGCAGTGTAAAATATGATATTTGGCTTTTTTTATTTTTTATAAAAAAAATGTAATAATGATTAATTAATTAATTAATTAATAAATGAATATACTTTACCTATTTCTATTTAATATGCATCAATCAATATTGTGAAGAACTAACAATCTCTTTGGATTTTCCTGCAGCATACAATGTACAGTTGGACTGTTGATCACCTGAGGAAAAGGTGTCTGCAATGTGCCAAGTGTGCAGTGTAAATAGGCTGCGTGAGGGAGGATAAACCGTTTGTTTAGGCGACTAAAGCTCCATTTTAGAATCGTAATGTTATTAGTTGCAAGTTAGTGTTGTAAGATGGCGGCTTTTTCATCCGTTGTAATGGTATATTTTTTATATACTACGTTCCTTGCTAACTCATACATGCCTGGCGCTGATTTGCGTGCTTCGGTATCCTTTAGCCTCGTTTTCATTTTTTTTTCCGACATTTTTTTCCAAAAAATTGGTTGAAGTTTGCGTGCAACCTCACTCCCAGGCGTCCTGGCGTCCCCCCTGTACTGTGTGTGAGTGTGTTTTTATTTTATTTTTATTGTTTTTCGTTTTTTCCGATTTTCGCGGTTTGAACGTTAAATTCGTATTTTTGCGATGCCGTTTTTGTGCCCCCTGAGATTCCGAGGTCGGAATTTTTTTTTCTAAGTCACGCTTTCCTCAACAACTGCTTGCAGCCTAAGGAAGTCCCGCATTTCTTAACTGCTTGCAGGCTAAGTCCCGCGTGCTTCAATGCCTCAACGGCTCGCTTCGCAAGGCTCACAGTAGCACCTTCGGTGCTCATTTCAGTCTAAGTCCGGGTGTTTCAATACCTCAACTGCTCGCCTCGCTTTGCGAGGCTCGCAGGGTGATGAGCGCCAAAGTACTCGGAGCTCGGAAGGCTTCCATGGCTCGCAAGTGTAACGACAAATCGCAGTTTGACAATTATAATATGTGATATATATGCATAAGTATATATTAAAGAACCAATATGGTCCCCTATTTTCTCTATGGTATTTTAAGTAACTACACATTATAATGGGAAAATGCTTTTAGAACTGAAAAACAAATAAATCCAGCCTTTATTTTTTCCCTTTTCCATCTAAGTATTCTTTACTGTAGTGTTCTATTTTCATTACTGAGCTGCTTCTTTCTTCTGCTCTTTCAGGAGAGTGTGTCCTTGAAAACTAGTGAGCCTTACCCTAAGCCTAATGAAACACAGGCAGTTTTGTCCTCCATGTTTCCATGGAAAATAGAAGCTTCTTCTGCATTAAATGTTTTATTCCATCTGAGAAAGTACATCATCAAAAACCAAAATGGTAGCTTCCAATGCAGCATAACTGTATATAAAAAGGAAATAAATGAAAGGCACCTTACTTTCTAAAAACAGTTTACCCATTTCTAGCGCAGTTCATCAAAAATGAAAATTTTAAATATAGGATTATGTGATACCTTAAATAATGGTTTTGTACAAAGTGATCCTTCTATGTCTATATTAAAGTTCTTGTATTTTTTTAGACTCAGGTGAAGTGTAATAAGCCACCTTTTAATGACATGTCTAATCAATATGTAATAATATCATAAACTGGTAAATATGGTAATAAAGATAGATAAATCTGAACTTAAATGTATCTGCAACAAATATGTAACAGAAATTATCAAAAAGTAGAAAAATGTGGAACAAATATATAGCCCGTTAAAATACTGCATTCTACATTAGTCACCATTGTTATGACTAGCGACTCGCACGTCAAAAAAATGACAGCAATAAGATTGTAAGGCAGGTAATGTTGTTTGTTTGCGACATTAATTTTGTTGGTGTTCCAAGATCCTTCGGCGCTCATTGCGAGCCTCGCACTGTGCGCCTTCGTCGCTCATTGTGAGGCTGTTGGTTGTTTGTGTGCTATGAGCAGCGTTGGCGTTTTTTTTTTGTATGCCAATGATATAATTTATGAAATAATAAATGAATATACCGTACTTTACCTATTTTGAAGTAATAAATGCAGGAAGTATTGTGCAGAAGAGCTGACAATCTGTTTTCATGTTGCTGCAGCATACAATGTGTGTTTTCAGTGCTGTGGAGCTGCTGTGTACTTCTGCATTGTGTAAGTTAGTGTAGTAAAATGGTGCCTAATGTGTATTACGCGACTGTGTCTGATTTTGCGTCCTTGTTATTGGACCTCTTCCTTTTTTTCGTAAAATCCGTGTTTGTTTTGTGTTGTTTTGCGTGTTTAGGGTCATGTAGCGTCGTTTTCGTTTTTTTTCGTCGGCCCTTGCTTTGTGAGGGCCACAGCGTTAGGAACAACTTTTGACAACCCGCACTGATGACAACTATATATGTGATTTGCTGCCTATAAACTAAATAATCCTACTATATTTTTGTCAAAGTTCTAAACATGAGGTTTCAATTTACCTAAATTTACATAAACTGAACTTCCCTGGCTTGCCTCTTAATGAGGAAAGGCTCTATAAAGCTATAAATGGGAACCAATAGAATCTCTCGCTTAGGGGATTTTCAAGTGGCTAAACTCTGGAAGTTGGCCGTAAATTGATGTGTAACGTCACTTCCAGACGTCCTGGGTATACCCCTTGGTGTGTGTGATATTTTTTTTCTTTTTTGTTTTTTTCGCTGTGCGCGGTTCGGCCGTTAAGTTCGCATTTTTGCGTCTCGTATTTTTTTTTTTATGTAAGTCGCGGTTTCGTTTTGTAAGTGTTAAGGGCCATATTTTTTTTCATGCAATTTTTTCAAAGTGCTGCGGGTCTCGCAGTGTGAATTGTGTATTTTAGATTTCTGTTGATGTGTAGTCCCGTGGGATGTAGGTATGATGGTAAAGTTGTGCAGGTTGTAGGGATGAGTGCCTATGGCGCTCATCTACACCAGAGCAGTGAGCCCCTTTGGCGCTCCCTGCCTAAGTCGTAAGGGGTCGCAGGGATAAGAGCCTACGGAGCTCATCTCTACTAGCGCAAGGAATGCCTTTGGTGCTCCTTGCCTAGCCTTAACTGCGGCCCTCGCTTCTGCACGCGTTACCAACGGATTTTGGCAAGCCCGGCTGCTGAGAACTATATATGTGATGATATATGGTGTTTGTGAATTACATGTGTTGTTCAGTCATGTCCAATTCTTTGTGACCTCATAGACCATAACACACCATGCTGATCCACTTGGTATTCATGGCAGAGATACTGGAGTGGGTAGCCAGTTCCTTAGCCAGTGGGCCATAGCATACAGCTCCTGGTATTCCTTGATGGTCTTCCATCTAAGTACTGACCAGGCCCAATCCTGCATGGCTTCAGGGTGGTGTGACTTCTTGATTCTCTGACTGGAATTGAATCCAGATCACAGTGTTGCAAGCACAGAATCCTAACCACTGGACCACCAGGGAACCCATTCTAAATTATAATGATATCAGGAGATAAAGAACCATTGCATTAAACAGCATTTCCCTTAAGATTGAATACAAATCCTAGCAAATGTAGTTTCTACCCACAGCCCTTTGCCAGAAAGAAAAAAACATTCAATAAAGAACCACTTTTATTCTCAGAAGTCTTTATATAGTTAGAAGAGATTGCAGAATTGTATGGAGCATTCTCCCAGTGAAGATAAAAGACTACATCCCAGGTAAGAGTAATCTAAGGCACCTGCTGTATGCAGAAATAAACAACATGCCTTGCAAAACAATTCACCCCCCTTGGCATTTTTTGTGTTTTGTTGCCTCACAACCTGGAATTAACATGGATTGTTTGAGGATTTGCATCATTTAATTTACAGAACATGACCACAACTTCCAAGAGGTTCTTTTTTATCGTGAAGCAAACAACAAATTAGACAAAATACCAGAAAAAGTCAATGTGCATAACTATTCACCCCCCTAAAGTCAATACTTTGTAGAGCCACCTTTTGCGGCAATCACAGCTCCAAGTCGCTTTGGATAAGTCTCTATGAGCTTGCTACATCTTACCACTGGCAGTTTTGCCCATTCCTCCTTGCAAAACTGCTCCAGCTCCTTCAAGTTGGATAGTTTGCGCTTGTGAACAGCAATCTTTAAGTCTGACCACATATTTTCTATTGGCTTGAGGTCTGGGCTTTGACTAGGCCATTCCAACACATTTACATGTTTCCCTTAAACCACTCAAGTGTTGCTTTAGCAGTGTGTTTGGGGTCATTGTCCTGCTGGAAGGTGAACCTACGTCCTAGCCTCAAATCACGCAGAGAGTGGTACAGGTTTTGCTCAAGAATATCCCTGTATTTAGCACCATCCATCTTTCCCTCAACTCTGAAAAAACATCCCCGAAGTATGATGCTGCCACCACCATGTTTCACTGTGGGGATGGTTTTCTTTGGGTGATGTGATGTGTTGGGTTTGTGCCAGACATAGCGTTTTCTTTGATGGCCGAAAAGTTAAATTTTAGTCTCATCAGACCAGAGCACCTTCCTCCATACATTTTGGGAGTCTCCCACATGCCTTTTCGCAAACTCAAAACATGCCGTTTTCTTTTTTGCTGATAGTAATGGCTTTCTTCTGGCCACTCTGCCAACTCTATGGAGCGTACGACTTATTGTCGTCCTATGTACAGATACTCCAGTCTCTGCTGTGGAACTCTGCAGCTCCTCCAGGGTTACCTTAGGTCTCTGTGCTGCCTCTCTGATTAATGCCCTCCTTGCCCGGTTCGTGAGTTTTGGTGGGTGGCCGTCTCTTGACTTGGCTGTTGTGCCATGTTCTTTCCATTTGGTTATGATAGATTTGATGATGCTCCTGGGGATCATCAAAGATTTGGATTTTTTTTTTTTATATAACTTAACCCTGCCCTTTACTTCTCAACAACATTGTCCATTACTTGTTTGGAGAGTTCCTTGGTCTTCATGGCAGTATTTGGTTAGTGGTGCCTCTTGCTTAGGTGTTGCAGCCTCTTGGGCCTTTCAAAAAAGGTGTGTATATGTAATGACAGATCATGTGACACATAGATTGCACACAGGTGGACATCATTTTACTAATTATGTGACTTCTGAAGGTAATTGGTTGCACCAGAGCTTTTTATGGGCTTCATAACAAAGGGGGTGAATACATACGCACATGACAATTTTCTGTTTTATATTTCTAAAAAAATGTTTTATGTATATATTTTTCTCATTTCACTTCACCAACTTAGACTATTGTGTTCTGATCCATCACATTAAATTCGGATTAACAAAACATTGAACTTAAGGCTGTAATGTAACAAAATAGGTAAAAAGTCAAGGGGGTGAATACTTTTGCAAGGCACTGTATTTAAATATTGTTAAGATCCTGTGCCTTGCAGTACAATAATAAATTAGTGATATTTTGGGACTTTCTTACTTTGTTTCGATCAATTAAGCAATACCTATTAATTTCTGAAAGAAACAGGACTACATTTAGTTTAACTGACAATTTATGCAAGATATTTTTGTGCAATATATGCTATTCAATGGAAAGGCAAAAAAATAATGTCACCATGAAGCTCAATTTTTTTTGCTTTTCTGTTGAATGACAGAAGTTTAAAACAATATTGCAATTCAACTGAGTTCTCAAAGAATAATGTAATATAAACAAAATTCAATAAAATATACTGTAAGTGCTCAATGTAAAGAAAATAACAAAACATCTGATAACGGTTATATGTTCAATATTTGTTTGACACATTTTTTTATTTACTATTAATGACAATTATTATTAATTAATTACTATTATATTCAAATGAAAGCATATTTTGAACCTCCTATGTGTCATTTTCATAATAACAAATAAAATAAAAAATTGAAGAATATATGAAGGAAAAATAGCTGCTTAATAATATCAAATGATTTAAATGCACACAAAAGAATCCCTGTATTAAGCTGTATAAAAAGGTACATAATATTGCAATAGAATTTGTGATTTTTATTGGAATGTACTTTTCAGTCTTGTTGTCCTCATTAGTGCTACAAATGGTAAAACAACACATAAATAAATGGGAGATGCCAGAACAACTAACATAGAAAGCAATATTGATGTGAATAGCCTTATCATGCATCAAGTATAATTAGAACAATATTTATCTTAATGCTGTTTTCATAAAAGGGATTATTTAATTGGTAGGGACAGCAATGGCATTTTGAGTCATTGATTGCTAACTGGAAGCAAAGAGCAATAAAGAATGCCTTGCACATATAAAATATGCTTGTACTTTAGTTGAACTTCGAACATTGGATAGCCTCAAAGTAACTCTTGAAAGTATAACAAGAACATTTCATTCCTATTGATAAAGAAAACTTTTTTTCAATAAAAAAGCAGCAGATTACATCTCTATCACGTATTTTTTTTGATTTACACTACAGCACCTGCTTTTGCAAAGTACACTTATTGAGGTATGACTCCAAATGATATAGTAACATTGACTATATTTGAATGAACTTAAACCAAATAGAAACAATTAGTACATTCTGCAATGCATTTTTATAAAGGCTATATATTTTTTTTGTTAATAACACAACAATTTAATTAGTACATTAAACAAACATAATAGAGGTCCAAAAATGAATGCCAGTACTGTTCTAGTCCATATGGGTGGCCTGATATGTATTAACTCATTGATTACAGAGATCGATTTAACCCGAAATAAAACATTAGAATAGATCTCGACGATTTGCGGGCTTGAGAGTGTTGTACAATTAATTCTAAAGTCTATCATCCCTGTTATTTACAGTGCAGGATTGATTTTTTTTTGCATTTACAGTGATACGGACAGGTGTTTAACCCCCTTGCGGGTCTTCCTTACGACTCGTAGGATTTTCTCCTTCATTTGCCGTTTACGGGGGTGTGAAAACATTAGCGGGCTTGGGAAAATTGAGCAATTGAATAGCGTTTTGTGATTTTAGCCTTGCAAAAGTGAAAGATCAAACACGTCTGGAGGCTGTAAGTTATGGGTTTAACCATCGTCATTTTCTGTAACTCAAAAGCTGATCGGAGCCCGCATAAAGAAGCCGAATTGAATAGCAAATTAGCCTGCGACCTCACTTACGGGCTCCCGGATCGCCCGAAAGCTTAACTGAATATGGCCACTGGTCATCAGAAATGGATCAACAATTGCTTGTTAATACTAATTACTCTGTGTCAAAGACACTGAGAGAGGAGTGTTTGTACTATCTCTCAGAATAAATAACTGTCAGAGCAGTGGTGCAGTTATCTGAATTGCACTAGACAGGTAACTTTATTATGTTATAAGTTTCAAGGTGTACATATTAAGCAATTCATAAAAAAACAGTTTAAGTTCATTAATAGTAAATGGGCCAAGGACATATCATCTTTCCTATTGTGCATCTAAAATAAAGTGTTTTAAATATTTCTCAAGTGCTTTATCCACTACTGATCTAGAATGTACTGATCTTATTTGCAGCACAAGAAGGAACTGACTGGTAAAGTTTAGTCTGGGGGCAATTACCTTCTACCAGTACATGATCCAGGGGCCCTGGCCATTATTATTTTAGCATTGTAATGACCCATTATCAGCTACCCCAGCACCAATAGCCTTCAAGCCCTTGACCAGAGCCATAGATTTGCAAGCACTGTTCTATATATATATATATATATATATATATATATATATATTACAGTAAACTCACGATTATCCGGCACCTATGGGGACTCCCTATTGCCGGATAAGTGTAAATGCCGGTTAATCGGGAGTCTGGGAAAAAAAGGTGTAAATGACCCTTAAATCCCTCAAAATGCCTTTAAAAATGCATTAGCACCTAAACTAGGCCATTTTGGCCCAGAAAAAATAAAGAGAAAACAAGTTATTCTTTTTTTCTGCAGTCTCCAACTGCTGGATAGTGCCGGTTTAACGAGAGTTTTACGCAAATGGGTAATTGATGCCGGTGCCGGTTGCTTGAGAGTCCCGGTTAGTTGAGTGCCGGATAATCAGGATTTTACTGTACTGAGAAAAAAAGCTCACCAGACAGGTCACGATTTAGCGAAACACTGTGTGAATACATAGGTGAAGCAATTTGAGCCTCCATCGTCAGGTTGAATACTAGTTGCGTAAACTGGGGATGTTTCACCCAAATCATGGTCTGTCTGGTGGGTCTTGAGGAGAGGTTTGCGAACCATAGCTATAGGTCATAGTAATGGGAGCATTCAAGGTTATATATTTCTAATATGAAGTGTAATGTGGTACTCTGTCTTGTATGACAAATATCTGAAGATAAATACATTTAGAAGTTCATTTCCACCAAAGTTGAGCCTTGCTATGACAATGTGGCATCTTTAGTGAGTTTATGCAATGTGAGATTTTAAAATAACATTTAACATTGAAGGACATGAGACTGTTACTGGCTGATTATACTAGACTAACTTGACAATGTTTAATACACAAGTGCTCTTCCTGACCCCAGAGGGGTGACTCCTCTTACTTGGTTATCATTACATCCTACTGTTTATATTATCCAAAGTAAGCTTCAAAAGTGAAGGAAATAAACAATGTTTCAGGATGTAGCTTACCACCCCTTTCATAGATACATATGATAAAATCCCAACATTCATCATCTAGGTTTATTTTCTGTAGACAGCACAACCTGACAAGCTGAAAGTTATATGTTTGTTTTGGTATGTAGAACAATGAGCATGTGCAAGCCTCTATTCTTTAAGGCATATGGAATTAATCCATACTGCTCTTATCAAACAGAGCACTGAAAACTAAAAGGGATTTTTAAGTGTTTTAAATAAATGGATATTTCTCTGATTTAGAAGTGTTTTTCAATCACCCTTCAGCCTCCTTCAGTCAGCAAATTCTGCAAAGACTAGAAATCACAAGGACCCTGCAAATGGCAATACATTCTGCTTGCTGCAACCAAAAATGGCAGCTTAATCCTTTGGGTTCTTTAGGCATTCTAAAACTAAAAGAACCTAAAAAACATAACAGCAGCAAGTCTTCTTTTCAGGCCTGGGACCTTTCCTGTTGGGTGGCCCGCTAGTAGTGGCAGCGGCAGTGGTGGCGATTGGCCGCTAGATGGTGCTGCTGAGATTTTACTGAATTTCATCTCAATTTCATAGGGTTAGGGTACGGGTTAGGGTTAGGATAACAGTTTAAGGTTCAAAATTGTTTAAATTGTTGACAGCACCATCTAGCGCCCCTTTCGCCGTGTTGCTACTGACACTGCTGCTGGCCACCTAAAAGGAAAGATTCCAGGCCTTCAAGAGGTTCCAGAATAAAAGGTATATGTAAGTGTCCTGGGTTTCAAATATTTCAGAATATGGAGACCAGACCAAGTATTGATAAATTTAAACTTTTAATTCCCCCCGATTTGTACATCCAGCATTGCCTATGTAGACACCGAGTACTATCCAAAAAGCTCCCAATAAGTGCAGCACATTTCAGTATGGGTTTTAACCCATTTTTTCCCACCTAGTGCCTGCACAGTTTTATTTACCAGTTGTGTGAGAGAGAGACCTTCATCCCTAACACCCTCAGCCCTTCCCAAGACTCCCCAGGTCCATTCAAATGAAATTATTTTTAGGCGGATAAGAAAATCAGGGTGAGAGACCCCAACTTCTTTTTTCTGGGTTTCTGCTCTATTTTACTTTACATTCAACAATTCTTGTGGTGCAAGACAGCTTCTGGCCTACTCAAGGTAAATAAACAATTTGAAAGCCATAAAAGCTAACACTGCAGCATTTTAAAGAAAGATTTTTAAATAAAAAATATTTGACACATTTTCTACTTGATTTTGATTGCTCTACATGATGGTGCAAGGCAGTTTTAATGTTTTCAGTGGCACTTTAAATGATGAACCTATTGCTATATCTAAAAAGCTATAATCAAAATCAAAATATCTAGGAGAAATGTATTATCCCCTGCTGCACATGGAAATGTATTCATCATGGTATATCTGAAGACAATTGGGATGCTGTAATCCAATAAACATGACATGGGGTCACATAATCTATGACCAACAATATTTACTGACATTGCCAATGAAAGAACAAAATCCTCTGCAAAATCAGCCAAAGTGTGCACTTAAAATATTGATAAACTGATAGATAATTCACCAGTGCGGAAGTATGAGGTTGGAGCATCATTACTTCAGAAAAGTAAAATATCATATGATGTATGGCCTAACAGATTTACAGAGATTCTCCACTTAACCTTAGCACTACACCAAGTTTGTACCAGCAAAAGACAGCTTTAAAATGGCGCACAATTCACCACAATGCTCCAGTCCTACATATCACCATTTAAATCCAATCCTACAGCTGGTTTGATTTAATTTGAACCATGTTTAGAACCAACTTACCATTGAAAGCAAAAACATCATAATTACATAAATAGACTAACGAGACAATGAACTAGTGGACTTTATTTATACACCCTATATAATGTAATAGTTATGCTCATCTATGGGTCCAATTTTGTAGATTTCACATAATAGAATTTAGTAATTACAAATGAAGAAAAGCAGTCCACACCGAGCATTATCATACTGATTTAAGAAGAAAATGCATATGTGCCCAGGTAAAGAACGTTATCTGGTATCCGTGGGAGGGGCCTTCTCCCAACAATCGGGGTAGCGATAAGAACCATGTCCCTCCAGCTATGGAATGCCCTATTGGACAAGTGGAATAACACAGCGAAGGGTAGCCGAGAAATGCAGGGTGCTACCGGACATCCGGCCTGCTCAGAGGGCCAGATGAGTCTTTGCTCGAAAGCAAGGACTGCTGATTCACCCGGGAAAAGCAGCAATTGTGGATGATGTCGCAGAGAGGAGTGCCGAACTGCTGGTAACCCCGGGATCAGCAGCGACTCTGGGAGTAGGCTACTGGAGGGAAAGAGTATTAGGCGGTGAAAAGACATTAGCGACAATAGACGAGAGGGCTAGTGTAGTACGTAGGAGAAGGAGTGGTGCAGTGGAGCCTAGCGAAGGCTGATGTGGCTTGCGAATGTGGTTAAACCTAGGAAATGGTCTATGAAAGCGTGATTGAGGCGGTGGCTAGTGAAAGCGAATACAGGATTTATGGAGAAATCTGAAGTGGTGCCCAAAGAGGTCCGAGTAGAGATTATAAGGAGAGTAGACATTTAGTAGATCTGAGCCAGAAATCACACGAATAAGGTGTAGGGAAGCCGAAGTGCTACCTTGGACGTGGACAAGGGCATAGACAAGTAGGTTCAGGCCCAGATCTAGAGTAGGAAAGCATAGGGAAGTCAGTATAACTTACCTTGAGATGTACCATTGCTCTCCAGCAATGAAAGTGCCCTCTCGGCCAAGAAAAGGAGCCAGAAACTGTACGGCAGGTGGCTCTGCATAGTAACTAGGTGACAGAAGTGGTGCCCGGAGAAGGCTGATAGGAAAGCATAAGGAGGGTAGAAATTTAGCAGACTTGGGTGAGAAACCCCGTGAATGGGGCATAGGGAAGCCGAAGTGCTACCTTGGACGTGGACAAGGGCATAGACAAGTAGGTTCAGGCCCAGATCTGTAGTAGGAATGCGTAAGAAAGTCAGGATAACTTACCTCGAGAGGAACCATCACTCTCAAGCAATGAAAGTGCCCTTTCGGGCAAGCAAAGTGGTTACGAGGAGATAGGCACAGATGCTGAAGGCAGGAAATATAGAAGCTGTAAGGCAAAGCAGTTACGAGGAGATATGCACAGATCCTGAAATGAAAGAGCTGAAAATGTTGGAGAGATCAAATAAACAATGAACAGGCATAGGTAGATGACAGAGCTGAGAAGCAAACTGCAGAACGTAGAGTCAGAATTAGCAGAGGTGCAAACAGCTCAAGTGAGAGATCTGAAAAGGCCAAAAACGAACAGCGCAGCAGACAGGAGTAGCAGTAGTACCCTGCAGGATACAGCGCCAAATCTGGAAGTGCTTATGAAGCTGCAGAGAGCCCCGCCTAAGGAAGAGGCGGGGCTAGAGAGGGACCCGAGCACACACACACACACACATATATATATATATATATATATATATATATATATATATATATATATATATAGGCACTCCGTCTTCAGCGAGGGTGCTGAAGTCGCACTGATGTATGGGCGCCGACAATTGGGCAGCACACAAATGTGCGCCGGGTTAGAACCGCCCACGCGAAATAGCCCGCCCCTACAAGCTTCACTTCTCTGTCCCACTGTATCTGTCACTGGCAGCTCTATTAGAGAGACCACATCTTCTACCGGCTTGTTCTCTCCTCTCTGTCTCCCTCCTCCCATCCACATTTATTACTTACCCCATTCCACGGGCAATAGTGAGCCTTGACATCTGCGCTTGGCATCTGTGAGCTCTCTGGGTGTTACTGCTCCTCACCAGGCCTGGCCACAGACCATACCATAGTCGGGCGGACTATTGCCCGTGGGATGGGCTAAGTAATAAATGTGGATGGGAGGAGGGAGAGATGTGTGACAGAGAGGAGAGAACAAGCGAGTAGAAGAAGGGAGAGAGAACAGGCAGGGGTACAGGCAAGGTACAGAGGTTTTAGTATAGGGGTTTAAGGGGTCTCTCTAATAGAGCTGCCAGTGCCAGATACCGGGGGAGAGAGAAGAGAAGCTGGGAGGGGCGCCCTATTGCGCGTGCGCACTTCTAGCCCAGTTCACATTTGGTGGTGCCCAATTTTTGGCGCCCATATGTTGGTCCGACTTCAGCACAAAAATTAAAAAAATATATACATGTATCCTTTAGATTATAAGTTTGCGAGTTTTCAGTATTGTAAGGTGCTTGGAAACAAGCACTATATGCATTTTATTTTAACCTCAAAAACAGAGCCCTCCATTCTTTTATATGTCAATTATGTTTTTGCTATGGACCTAATCCTTGTACAGCTCTATGGAAAAGGTTGGACTTTACAAATAACGGATTATATATATATATACTAGCGAATTGCACGTCAAAAAATGACGGCAATGAAATTGTAAGGTAGCTAATGCTGTTTAGTGTGTAATAATGAAATATATAATACATTACTAAATGAATATACTTAACCTATTTTAAAGCATTGTGTGGAAGAGCTGTCAATGTGTTTTGATGTTGCTGCAGCATTAGTGGTGTGGAGCTGCTGTGTAAGCGTGCTGAATGTGTGCAGTGTAACACTGTGCGTGAGCGAGACCAAACCGTTAGCGTAGTCGTGTACCTCCGCATTGGCGTAAAATGGCGAGTAATGTGTGGTATACGTCTGTATCGGAATATCCGTAGGTGTTTAGTGGTGTTTTGCGAGTTTCTTGTGGTGTTTTGCGAGTTTAGAGTGCTGTAGCCTCGTTTTCGTTTTGTTCGGCGGCCATTTTTTCTGTCGCTTAGATTTTTTTTTAGTCTCTAAACGGTTTTATTTCGGTTAAAATCGAGGTGTACGTTGTATTTTTGAGGTCCTGGGTGCTCCCTCTTGGTGTAGGTAAGGTTTTTATGTATGTGCTGTGTGTATGTATTGTGTTTTACATTTTGTAATGTTCGCGAGTTGCGTCCGAGTGTTGCGAGGCCGTAATGTGTGTGAACGTGTGTCGTATGTTGTTTGCGAGTGTCGTAATGTGTGTGTCGTGCTGTTTGGTTTGCGATGTAAAGTTTGCGAGGTCCTCAGGTGCTGGCATGGAGCGCCTACGGCCACTGCCCTCGCTTCGCTTCTCCAGTGGGCTACAGCATACAGCTCCTGGTATTCCTAGGGTCTCCCATCCAAGTATTCACCAGGCCCAACCCTGCTCGGCTCCAGGGTGGTGTGACCTCTTGGTTCCCTGACTGGAATCAATACCAGGTCACATTGGTGAAAGCAACAAATCCAAAACACTGGACCACCAGGGAACCATTGCTCATTAGTAGCTTAGTATAAATCATTTGTCTCTGTCAAGACGTTTTTGCTCCAAATGTATAAAATGCTGTTTATCAAACTTTTTGTTTTAGATAGGAAAACAATATCTTAAGCTCTTAAGGTTTTGTAATGTTTACAATGTGTAAACTGAGGTTATTTTAAATATGATTTCCAATTAAGTTCTTATTCAATTTATATATTGCTGTATGTATACCATGTCAAGTACATAATTAAATGATACATATTTTACAAATGAATATTAAAAAAGCAAAGCTCTCCTTTGGTTTATTACCATAGACTTACATTGATATACCTATCCTATTAGTTTGCGTCCTCCTAATCCTCTATCCTGTCTTTTTTCTCTCCTTTGCTTTCTTTCGTCACTGCTCTCTTTAATCTCAACTCCAGGGGCCAAATTCAATTGCCCACTTCGTAAATTAATACACACTTAAAATCACTCTTAATATTGCTACATATTCGGCAAATATTACATATTGACACTAATGAATTCTTAAGTCAAAATAATGCATATAAACATGTATTAAAAAAAAAAAAAAATATTCAAGGCATTTGCAAGTAGTTAATAGAATATGGCTCCATATCTTCTACTTGCTCTGTTGTTTTTTCTTTTATGCTCAGGCTACGCAAGCCCAGTCCTAGCTGATTCTCCATTGCCCCTAAATTGGACTCCCTAAACTTGTGCCTTGGCCTAAGCATAAACACATCACTTATAACAAAACATAACAGCAAGTTTTCCATTCATAACTTTACAAAGTGACATTGCCAGCAGTCATGTTCTGTCCTGAACAGGAGCAGAACAGATTGCTGCCTTAATGTTATGTCATATAATTAATTTACTTTAGAGCCTAAAAGCTAATTGATTTGTTTATCTAGTCTGTATCTTTTACCTCCGTAGAAATCTAGAAGAATGGCACAAGTCATGACATTAAGCAGATCAAAATGTTCCGCAATAAAAAAAAAGTATGTCTCCTTAATATTAAACCAGATTTTCCTTTTAAAAAGTACTTAAAATAATATCTGACATTTTTTTTTAATTTAATTTGTACCTCAGGCTGGTGTTTATCTATTATATTCCCCCAAATTATACATTTCTCTTAGTTTTCAGCATAATATATTGACACACTACATTATAATTGTATGTCTGTATTTACCTAATGAGTTATTTTATCAGCAAATATTATATCCTTCCATGCAGCCAAATAGCACAACTTAACCATCTGTCATCTGGCCAGGATTCAGCAAGTGCACTCCCAGAGTTTTGGTTCTAATTGTGTTTAATGCTGCACTAATTATTTCAATTGGGAATAATTTTGTACAGTCAAAGTTGACTCATTTTATAAACTGGAAGCTCCTCAGCTATAAATTGGCAGGTATCATCCTTCATTTCTCCTAAGCGTTGTGCCAAAGGGGAATAAGTATATGGTTGCTCTGTGACCAAATGTCACGTGCTGGGCAGAAACATTGATCCTGGCTATTAATCACTCTGCAAGCCCTCCCAGTAATCAAAGGGCACAGCTGCAATGATATATAACCAGTGTCAGAGCAGAGAGCCCTTTACAAGACTGCATGCCTACCAGCTGATTTCCAGTATGTTCTACAGCATGCACACTAGCCAGACCAAAATGCCCAGGCTAATTAATCACCACATCTAACCGTTCATACTATCATTAAACACCTTTATTGGCTGAATTACCAGAGGAGTCGTAGCCCCTAATTACCTAGGTCTGAAAGCCTGCTCACCTGGATACAAAGTGCTGCCTATTACCTGCGGTCTAGCAGCATGCCCTTTCATTCTCTCCTCAATAAAATGTGTACTGACCCAGCAATGAACCTGCGTCTAGGAGAAAATTGGATACGGTTGTGACTGATCTCAGAGCTGGCTCATATCAACTGATCAAGACAGAAGCACAACGCAACAATATCAACCTGTCCAAATCTAATAAGACTTAAAGGCCTTGCACTCCATGGCGGCAAAGCACACAAGCGTTCCCAACAGTGCTGACATTCTGGTATTTGTTGGGTCCTCCCACAAACACGCTAACAAAGAAGTGCACACAAAATAGCACAAAAACCTGTTATCGGCTGACCTTTCACTGCATTAGGCACAGAAATGCATTGCTAATACCTCTGCTTTTACACATTAAATTACTCAAGAATCTGTGTAATAATATGAAATGACAATGCTAAATTTATATCAATTAAATTAATAAAATAACAATTACATTTTGTACTATTTTTAGCTCTTAAATGAACATTAAGATGTTACTAATGTCTAGCCTCCCATTTAGTAATGGTTACCGTCAGCAATATTCAGTGATTATTATGGGACCATATTTTTATATGTGTGGTTTCATATAAGAAATTATGGTCAAGTTATTTCAAACACATTCATAAATATCATATTTATAGTCGCAGCTTGAAACCAGTTCACACCATAAAAATCACACTGGATGGCTAATTGCAGAGGGACTGACCAGCTCTCCTCAGTAGTTTTTTATAAAATAGGTTTTTTAAACTGTGTTTCTTTCCTTCCGCTCATTAGCTGGTGAACAGAAGAGTGAAGAAAACATTATTTTTTTCTTGCTATATAGTATAACAAGGGAGGCCTTTGGTTCATCATCCCTTTTGGTTAAACCAAGATCCATTGTTTAAATTACACATCTTAAAATATTTGGAAAGATAATATGTGTACAAATGTATTAAAGACTAGTAAATTGCCCGTAAAAAATTACGGTATAATTTAGAATTTCCTTCCCCATCCTCCCTTGTGTCTCTCCCCCCTTCCCTGGGTCTCTTCCGCCCTTCCCTCCCCTGTGTCTCCCCCATCTCCCCTGTGTCTCTTCCCCCACCTCTCTCCTCCCCTGTGTCTCTTGCCCCCTTTCCCCTCCCCTGTGTCTCTTCCCCCCCCCTGTGTCTTTCCCCTTACCTGTGTCTTCCTCCCCCCTCTTCCCTCCCATGTCATCCTCCACCCTCTCCAGTCCCCTGTGTCTTCCTCCCCCCTCCACCTCTTCCCTTTGTCTTCTTCCCCTCTCCCCTGTGTCTTCCTCCCCCTCTTCTCTCCCGCCCCCTGTGTCTTCCTCCCCCCTCCTCCTCTGTAGCTCAAATGGCACATGAACGGCTCTGCCGCGCAATGCGCGCAACTCTGTACAAACTTAGGAAGTACTGGTAAGTGTGTACGCTCCCATGGAGCATTACACACTTACCAGAATTATTATAGTTGATAACAGATACAAATTTGTATAGAATACATTTTAGAATGTTATCATAGTTACATAATTACATAGTAATTAAGGTTGAAAAAAAGACTTTCAGTCCATCAAGATCAACCTTTTAAGATCTCCTCTGATCTGCAATATGCAGATTAGTTATTAATTAGGTGTTAATTAATTATTAATAGTATAGTATTTGATGTGGAATAAAGACTGTTATTCCATCAAGTTCGACCTTTTAAGATCTCCTCTGATCTGCAATATGCAGATTAGTTATTAATTAGGTGTTAATTAATTATTAATAGTATAGTATTTGAGGTGGAATAAAGACTGTTAGTCCATCAAGTTCAACCTTTTTAGATCTCTCTTGATCTTTTTAATATGTGGACTATTTGTTATTAATTCTTATTTGATCCAGAGGAAGGCAAAAAAAAAAAAAAACATTGAAACGTTGCCAATTGTCTCATAAGGGATAAAAAAGCAAAATTCCTTCCGAACCCCAGAAACTATCGATCAAATTTCTCCCTGTATCAATATTCCTTTGCTAGTTATCTAGGATAGCCTTGAATGTCCTCTTTATTCAAAAATATATCTAACACCTTTTTGAAGTTATCGAATTCGCTTTCACCACCTCCTTATCATAAGTTTCATAATAAATACAAATACAGAAAAGTTCTCCACCAATTGATACCTAATTATATTCTCAAGGTCAAAGGCATAGGTAACCAAGAAACAACTCCTATCACAATGATTCAACAAGGCGGAGTGTTCAAGCTCAGCAAGTTGCCAAAGTTGAATTAAAGAGACATGTATTTCTCTAGGAATATAATATACCCATCTCTTTACTTGAGAGTACTTTTTTTTGTTAAGGAGTAATTAAAAGTTATGTTTTCTAACTAGTTTGCCCCTTCTGCAGCTCATGAAGACAGTGTACTTCTAAGTCCAAGGGTTGCACTGTCTCATAGTAATCAATCAGTGGCAACATTCTGCAACGTGCTACTTGAAAGAAGTCACTGACAGGCTAATTTTAAACACTGCACTTTATGAGCATGTATATTGATGAGCTACATGGGCTACTGAGGGCAGACCCAAACAGGTACAAATTGAATGATTTTAGGCAGAAAAAAATAGAGCTTTTAAACACTTCTTAAAAAAATAAAGTACATAAAAAGTAATCAGATACATAAGTATATTATATTCTTAGAGAAATCCAGAAAACTTCCATGTCCCTTTACTTGTAACGCCACCATTGTTTATAATGTATTTTTATTATAACATAAAATTATTTCACAAACTGTGACATTGCAACTTAATGACTATTATATACACCAGCAATTTTCAGAGTAAATGTAACAATTTAATTGCAGAATGTAAAAAATTACACAACGTGAGAAATGGAAAACTTTTTCTGCAAGAAAGCAAATAAGTGAATGTCTGATCTTTCCTATTATTCTTAAAATGATGTACCAGATTTCACCTGATACTGATCAGTCACAGGATAAATTAGTCCAGTGTAGTATGGAATAAATGTTTTCAATAAGAATGAACTAAAAATAGAATAATCCGTTCCCAGCCCGAATCTGATCACTAAATAAATAACAATTAAACCAGAACTTTACTGAGGAGCGATGATGGCGGAAGCTGAAAAGGAGGATAGGAATTAATGTTTGCTTCATTGTACCATCAGGTCATTCAAATTCTGGTGATCAATGTCTTTTTTTTGTCCCCTTCCTGACAATACACTAGCACTCGATTTAGCAAAGAACTTGTCCAATGTTATCCATTTTTTTATGTTGTGACTAATATTGGGTTTTTGAATGAATATAGGAGCATTGTTTGCCTAAAAAATTTACTACTATTGGATTTGATAAATATAGGGGTGAATGAATATAGAGGTTCCACTGTGTTTATTTTTATATCAGAGTGTCTTAATCAAATAAGGTTTGTGAAAAGTCAAAAATAACATTTTAACACATATGTAAATGTGTATTATTTTTGCCATTTTTGTTCTACTGAAGGATAGATCAGAATAGTTAACAAAGTACAAAGAGAGTGATTGAATGCACTCACAGGAATTGTTTACTTATTGATTGTGAACATAAGGCAGACTAACCAACATTTCAATATTGATTTCAGGGTCATGGTACATATTAAAATGATAGCTTACTAGTTAACATAATTTGAAATTGTCAAACCAAAGTTCAGTGAACAGCAATAAGATTTTTCTTTTGGCTCTCTACATTTCAAGGCGACTCTGATTCATTCTCACTCTACATGTGAACTCAAATTACTTACTAGACAGTTATATAATTCTACACCAATCTACAAGATGTGGCATAAATGTAGGAAAGGATGAGGGCATAATCAAATATATATTATAATGATCTATCATATCCATCATGCTTCATCTGTGTACATCTGAATTTAACGTATAGTACTTGATAAATAAAATAACATAAATAACATAGAAAATTAGATATAAACAGGACACAAAAGCACAGATTTTCTTGCATCTGAATGAGGATCTGTAATAGTGTGTATAAGTAATAAATATATTATTTAATATGTTGAATTGTTCTCGGGGTCCTGTTCATGTCAGTCAGTGAGCAATGACAGAAAATCATGAGTCATGCATTTCAGTCAATGAAATTGAAATTTGCAAGAAATGCACCTACGTTTTTAGAGGTTTATTTCCCCCTAACATAAGAAAGCGGCATGTTTTCTGAGGGCAAATGGGGGCAATTATTTCAACTTTTGAAACCAATGATCTGATACACAACCATTACACATTTAGAAAGATAATTATATATCTCTCTTTCTCTTGACTCCTATTTATTAGCAATATAAATAATTTGCAGAGCAATCATTGTGATTGAGAATGTATGCAATAAGTATTTATGTGCTTTAAAAACATTTACAATTAGCTCCCAAGAAAATTATAAACAATTTAACAGTTTAATTGACGTTTGCGGAGAAATACAATAATCCGTTGACCTTTTGGCACAGAGGTAATTAAGGAAAAAAAAATATTTGAGGTATCTCAGCCATTATATCTTAGCCTAGCCTCCAACAAATGGCATATATATAAAATATATATATATATATATATATATATATATATATATATATATATATATATATTATCATTTATTTGTAACGTGCCAACATATTCCGTAACGATAAATATAAATAAATATATATATTTTTTTTCTTGCATTAAACCAGTATTTTCCATTTTTATAAGATATTAGGTATGAAATAGTTAAATACAACTGACCGATAACTTGGCAATTTCATTTAGAGACCATACACAGGTCTTAGTCATAACATAATATGTATTTTCACTCATCCCCAAGACCATAATTTGCCCTTTGCGCTTAACATTATAAATTAAGTATTTCTTGCACATCTAGATTGACGTACCATAACATGTTTGATAAGTCTTGATCACGTGTGTTATAGCTTATTGGACATAATATATAAATAAAATATAATTGCTAGATGGATTATTTTCATTGTATTATGTAAACAAATATAAAAGGCTGTGTCTGGTAATTTTTCTGTTAGTAGCAGTCCAGTGAGTTGGTGGCAGCCATGTTGGTTTGCTACTAACCCACATCTTTTCTAAATAAACTCTAAAATTACCAGAGGACTCTGTTTTGTTATCATGGCTGTTTTCTGAGTATGTGAGTATGGGTATTTTCTACAACAACACCTTTTCTGTACATCTTAAAGCAATTGCAGTAAGAATTTACTCCATTAGAGCTTGATCTCCTTGGAATCAAACTCACTGTATATACAAATCATGAAGTTCTACCAAGATCCCGAAACTATAAAAAACAGTAAGTAACAAGTATATATATATATATATATATATATATATATATATATATATATATATATATATATACATATATACACACACACACACACATATATACATATATATAGAGAGAGAGTAAATAAATAGTACATCTGTGTTCACATTTGGATGTCTAAAACAAGTTAAAAAACCTGTTTCCAGCTCAGAATTCCAAGAAATACAGTTATTACACTGCATTCTGGGAAGCGGAGCAGGGACACGCAAATGTGCCCACAAATACCTCACTCTTCAATCCATAAACCATTTCAAACATGGCTTACTTTAAGCTTATGCCCGCTGCATTACACAGCTTTTATGCAAAGCAAAGGTTGGATTATACACAAGCTGAGAATCCCATCCATGTACAGCTGTTTCAAGCTTACTGGCTATCACCAGTGTGGAGCGGGAACTCAGCTTGTGTTGTGGAAATTATGAGTAGGTAGTTCACCACAACAATTATTTATAATATGGTGGGCAAAAGAGCGATAGAAGCCCTCCACCGTACAGTAGTACAGTAAATAAATAGTACATCTGTGATCACATTTGAATGTCTAAAACAAGTTAAATAACCTGCTTCCAGCTCAGAGTTCCGAGGAAAAAACAGTTATTACACTGCACTCTGGGAATCATTATTTTTTCCTTTACAGTGGCTTGTGACCAGTTTTAGTAATGTACAGATAATTATTAGGTTTTTGCGTTTTAATTTTGGGGTATTGCTGCATCATATAAATATAGTTAAAATATATATTTATTATAGAAATTAGAAAAGCAAAATTGGTCATGACTATGGCAATTTGCAAATTAAGTTGTATTCAATGTTTATATGAATACATTACTTTTCTTTACCCATTTCTTTTTTCCATAATAGAAATGGATTGTGACATGCACCATTCAACCAAAATAGGTGTGAATTAACACATCTATAAACAGGTAATGAAGTGTCTTTCTGCACTATTGTGTGTTTCAGACAAAATGTGCAGTGCAAGCATGTGTACTTAATGGGTGGGAAAAAGCGTAGGTTTTGTGTTAAACATTCTTTCACATTGTGCTCCAGATACTTTTCTTTAACCTTCCACTAAAAACAAACATGATTTAGCACATATTTCATTACTATCTACCTGAAAGAAAAAATCCTGAAGTGTCAGTGAACCGTACAAAGTAAAATATGTTCATAATCAAAGAGACTTTTTTGCACAATACCAAACAATGCAACCAAATACTGCACTTGTGATTCATAATGCTAAGAAAATCCATCCGAGAACTTCTACACAAATGGTTTACTCTTAAGTGAGGGGAAAAACATAGACAAATAATCTCAATATGAGTTGAAAGTGTATTTGCTGCTTTTAAGATTTACTGAAGTATAGTGCTTTATAACAATTAACTCATTTTGCAAAAGGCAATGTTTTAGCAATCTGGGGAAATGATATCATTAAACAGAATGCTACATTTAACTGAAAGGATTTCTTTTGAAGAAAGAAAGAAGATGATGCTGAAATGGCATGTTAAAACGGCACAGATTAAGAAATTAAAAGACTGAAATGGGTATATCAAGTTCTGAAGGATGCATCAACAAAATTAAAGCTCATTTCTTCTTTAGAACATACATTTTAGAAAGAATTATGTCCCAGAGACAATTTTATACTGTTGAAATACTCTTCCCACTCCATTATGGAGCTTGCATTGCTACTAAAACCAATATATTTATTTAGCTTTATTCTATTATAGCGTACTTATAATGTTAAGCTATCAGTCAAAGATATGTTTTTTTTGTACTAAACTTTACTAAACCAATAGATTATAAATGGATTACTGTGGTAAAGTATTGTTATCATAAATGATATATATATATATATATATATATATATATATATATATATATATATATATATATATATATAGAGAGAGAGAGAGAGAGAGAGAGAGAGAGAGAGAGAGAGAGAGAGAGAGAGAGAGAGAGAGAGAGAGAGAGAGAGAGAGAGAGAGAGAGAGAGAGAGAGAGAGAGAGAGAGAGATTTAAGTAGAGGCTTGTTCAGTAATGTAGATATGCAATTAATCACCATATCAACTTTTATATATATACTAGAGAATTGCTCGTCAAAAAATGACGGCAATGAAATTGTAAGTTAGCTAATGCCGTTTTGTGTATAATAACGAAATATATAATACATTAATAAATTAATATACTTTACCTATTTTGAAGCATTGTGTGGAAGAGCTGGCAATCTGTTTTGATGTTGCTGCAGCATTAGTGGTGTGGAGCTGCTGTGTAAGCGTGATGAAAGTGTGCAGTGTAATAGTGTGCGTGCGCAAGAGCAAACCGTTAGCGTAGTTGTGTACTTCCGCATTGTCGTAAAATGGCGGGTAATGTGTGGTATGCGTCTTAGAGGAATATCCGTAGGTGTTTTGCGAGTTTCTTGTGGTGTTTTGCGTGTTTAGAGTGCTGTAGCCTCATTTTCTTCGGCGGCCATTTTTTCTCTTGCTTTGAGAATTTTTTAGTCTTATTTTGAGTTAAATGAAGGTGTAAGTTGTTTTTTTGAGGTCCTGGATGCCCCCTCTTGCTGTAGGTAAGCTTTTTATGTATGTGTTGTGTGTATTTATTGTGTTTTGAATTTTTTCATGTTCGCAGGTTGCGTTTGATTTTTGCGAGGTCGTAATGAGTGGTAACGTGTCTCGTATGTTGTTTGCGTTGCGCCATAAAGTTTGCGAGGGTCGCAGTTGCTGGCAAGGAGCGCATTCGCGAGGGTGAGCAACGGCTCTGGCTGGCTCGCCTGCTCACAACGATATATGTGATAGAATATATATATATATATATATATATATATATATATATATATATATATATGTTATTAAATAAGCTTTCAAGAGGTCCCTCTATCAAAACTTAAAGGTGTATCCAAGTTTCCCTTTCTCTAATCTAGCACATACTGCTTATATCAGAAACACACATTACATTGAGTCATTCTACACCCATCAACATTTGTTTTATTTAAAAATAAACTTGTTGTCCACACCCCCAGAGCTGCCTACATAGGCACCTGGTATCTACCAATAGAAACACTGCATTAGTGTACAGGCTTAACCCTATACTAACCTATCAGCAAGTAGCAGCACAATGTAGAGCAGTTGCATCATTCAGCAGAGGAGAGAGAAGGAAAAACAGGCTACAAATCCCATGAAATACATAGGAGCTGAAAACAAAATAGCACGGGGAATTTACTAATCACTTTCTCACCATGTAAATACCATACATGAAGTTCTGATAATAAATTAGAAATTCCAGGTCCACAAGGATTCTCGCTTGTTATGTGTATATGTTTGTGTGTGTCAGCTCTGTGAATTGATTACTCCATGGATGTGTGGCTTTCTAAAAGGACCATTTCCATACATTTCTAAAATCCTCTTTTTGAAGGACTTCTCTTGAAAATAGGCAACAAATTATTACAGTCGAATAAAATTACACCGATTTATAGTTTCCTATGATTGAATGTATTTCTTGAGGTGGGAAGAGGCTTTGAATGCACAAGAAGATATTTTCTGCACAATTATAAAATGGCATCTACAACTGCCAGTGCATTCATTAGGTCTAATGGAATACTCATTAGTTTACAAACAAACAAAATATATTATTTTAAATTCAACACAGTTCTAGGTGTGAATTATCCTTAGTGAAGATTTTGTTTGCTCAGGTGTTGAGGATGATTTACATACCTGCTCATTTCCTTTTTAGATTCTAAAACCTGTTAAACTCCAAAGCTTTCAACACTTGTTTCCATAACAGAACAAGCACACGGTCACATTTCCTAACATCACAAGATAAATACAGATATTCAGATACTTAAAATACAACAAAAGATTTCTAGGCATAAGATATAAAAGGAGTTTAGTACCTTTGCCTACATATGAATAACGGAGGCTATACTGCATTGTGCCTATTATGCAGTCTATAAGACCCAAGTACCTGCCCAATCCCTATCTCATGTCTACCGTGATAATATCTAAGCCTATGTGTACTTTCAACCCCATGTAGAGGCAGATTAGCCTGTCAAATTTGTCAGTATGAAGAAGCTGACACCATAATTGTGTTGGATTTTAGGCTTTGTTGCTCAAAGAAGATACAACCAAAGGATTGATACAACCATGGGATCCATGATATGCCCCCCTCAATACCTGCAACCCTCTATGAGCCTGGATATCCCCCGGGATTCTCTCTCAATACCTGCTACAATCCATGAGATGGGTATTCCCTGTCATTCCCCGCTTGATGATAGTGATGTAGCAGTATGAGAAATGGAGCCCCCAGGATTTATCCTTCATACCCGCTAGCCCCTATAAAGCAGGGGATCCCCCAACTAAGGTATGACCATCCTTATGGACCCCATATAACCTAATGTTAAACCCTATAGCACAGGGATCCTCATGGACCCCCATAACACCCTTCCTGCCACTATGGGGTCCTCCCATGAGGGGTTGTTAAGAACCGCCTATAATCCCTGACACTAAATACCAAAAAATTGTACATAAAAACTTGTAAGGAGGGAAAAATATGTAACGTATACTTTGATGCCCTCCAGTGACGATCACTGAAACCCTGGTCTTCGCGAATCATCTCTGGATAAGCTGGTACTTCTGTGTTGACTGAAGACTCTGTCCTCTTCTTTCTTGCATGAAGTCCTTGGTCCACATCTTTGGCCCATGGAAATGGGCCTCTATTCTAAAAAAAACCACTGCTATCAAATTGGTTAGCAATGGTCTATAACAGCAGTATTATATCAGTTCATTGATGAAATGGTCTAGATTTATTCATGTAGACTTGATTACTCCCAAGTGAAAATATACTCTGATATTATGAGAATTAGCAAGCACTTTTTAATCACTAATCGGCGTTGTTGAGGATCATAGGTATCCAAATAAAGTTATTTTTTTTTTATTATACTCTATACTAGCTCATACTGGCTAGTGGGTATAAAGGGAGAGTCCCAGGGTATACCTGGGCTCATAGAGTTTAGCTGGTCATAGGTGTCATAAACCCCCTGCAATTGATTGTATTATTATTTGACCCATTCCCTCCTATGGGAAGGGGTTTATATAAATAGGAATACAAGAGGCTGTAAAGGCTTGTGTAGTGTGTTTAAGTTAGTAGCATTCTGTAGTAATGCTATGGAGACTACTGAGATTCAGAGCAGACTGCAAACCCCCCTGACTGTGAGTTAGTAAGCTGTACAGAATACCTCAGGTACTTAACTTTTCCAAAATACTTACCAACATTTTTACTGAAGCCACATAATGGAGGCTCTAGTGCATTGTCCTAAACACATGTTAGCTATTGATGCCTTCATCTAGATATAAATGTTTGAATGTGTCTAACCAAAGCACGACTAGATGGAAACAGGCTTAGGGCCAAATCCAGCTCATAAATTTTTTTTTTTAAACCAACAAAAGTAATAAAGTTAATTTGCCAAAGTAAATGACTCTGCTGTGAGAGTATCAGCATATTCACAAGTTATTATTACAATTTTAACACATTGCAAATAATAGAGGGCCCTGTCTTTGAGCTTAGATTCTAATGCACATAGTGCTTCTTTCCAAAGAACCGTAAACGATTGAAAACTCGCAAACTTGCAATATTAGTTAAAAATATGTAGAGGGAAAGACAGAGTTCTAGATAATACAAGCACAGTGTGCAGAGTTTCCTGAAATAGGCTGGTCAAGATCAGTCTCAAAAAGTCAGTAGCTTCCAATTTGTACATTAACCACAGTAATGTATTGGCAACAAACGTGGCCAGCCCTAATATTATGGTTAGCAATACTATTTCCTTAATTGTGAAATGCACATTCATTTCAGGGATCATATTAATATCTAAAGATTCCCTACTGCTTTTACATCATTGAAACTGCAGGAGAATATTGAATATATATGGTGTACATAAAGTATTTAGTAATACAAATGGATGAGACAATAGGGGTCTTTACACCAGCACAACCATACACTTCCTTAGATATGAGTAGCTTTTTATTCCCTTATTCTCCAGCAGGATGATATTGTTTTTATGCTTTCACATAAAATAATGTATACTGCATGAGGATAAATACCTGAACATAATACAGGCTGCATTTTGAAATATAGCAGTTACATTAATGTTTCATCCCTGATACTCTATCATTATTAAAAAATAATAGGTATGTAAATTATTGTTGCATCTTAGGTAATAGACTGATGTTATCAATCACTATAAACATGTTCAATGTTGAAAGGGTCTGTTTTAAAAAAATGTGATAGTAAATCTAAAATAGATAGACTTGTTTCTCTTCGCTATATTTCATAACAAAGGTATTACATGCATATTCCATTAAACGTCTGACACATTCAAACTCTCAGCTGTCAACTACTATGTGCATCAACAAAGGAGAATTATTAGTTGCAGGTTCTCAAAACGAAGTGATCCCCTAAACCCCTCTAATTACAGAACACAAATGTTTTTCATAATGGACCTTATTTATTTAACAGCAAAGTCATTTTATAATTGTTACTATTATTACTGAGTATTTATGAAGTGTCAACATTTTACACCGAACTAGACAGTTGGAGGCAGCTTCAATTAACCTTAGAGAACAGCCAACTAGGCTGAAAGGCTGTGAGGGACATGCTCCAATCTAGACTCCATCTTGTTTCACTCTGTTTTCCTGGTCTATCTCTCTGGTCTCCTGGATCTATTGAAACACATTCCCACTGCTAAGGTATTGTAGACACAGAAGAAGCTCTGCTACTGTTACTTTTACTATTTAGCAAATCATTATGATTATATCTCTGTTATCATAACTAATGACATTGTTACTTTCTCTAGATTAATTCTTTGTACCCTCTCCTTCGTTGTCTGCATAGCCTCATAACACCCCTGTGTTTATTGCTCTTAACTCTATCACATCCTGAAACCATATCCACTCTCTTACAGAAACCATCTTGTTTCACTCTCTGGTCAGTCTCCCTGGCCTCCTGGATCCTATCCCCACCCCTGGCTACTCTTAATTTATTGTCACACAAATTTCTTACAGCTGATCAATTTTCAATCTGCTAACTATTCCTATTAATCCTTTACACAATGTTTCCTCTTGCCTTTTACCCCCTCATATACCCCTGTGTTTTCCTCAGGCTCTTCTTCTCAACTTTTCAACTTCTTGTCTCCAACATAACCATATCTCACCTCTCCTCGTTTATGGTCCCATAGGCTACTTTTACTTAAGATGTGTTTAAGCTATGTCTCATGACATTCCCATTTGCAGGTTACATTGTCTGACCACTAGGGGCAGATAACATATTACATACTAGTGACAGTCACCTCACACTGACTTTACATAAGATCCCTAACCTCTCCAACTATTTGAATAACCTTCTAACTTTGCACACCTTCCTACTTATGCAAACTCTCCCTTCCTTCCTAACCTTTCTATTCCTTATCTGCTCTCCCCCAGGTTTCTGTCTCCATTCCCTTTAGATTGCATGTAGCGAGTATCCATCTTGTAAGGTGCTTTGGGAAAACTCTTTTTACAAGATTCAATGCTCAAAACAGGGCCGTCCAATTTCTGCAGTTGTTAATATTGTATAATCTTGTATATTTCCTTATTCTTATCCCCTGTACAGCACTTTAAAAAGGGGTACAGACTGGAAAAAAAGACTGAATTAGATTATGAGACAGTTTGTATAGAAGGTTTGAAGGGATATTATTTGCAACTAGAGACAAAAAATGATGGCATGATCAAGTTTTTCCCCATAAATGACTCCACCCCCTCTCCCGCCCCTGTGTCTCTTTCCCCCCCTCTCTCCCTCCCCTGTCACTCTTTCCCCCCCTCTCTCCCTCCCCTGTCACTCTTTCCCCCCTCTCTCCCTCCCCTGTCACTCTTTCCCCCCTCTCTCCCTCCCCTGTCACTCATTCCCTCCTGTCTCCCTCCCATGTCTCTCATTCCCTCATGTCTCCCTCCCATGTCTCTCATTCCCTCATGTCTCCCTCCCATGTCTCTCATACCCTCATGTCTCCCTCCCATGTCTCTCATTCCCTCATGTCTCCCTTCCATGTCTCTCTCCCCCCTCTCCCTCCCCGGTGGCTCTTCCCCTACTCTACCTCCCCTGTGGCTCTTCCCCACTCTACCTCATCTGTGGCTCTTCCCACACTCGCTCCCCTGTATCTCTGCCCCCTCTGTGTCTCTTCCCCCTCTTCTCCCTACCCCTGTGTCTCTTACCCCTCTTCTCCCTCCCCCTGTGTCTCTTCCCCCACCTCTCCCTCTCCTGTGTCTTCCCCCCCTCCCTCTCCTGTGTCTTCCCCCCTCCGTGTCCAGCAGGCCACTCTCGTCAGGATATCCACTCCCTTCTCAGGATATCCACGGCGGTGGCCTGGGGGATGGAGGAGAGAGTGCTGAGCAGCTGGTGATGTGGCCCACCGTACTGCGGGCCTCAAGATAAACACCTACGGCCTACTGGCTTTGTGGTTAGTGTGCCAAGGGGGAGAGGGCAGCACAGGGCATGTGCACTGTACAGGAGCCACCGGGTGGGCAGCACAGTGCCTGCAAAGCTCATCTCCAGGCCTGCAGGGGCAGATGCGGCGGGCTGGGGGCTGGAGGAGAGAGTGGCGAGGAGAGAGAGAGTGCTGCCTATCCTAGGGGCCTTCGGTGCTAACTGCAGCTAAGTCCCGCAAGTCTGGCGATGAGCGCCTGTGGCGCTCACTACAGTCTCAATGCCCCACGGGCCCGCAACGGGACAACAACTCGCAATACAACAACTATATTAGTGATAAGGTAGTGCCTGGGCCAGAGGCCATTGGATAATTTTGATATAGGCGCATGATGCATGGTTGATAACAGTGAAGTAGTAGTAATGAGGGAGGTGGTAATGCTGAGGTAGTGCTAAGTCAGCCAGATTCATTATAATACGAAATGAAGAAGGAAACATAGAGACAGGTAGATTGTCTAGCATGGGGAGTGTTATGGGGTCAATATCGGGGATATGTTCTCATGAATGTATGTGTTTTACAGTGTTTATAAAAGTGTGAAGGCTTGGAGAGAGTCTGATGAAGAGTGGAAGTGAGTTCCAAATGAGTAGTGAGCTGCAAGAGAGATTAGGTTATAAGAGAAGAGACCAAGCAAAGGTCTGTGGAGGGGATGTGTAGGGGAGTATTTGGAAACAAGGGTGGTGATATTGAGGAGGAGGGGGAGTAGTCCCTTTTATGTGAAGATTTGCATTTTGAATTTTATTCTGCACAACAGTATGAATCAGAGTAGATATTTGCAGAGGGGATGAACAGATGAACAGCATTTGTGTGAACAAAACAAAAACATTTTATTGCATATTTTCATCCTCTGGCACAAACTCTACTCATCCTCACTTTGTAAAAGATATGGGAGGTTGATTCAATGTTGTTCAGCCAGTCTGAAACTGCAAAGCTTTTTATAGAGCCAATTAGCTTTCTTAGACCTAGATCACATTAGCCTTGTTAATTTTTAACTTGTGCACATCACACATTAAAAATGTTGGAGCAATTATATTTTACTCCCTATATAATATAGCGAGTATGTGCATGGCATAGCACTAACAATACCCGATTAATCACCCATTAGGAGCAAGTACTAACTGTGAGTCCAGCTGTTGTCACATGTCCCACAAATTTTTGCAACCACATTCTAAGGTTCGTAACTGTAGAAAGGCCCAAATTATTGCTCAATTTGTACATATCCTTGAAAGGGAAAAGGTTAATAATACAGCTGCTCTGAACGTTTTGGTCCAATGGTTAGGATTCAGTGCTTTCACTGATGCAAGCTGGCTTTGATTCAAGTCAGGGAACCAAGAGGTCACAACCCTGAACCCAAGCAGGGTTTAGCCTGGTCAGTACTTGGATGGGATACCACCTAGAAATACCAGGAGCTGTTTGATGTGGCCCATTGGAGAAGGGGCTGGCAACCCACTCCAGTATCTCTGCCATGAATGCCAAGTGGATCAGCATGGTGTGTTACAGTCCATGAGGTCACGGAGCGTCGGACATGACTAAATTACGAAAACATACACAGTTACTGTATATACTAGAGTATAAGCTGACCCGAGGCACCTATTTTACCACAAAATGCTGGGAAAACTTAGTGACTCGACTAAAAGCAGAGGGTGGGAAATGTGCTGCCCCCTGTGTCCCTCTTGTGTCCTCTATGTCCCCCTCTTGTGTGCCCTCTGTGCCCCTTTCTTGCGTCCCCCCTCTCTCTCCCCTGTGTCTCTTCCCCTCCTCTCCCTCCCCTGTGTGTCTCTTCCCCTCCTCTCCCTCCCCTGTGTGTCTCTTCTCCTCCTCTCCCTCCCCTGTGTGTCTCTTCCCCTCCTCTCCCTCCCCTGTGTGTCTCTTCCCCTCCTCTCCCTCCCCTGTGTGTCTCTTCCCCTCCTCTCCCTCCCCTGTGTGTCTCTTACCCCCTCCCTCCCCTGTGTGTCTCTTGCCCCCACTCCCTCGTGTCTTTCCCTCCCCCTCCCTTATCATCCGCCTCATCCTCCCTCCTCAACCCCCCTCCTCATCCTCAACCCCCCTCCTCATCCTCAACCCCCTCCTCATCCTCAACCCCCCTCCTCATCCTCAACCCCCCTCCTCATCCTCAACCCCCCTCCTCATCCTCAACCCCCCTCCTCATCCTCAACCCCCCTCCTCATCCTCAACCCCCCTCCTCATCCTCAACCCCCCTCCTCATCCTCAACCCCCCTCCTCATCCTCAACCCCCCTCCTCATCCTCAACCCCCCTCCTCATCCTCAACCCCCCTCCTCATCCTCAACCCCCCTCCTCATCCTCAACCCCCCTCCTCATCCTCAACCCCCATCCTCATCCTCAACCCCCGTCCTCACTTTACCACTCTCTAATTACCTCCCCCTCTCCCTTTCCCCTCACTTACCTTCCATCAGCTGCTCCTCCGCGCGTCTTCCGGCTGTGTCGGGACCTGGATAATGCTAATGACGTGACGCACATATGCCGGGTCCAGACACAGCCAGAAGACTCGCGGAGGAGCAGCTGATGGAAGGTAAGTGAGGGGAAAGGGAGATGGGGAGGTAATTAGAGAGGGGTAAAGTGAGGAGGGGGGTTGAGGATGAGGAGGGGGGTTGAGGAGGAGGAGGGGGGTTGAGGAGGAGGAGGGGGGTTGAGGAGGAGGAGGGGGGTTGAGGAGGAGGAAGGGGATTGAGGAGGAGGAAGGGGGTTGAGGAGGGAGGATGAGGAGGATAATAAGGGAGGGGGAGGAAAAGAGACAAAGGGGTCGGAGAGGGGGGGAAGAGACACGGGGGTGGAGATACAAATAAAGATAATCACATATATAGTTGTGAGCATACGAGTTGTTGCTAACGCTTGCGGGCTCGCGTAGCGAGGGCCTCAGTTGCTGGCGAGGAGCGCCAAAAGCGCTCCTTGCCAGCAACTGCGACCCTCGCAAACTTTACGTCATAACGCAAACAAAATACGAGAAACGTTACTAGCAATTACGACCTCGCAAAAATCGTCCGCAACCCGCGGACATGAAAAATTTAAAACACAATAAATACACACAACACATACATAAAAAGCTTACCTACAGCAAGAGGGAGCATCCATGACCTCAAAAAATGAAGTTACACCTTAATTTAACTCAAAAGAAAAGAGTTTAGACACTAACAAATTATCTAAGCGAGAGAAAAAAAGGCCGCAGAACAAAACGAAAACGAGGCTACTGGACTCTAAACACGCAAAACACCACCAGAAACACGCGAAACACCACAAAACAGCTACAGATATTCCGCTACAGACGCATACCACACATTAGCCGCCATTTTAGAACAATAACTTATACAATGCGGAAGTACACAGCTACGCTAACGGTTTGGTCTCGCGCACGCACACTATTACACTGCACACATTCAGCACGCTTACACAGCAGCTCCACACTACTGCCAGCTCTTCAACATAATGCTTCCTGCATATATTACTTCAAAATAGGTAAAGTATATTACTTTATTAATCTATTATTTTAATATTATACACCAAACAGCATTAGCTCACTTACAATTTCATTACCGTCATCTTGTGACGGGCAATTCGCTAGTAATAATAATAATGACAGCATGGCAAGTCTGTTCAATAGAAGAATTGGAGATGTTATAAAAGCTTATAAGCTGACCCGAGGCACCTATTTTACCACAAAATGCTGGGAAAACTTAGTGACTCGACTAAAAGCAGAGAGTGGGAAATGTGCTGCCCCCTGTGTCCCTCTTGTGTCCTCTATGTCCCCCTCTTGTGTGCCCTCTGTGCCCCTTTCTTGCGTCCCCCCTCTCTCTCCCCTGTGTCTCTTCCCCTCCTCTCTCTCCCCTGTGTGTCTCTTCCCCTCCTCTCCCTCCCCTGTGTGTCTCTTCCCCTCCTCTCCCTCCCCTGTGTGTCTCTTACCCCCTCCCTCCCCTGTGTGTCTCTTGCCCCCACTCCCTCGTGTCTTTCCCTCCCCCTCCCTTATCATCCGCCTCATCCTCCCTCCTCAACCCCCCTCCTCATCCTCAACCCCCCTCCTCATCCTCAACCCCCCTCCTCATCCTCAACCCCACTCCTCATCCTCAACCCCCCTCCTCATCCTCAACCCCCCTCCTCATCCTCAACCCCCCTCCTAATCCTCAACCCCCCTCCTAATCCTCAACCCCCCTCCTCATCCTCAACCCCCCTCCTCATCCTCAACCCCCCTCCTCATCCTCAACCCCCCTCCTCATCCTCAACCCCCCTCCTCATCCTCAACCCCCCTCCTCATCTTCAAGCCCCCATCCTCATCCTCAACCCCCGTCCTCACTTTACCACTCTCTAATTACCTCCCCCTCTCCCTTTCCCCTCACTTACCTTCCATCAGCTGCTCCTCCGCGCGTCTTCCGGCTGTGTCGGGACCTGGATAATGCTAATGACGTGACGCACATATGCCGGGTCCAGACACAGCCAGAAGACTCGCGGAGGAGCAGCTGATGGAAGGTAAGTGAGGGGAAAGGGAGATGGGGAGGTAATTAGAGAGGGGTAAAGTGAGGAGGGGGGTTGAGGATGAGGAGGGGGGTTGAGGATGAGGAGGGGGGTTGAGGATGAGGAGGGGGGTTGAGGAGGAGGAGGGGGGTTGAGGAGGAGGAAGGGGATTGAGGAGGAGGAAGGGGGTTGAGGAGGGAGGATGAGGAGGATAATAAGGGAGGGGGAGGAAAAGAGACACAGGGGTCGGAGAGGGGGGGAAGAGACACGGGGGTGGAGATACACGGGGGGGGGAGACACAGGGTGACTAGAGTATAAGCTGAGGGGGCATTTTTCAGCCTTAAAAAAAGGGCTGAAAAACTCGGCTTATACTCAAGTCTATATGGTATTCTTAATTGCCCTTATCCTAAAATCTTGATGTTGGTTTATAGCATTAACATTCATTTGTCAAGTAAGATAAATGTTCGGTATTATGAATTACGTTAGTGTTATGAAGTAACTTAACATTTAACAGATCATGGTTTTAAAAGGACATGGTAAGATATTTCTATAATCTCCATTAATAATAGACAATAGCATTTTAAAGAAGTCCAATAGAAAACACTGCCTCCTCCCCCTTCCAGTTCTCCTTCATAGTGAGAATCCCATGTTAGTTACTCGGCCAATCAGAGGCCATGTTATGGAATGTATTAATTTATAAGTTGTTTTATTTTTTCATTAGAAAATTATTGTCATCCTGATCTATTCCAGTTGTTCCCAAATCTCTCCTTAGGGAACTATAGACAGGTCATAATTTAGATGTGAAGCTGTGTAAAGGCCCATTGTAAATATGGGATTTTAATTTCTGTCCATCCAAACAAAGTCTGGGCTTGAAATTTGCAACTGTTACAGAGCGATTCAATGAAACAATCCCGGAGCTACCTGGCCGAAAGCCTAAACCATAAACCACGCACCCGTAAGTAGCATTTCAGAGCATGATCATGATCACTTAAGCAAGGCCGTAACTACCGATTTAGAAACAGCCAATAGTAAAAGAGATTTTATCATCATTAGGTCTGTAAAATATGGATGTTAAACGTCAATAAATTAGCGGTTAGAAGTGGAAATGTTTAAAATAATAAAAAAGAATGAAGGGAATGTTCTAGTCCATGTGGGTGGCCTGATAAGTATTAACTCCTTGATTACCGAGATTAATCTAACACAAAAATAAAACGTAAAAAAAATTATACTTTGTGCAGTTAATCCTAATGTCTTCCATCGCTTTCCCCGTCTTTTAAAGTGCAATATTGATTTTTTTTTATATTTACAGTGCTACGAACAGGTATTTAACCCCCTTGCGAGTCCTATCTGGCACCCATAGGATTTTCTTCAACATTTGCCATTTACGGGTGTGAAAACAATTGTGGGCTTGCGGAATTGTAGCAATTGAATAGCGATTTGCGATTGTAACATTTACGAGCTTGAAAGATCAAAAGCTTAGATGGGTTAGAGTTATGATTTTGACAACCGTAGGGATTTTCAGCCTGTAACTCGCAAATCGTTTGTGGGTAGCTAAAAGAGGCCAGTTGAATAGCAAATTTACAGGCTCTTGTAACTAAAATTTGCTCAACTGAATGGAGGCCAAAGTCACATGAAAGTACTTCAGAATTATATAAAAACTCATCTGATACATCCCATTAATGCAGCTGTTCCCAGCACCCGTGGTCTCCAAAGACTGATGTAAATAGTTGCCAAATTAATTGTCCTGTCATTTGAAATTGTATGTGACTATGGAAGCAAATAATTATTTTAATTCAGCTTCAGCTTTATATATATATATATTTTGCTATGTGAAATAATAATAAAAATAAGCCACTTTGTCTTTTTCTTCTTGCAAATAAGGTGCTTATGTTAACAAATAGTGACAATTTCAGATTAAACGTAAAAAATCTGAAGCAATCAGCCATGTGCAGGAGTTCAGTAGTAACTGGAAATTTTATTCAGAAATATAAAGTAGAGTCTTTCAATGCCCATTACATATTTTGCTCATCTTTCCCCTTTTCAGCTCATTGACATAAACATTGGTTCAGTAGTGATGGCCGACCCTTATATTACCATGATACTTGTTATAAACCTAATCTACTGTGATTAAGGTACAGCAAGGTAGATAGAGCGTGCATCAGTGGGGTGTTTTTTTTGTTGGCACTATCAAATCTTTGACCCTCCCACTCAAACTCATGGTGGCTCCAAACCAAGCCTTTGATGTGAGGAAAAAGAGCAGGCCAGTACACTGTCGAAATAAAGATGTAAAATGGATGTCTTCAGTAAACTGAAAAGAGATTAAATAAATAGCAATGATGGGCATTATTCAACAGACACTAATAGGCAATCTTATAACTGCGCTCTGTCCTTTAAAATTTTTGATGGAAGCACTCTTTTTAGCCCCATGTTGAGCACTTCTTAATCAGATTCAAAAAATTACTGAAAAGAAGCACATTTAGAAAAAAATAAATGCCAAAACAGGAGGCCAAGGTCTGAAGCTGGACCAAATAATTTGGAAAGATTTATGCTAGGAAATTTACTTTACAGAGATGGTGTCAGATTTATACATTACTTTCCCAGTGAATAATTTAAAGGATTTCTGTAATCCCTTATTTACAAGATTCTCTAGAATTAATAATGAGCAAAACGTTTTTAGGAAGTAAAAAATAAAATACTTAATTTAAGTTGTTCTCTATTACAGGCACCTATGCTGTGCAAAGAGCCGCTACTATAGTCTTTGTTTTTTTCCATTGCTTCTTATGCGATACGGAATATGTTGCCAAATAAAGATAATCACATATATAGTTGTGAGAATACGAGTTGTTGCCAACGCTTGCGGGCTCGCGTAGCCAGGGCCTCAGTTGCTGGCAAGGAGCGCCGAGTTGTTGCTAACGCTTGCGGGCTCGCATAGCGAGGGCCTCAGTTGCTGGCGAGGAGCGCCAAAAGCGCTCCTTGCCAGCAACTGCGACCCTCGCAAACTTTACGTCATAACGCAAACAAAATACGAGAAACGTTACTAGCAATTACGACCTCGCAAAAATCGCCCACAACCCACGGACATGAAAAAATTAAAAACACAATAAATACACACAACACATACATAAAAAGCTTACCTACAGCAAGAGGGAGCATCCAGGACCTCAAAAAACGAAGTTACACCTTAATTTAACTCAAAAGAAAAGAGTTTAGACACTAACAAATTATCTAAGCGAGAGAAAAAATGGCCGAACAAAACGAAAACGAGGCTACTGGACTCTAAACACGCAAAACACCACCAGAAACACGCAAAACACCACAAAACAGCTACAGATATTGCGCTACAGACGCATACCACACATTAGCCGCCATTTTAGAACAATAACTTATACAATGCGGAAGTACACAGCTACGCTAACGGTTTTGTCTCGTGCACACTATTACACTGCACACATTCAGCACGCTTACACAGCAGCTCCACACCACTAATGCTGCAGCAACATCAAAACAGATTGCAGCTCTTCAACACAATGCTTCCTGCATATATTACTTCAAAAAAGGGAAAAGTATATTACTTTATTAGTCTATTATTTTATTATTATACACCAAACAGCATTAGCTCACTTACAATTTCATTGCCGTCATTTTGTGACGGGCATTTCGCTAGTAATAATAATAATGACAGCATGGCAAGTCTGTTCAATAGAATTGGAGATGTTATAAAAGCTACAGAGTGTCCTTCCTAAAGCAGATAGATAAACACTGTATTGGTATTTCCTTGCACATAAAACATTGATTGAATTGGAATGGGTTATGTGATTTTGATTAAACAAAACACTGTTCACAATGCTTCTTGTTTACACAAAAAGCAATAGTCCAATATGTTTGGTGTTTACACAGAAATCATTAAAAAGTTTAACCTGGGCAATTTTGCCCATTTAAAAAAAAAAACTATATGCATTTAAAATATGTCAGTGCTTATACATACTTACCATTACAGAAGTATGTTTATATTAAACTGGTTTGCACATGCTATCAGGTTTTAAACTTTTTCGCTCACATATACAAATAAACTTTTTTTTTTTATTCCAGAAAATTATTCTATGTTTTGTGTTATTTCTTTGGCCCAGACAACACTAATGCAATGAGACAGACACATTACTGTTACATACAGCGGATATAAAAAGTCTACACACCCCTATTAAAATGTCAGGTTTCTGTGCTGTAAAAAACTGAGACAAAGATAAATCATTTCAGAACTTTTTCCACCTTTAATGTGACCTATAAACTGTACAATTCAATTGAAAAACAAACTGAAATCTTTTAAGTAGAGGGAAGAAAAAATATAATAATAAAATAATATGCTTGCGTAAGTATGCACACCCTTAAACTAATACTTTGTTGAAGCACCTTTTGATTTTATTACAGCACTCAGTCTTTTTGGGTATAAGTCTATCAGCATGGCACATTTTGACTTGGCAAGATTTGCCCACTCTTCTTTGCAAAAACACTCCAAATATGTCAGATTGCGAGGGCATCTCCTGTGCACAGCCCTCTTCAGATCACCCCACAGATTTTCAAATCGGATTCAGGTCTGGGCTCTGGCTGGGCCATTCCAAAACGTTAATCTTCTTCTGGTGAAGCCATTCCTTTGTTGATTTGGATGTATGCTTTGGGTCGTTGTTATGCTGAAAGATGAAGCTCCTCTTCATGTTCAGCTTTCTAGCAGAAGCCTGAAGGTTTTGTGCCATTATTGACTAGTATTTGGAACTGTTCATAATTCCCTCTATCTTAACTAAGGCCCCAGTTCCAGCTGAAGAAAAACAGCCCCAAAGCATGATGCCTCCACCACCATGCTTCACTGTGGGTATGGTGTTCTTTTGGTGATGTGCAGTGTTGTTTTTGAGCCAAACATATCTTTTGGAATTATGGCCAAAAAGGTCAACCTTGGTTTCATCAGACCATAAGACCTTTTCCCACATGCTTTTGGGAGACTTCAGATGTGTTTTTGCAAAATGTAGCCTGGCTTAGATGTTTTTCTTCGTAAGAAAAGGCTTTCGTCTTGCCACTCTACCTCATAGCCCAGACATATGAAGAATACGGGAGATTGTTGTCACATGTACCACACAGCCAGTACTAGCCAGATATTCCTGCAGCTCCTGTAATGTTGCTGGAGGCCTCTTGGTAGCCTCCCAGACCAGTTTTTTTTCTCGTCTTTTCATCAATTTTGGAGGGAGCTCCAGTTCTTGGTAATGTCACTGTTGTGCCATATTTTCTCCACTTCTCCTGACTGATTCCTTTTAACAATGAGATCCCTCTGATGCTCTGGAAGGACTCTGTGGACCATGGCTTTTGCTGTGGGATGCGACTAAGAAAATTTCAGGAAAGACCAACTAGAGCAGCTGAACTTTATTTGGGGTTAATCAGAGGCACTTTAAATGATGGCAGGTGTATGCTGACTCCTATCGAACACAATTTGGAATGTGATTGCTTAATTCTGAACAGAGCTACATCCCCAGTTATAAGAGGGTGTGCAGACTTATGCAACCACATTATTTTTCTTTCTTTCCTCCACCTAAAAGATTTCAGTTTGTTTTTCAATTGAGTTTTACAGTTTATAGGTCACATTAAAGGTGGAAAAAGTTCTGAAATGATTTATCTTTGTCTCATTTTTTTACAGCACAGAAACCTGACATTTTAACAGGGGTGTGTAGACTTTTTATATCCACTGTACATAAAAAATACCAGACACATTTAATAATGGCGTATAGGAAAAAGTAGTCATTCTTTTCAGCTGGAAAATGTTTCCACCTTTTTTTCAGTAGAATTAATTATTCACCAAAAATAGTCTATAGCAAGTTCTTCAAAATATGCAATATCTATGACTTGACATTGTAAACATCTGCTAATTTCTCTAAATCAATATTCCTCTACCGTAATATCCCTGTTTAATCTAAAGTGGCAAAACAATAATTTAGTATTTGAATATGTTAAAGGTATATCTATATAAGTTTCCCTGTTTGTAACTTTCTCTAACCTAACACATGCTGCTTATATCAGAAACACACATTACACGGAGTCATTCTATACACATGGCACAGTGTACCTACCAACAGAAACACTGCATTGGGGGTACAGATTTTAACCATTTACTAACTTTCAAGCCAGCAGCAGCACAATGCAGATATCTACAGAGCAGTGTCTGGCTTCTCCTGCCTCCCTGTGAAGGGGACTACACATCCCATGATTCCTTCCTGCATAAACTGCTATCACTGATTGATACAATGTATTAACTGCCTGTGATGGCCAAAACAAATTTTGTATGTTATGCTAATTTTAGCAGGGATTTCCAGGAGTGTTAACTCTGAAAATCAACTGCTAGCAAACCCAAGAGATTTGCCAAATTTTAGGGCAAGCTTAATAATGTTTATTTTTGTATTTTTCCATGCAAAAAATGTTTTTATACATTACTGATTCTCCGTTTTGTCAGATGCATTCATAATTCAGGAAACTTACATATGCCTTTAAAAGCATAATTCATATAAACAAGTCTATAGGAATATAAATCCTATGATTGGATTGAAAACAATATTCAAATTAATTTTGTGTTTTACATTGCATTTTTTTGCAAATCACCATCCAAAATCATTAAAGGCCCAATGTAATTCAACAAAAAAGGCGCTTGTTTGTAAAGTACGCAACATTAGCAGCTGTGTATGCCATCAACATGAAAACATTTGTTGAAAAATCTGAATTTTGGAGGACTGGAAACAATTTTGTCGTTTTCTGTGACTTGCATCAGGAATATCAGGAAATCCAAAGTCTGCTCTCCTGAAATGTAAACTTCTCTCACACACACAGTGTCCACCAACATATCATGGATGCCTCCGTTTACAGTGGTCCATTAAAGGTACACCATAAACTGACTTATTTTGGTATGATCTGCAGAGCTGTTCTTTTCATATATACTAGGTGTGCTCAATATTTACTTGTTTGTGTGTCTTTTAGAATTCCTAATAAATATCTTGAGATCATTAAAAGCTTTTCACACTATAAGAAATATAAGAACATTTTAATCACAGGGTTCCTGCAGTTACATTAAATAGTGTTCTCATTTGGCATGAACCACTCCAGTCTCATAAAAAAAGGTTTGAGTAGCACACAACATTAATCAGAAAGCAAAATATATGCAGGTAAATCTGAAGATCTCAATAAAAAAAGCTAAAATTGGATAAAATTGTTCTCTCCAAATTACTGTACAATCAATTATTTAATACATTTTATAGGTGACTACAGTGTCCAGTTGATTTGTTAGGAACTTTTTAACAGATTTTATAAACTACAAAAAGAAGAACTTGTTTTGCTGCAGTATTTGAAAATTAGCAAAAAATGATTGTTTCTAATATTAGACATTTTAAACGTATGATATTATATGCTCTGTGCACCTAGTATTCAAAATCCTAGCTTTGTAGACTAAATACATAATGTACAATAATTTGAGATGTGTCTACAATCCTTTTATCGCTATATTGTAAGCGTACGTAGGCAGGGACACCTTTGTATTAGTGCATTTAAATCTGTTTTATCATAAATCAATTATTTATTGTGCCCTCTGTCTACAAAGACATGAACTAACTATTGATTTGTGATAAGTAAAGAATAATAATAATAATGTTATACTAAAGTGTATTCCTTTGCAGAACATAGACAATGTTTTTAGAAAGTAAAAATTAAAGGCAGCTTATAATTTATTAAAGTCATACTTAATTATGCTTTTTCTGCGGTAGACATTGTGTCTTTCCCTAACTTAAATAGTCACCTGGGGAACCTTGAATGCAGATAACATCTTCATTCTGTTCTACTGAAATGGAGGCTACAAGTAGGAATACATAAAATTGAAATTCACAATAGATTTGCGTTAACAACTAACTAATAGAAGTCCGGATAAAAAAAAAGTGAAAATAAAAAGCCTGCCTCAGAAAAACTGATTATAATAGCTAAAAATAAAAGAAGAAATATATATATAGAAAATGAATACATTAATAAAACCCATTTGCATGTCTAAAAGGCGATGACATGCAAATGAGAATACAATGTACCTCATTCTTAGCAATTTTGGATTGAAAGAGTGAGGTATATTGTTTTCTCATTTGCATGTCCCCGCCTTTTAGACTTGCAAATGGGCTTATTAATGTATTATTTGTTTTCTGTACTCTGTACGGTAGAGAGCGTCTCTCACTCTAGTGCTCACCATACACTAAATGATTGTTTATATATATATATATATATATATATATATATATATATATATATATATATATTTATTATTTTCTACAACATTTTACCTATTATCAAGCTACATTTTTCAAAAGAGCACACTATCAATATGTGATTCCTTAATATATTTTACATATAAACAGCCAGCATATACTCTGCACAAGGGGTAGAAACAAAACATGATATATAAGACATACAAAACATACATTTTTCTTGGTAAAGGAGTTGAGGGTCCTGTTCTCACGAGAGCTTCGAATGAAGACTTTACAAAAATGCTCTTTGCTAAACTTCCCCTATTTAAATATTATTGTATTTTTTTTTTTTTGTCATAATCACTTGTTTTTACCAACATTTTTATCACAGTGTGTTTCTTTTGTTCATACATTCCCATTTCACCTTGTGGAGCAATGTTTTATTAAGTAATATGCCCCAGTTAAACACATTGCAAACGTACTTTCTAGATTTTTCTTAACAAATGATGTATTTAGCAGTACTATAAATTTACAATGATTCATTCCAAGAAGTTAAATCAATGGAATTTTAAGGCTCTGGATCAAAATGGCATGTATGTGGGAAATATTATTTTTCATTTTATCAGTGAATATTGGAACCAATCAGACTTGCTGGCTCTAATAAATTGTGACATAGAAACACCAGAATACAGTAAAACAATATGTATATAAAAATGTACTAAACAATGTTTGTTAGTTCCCTAAAATAATTACAGCACATGGGCAAATGCTCCGAAGCGGTTTTTACTATAGCATATATAATAACATTATATGATTATATTTCCTAATAATGAAGGGTCCTGAAATCATTATAATATTAGTTTATTGGGTTACTTTTTACTGTGTATAGTATGCATAAGTTAATCATTTCACATAACACAATTTGGCATGGTAAGCTATGCACAAACAAAAATGGAAATACTATTAAAAAAAAATAAACAATAAAAAGTTATTATTATTATTTTTTATTGTTCAAACAACAATGTCTTTATAACAAATAACATATATTTTAAACATTATTAAAAGTGTTAAACAAGCAGAGCACACTCTTCTTGTTCCAAAAAAAAAATTGTTTTACGGTATTTTGTCACTTTTCCCTTTTTTTTTTTTTATTCTTACTTTTGTTCATTTAAATGTGTACTAAACAAATGAGCTCTCCAGGTGTTGGTGACTTATATTACACATTCTGGGAAGAGCTATTGTAAGGCAGATTTCATAAGGAAATGAGGCAATCTTGCCAGATGTAATTGACCCGGGTTTGAGTTAAATTTTACCGGGGAAAAAAATAAAATATAAATTTGCTGGATATTTACTTATCAATAAAAAGGGAGACTGGTTTAATAATCAAGTGCTAAATATTTAAGCCGATTGTTGTTTCAGCCTCCCCACTATCTCTGTCTGTCTGTCTCTGAACTACCCATCAAACGCTGTGCTAATTTACCATGAAGCCATAAAACAATAAAAAACCTCTGTTTTCTCCAGCTCTGGCTCCCAAACACCATAAAGCAGGGGCCATCATGGTCTCTTTCCCTTGTCCTTTGCTACAAGGGTTGTAAATACCTTCATCTTGAATAAGAGACAGATTTTCAGTCTCCAGACTCATTTCCTGTGGGAAATGCTTTGCTGTAAATCCCAAGGACACATCATGTTTACGTTTCCATTTTCAATCAAGAATTTTTGGGCTCTTTGATATAAAATACAGTATATCAAATCATGATATATGCTTATTGTCAAAATTCAATTTTATAGACACAATTTATTAGTGACGGCTACCAGTAATTTACATTTTTTTTTTAATTTTATCACAAGCTCGTTTTGTGGTAATTCGTAACAAAGCTTAGGTGCGGTTATTCGTATTATTTGGATGAACTAAAACGCTGCGGATTAAAAAAATATTCTGTAAGCAGGCCGGTGTTGGGCTGCATCACGATGAACCCCTTTGTCTGCCAATCTACAATAAAGTATTATTCTACCACCACAAAAGGAAATCTAATGGAGGCAGTAGAGATCTATCTGTTGTGCAAATGCAGTTGCTAAGAAGCGAATATGCCTCAGTTCTAATCAAATAGCCAAATTCAGTGATGCTGCTGGCTTGGGGCATGAAGCAAATTCCACCAGCCACAAACTTAGAAACAGGCCGCATTATTTGTTGCTGACCGCTGGCTGAACCCGGGCCTGATGAGTACCATCACCATTAGCTACTTCTCAGTGTATTCCATCAACCAATGGCAACAGCAGCATGCTGCAGCTTCAGCTAGGAGGAATTGATCAAACAGGGTAATGAGACTATTTCTTCACTGAGGTTATTTTAAATGAATATAAATATTTTCTTTCTACATAATTTGCCACAAAAAGGTCACTGAACTCCCTCTGAGTCAGAAGAAAAATGGTGCAACATCTCCTTTTAAATCTTCGAGCTGAGAAAAAGCCAGCAAACAATCACAGGCATTTTGCGATAGGCTGAATGCATAAATCCTAATGAGCATTGATGCTGGGTAATTAAAGGTAGCTGCTGTTTTGTTAGCTCTTTAAATTACAGCATGCAAGCTGATGCGATATCTCCAAAAACTCATATTCCGATCTTAACATGTCAATAATAAATAAAGAAAATGACAGCTGTATGGACTAAGCATTAAATATGCATCATAGATGCAACTGGGAAATTATAAAAGGACCATGCTGTATGATACCATAGACCTGACATACCATTCTCCCAATTTGCACAAGCCAAATAAAAGACTATGGGTGCATTTAAACAGTAGGAGATGCATATTTTATGGTTATTAGCCTGTTTATACGCCATTATAGAGCATATTACACAATAAAAATAATGCTAATAATGATAGTAATGGCTAATAATAACATGATTTAATATTTAGAAACTGGAGAGCATTACTAGCTAATTTTATTCATTGAATTTCATGTATCGACAAACTATGCTGTTTTGGATCAATGCAAGTAATGTTTATTTAGCAGCATGTCAGCACTACAGTCTATGATTATTTGGATATGGGATATGATACTGTCAGCTCGTAGCACATAGGGAGCTGTCAAGATAATCACACCACACTATTCCCCATCGCTGCAACCCACCACACCAAAATACCACATCCATCACCATTGTTATTTTTAACTTTTATTATAAAATTGCAAAAAAAAAAAATATTTTTCATATAAAATGCATTTTTATACAATAAATGCATGAAACGTAACAATTATAGTTACATATTTTATGCATCTTAAAGAAGTTCCTGGTCCTTAGAGCTTACATTCTAAAGTGAACAATTAGGTGTTTGAAACAAAACAAGATATTTCACCTTGAAATACGAACAATCCTTTGCTAAAATAGCAAAAAATCTTAATATATCCAAAACAAAATAGAAATTAGTATATAGTTTATCCTTATTTTAATCATAATTGCCTGTCTGCTTGTAGGTCTGTTTTTCCAATTACATTTCTCAGTCTGCTTGTAGACACAGACATGCTGCTTCTCACATTATATTGTCCCATGGGTCTGAGAACAAACACTAGGGAACCCAAGTTTCAGTGACCAGGAGCATGATATTTTGCTATAAATTGGAGGTGATCTTTGGGCCTGAGGTAACTTAGAACTTACTATTAGGACAGTTTGTAACCCAATGGGAGCAACTAATGGAAAATCTTATTAAAGGACCACTGTAGATCAAAAACTGGCAGCTGTAAAAGCCACGGACATAAAACCATTTTTGGAAAACTCCGTTGATCAGTACAGGAATCCATTTTGTGTCTATTACATCACTTTCTCAGAGGTGGGGTTGGGAATCATGGATGAAGTAGTGCGGGAGGAGAAAACTCTTTACTAACTCTTTTTTGTGTTAACTGGATTGAAATTGGTACCACACCCTTTCCCCCCTCTGACAAGGTTTTCAGTCTAAATTCATCTTATAGTTCGTATGGATTAGTTCCTATATTGCCACAGGCAAAACAATAAGATAAGTTTAAAGGTGGACAATGTTTAGAACAACATTAAAGTTAAAAAAAATACTGTATGTAGAAAAGCCCTCAACAACAACAGAAAGGTTGAACTTGATGTACTGAAAGTCTTTTTTCAACCTTAATTACTATGTAACGCGCCCCTTATATCTCTGCTCTCATCTCCAAATATTTCCCCACCCGCCTTCTTCGCTCTGCTAATGATCTTCTTCTTTCCTCCTCTCTTATTACCTCCTCTCACTCCCGCCTTCAGAATGTTTCTAGCGCTGCCCTTATTCTCTATAACTCCTTGCCTCGTTCCACCATTCTAACATCCTGCCTCAAATCCTTCACAACCTCACTAAAAATGCACCTGTTTAAAGAAGCCTCCTTAAAGTGCACATTGCATTTTTCACCTTCCTGTACCAGACCCAAAGCCATTAGATTGTAAGTCTGTGAGTTTTCAATCTTGCATGGTGCTTTGGGGAAAGCACTATGGACACTGGATTCTAAGCTCAAAGACAGGACCCTACATCCTTTGCAATGTGTTAATATTGCTATTGTTTTTGCCTTGATCACAATGTATGTATAGCACTCCGTTACAAATAAAGGATAATAATAACGATAATCATAATAAAGCCACAGTATATTTTTTTCATACTTACATTCAGTACATTTTTAAACCAGGTGCAGGGATTTCTTGAGTCAAGAACCAGGTTATTTGTACCCTAATTTTTACTACATTATTTATTTTGTAATTGAAAAGTACAAGGTTTTTAGAATATATAAAATTGTAAATGATGGTCATTTTACTCAGTCTTCAAATCTATCACATGTAGAAATGGTTTTCAAATATATACTTCTTGGTTTCCTTGTGACGTTGTTTAGTCATTCTGTTGCGTCAGACACTGCGTGACCATATGGACCGCAGCACGCCAAGTGCTGACTTGACCATGATAATAACAGTTATTTAAATAATGAGGTTTCATTCAATTGTCTGGTATTGTCACTTGGTTCATTGATCTCAGAATACTTTTACTCTGATGCAACAATAATGTAATTTTTATGGGAATAGTGTCCCCTAAGTGAATTATTCATTTGATTGCAAGTATTAAATGGTTTTAAATCTTTACATTGAATATGAAATAATATACCCAAAATGTACATAATAAATATATTACATGTAAATTTAATATCCTAGACCACAGACATGTACACAGATCAAAGACCCATATAAATCATCACTGGCAGAATCCTTAATTATGGTAAGTACAACTGAGAGTACTATATTTCTTATAATACCCAAAGTCCCAAAAATAATGATATTAGGGTGACTACATGCAACATGCTGGGATTTGCTTTAGTACCCAGGATGCGCTATTGTTATAGATAAGTGGGCAGAAGAGCTCCACAGTAATATACGGCCACCTAGACCCCAAAAGAGCTTGGTGGATGAATCTTTAATGTGTCATGCATGCTGTATTCCCAAATTTGCAGTTAACTTTCCTTGTAAATTATATCACAGTCCAGCCAGAGGCAATTATATCACAGGGTGAAAACAAGGGAGACACAGGGTGTTGTTTTTCAGTCCTCCAGTCATGTCCAACTCTCTGTGACCATATAGACGCATCACTCCAGGTACATCTGTCTGGTTGTGCTTATCCATGTGTTTTTTATGGCAAAGATTACTGGACTTGCCAGTTCCTGCTCCAGTGGACTGTGATATGTCTGACCTCTTTGCTATGACCTGCCCATATTGGGTGACTTTACATGGTATAGCTCACAGCTTCACTGAGGTATACAAGCCCCTTCACCATGACAAGGAAGAGATCCAGAAAGGGGCCACAGGGTAGGTTTGTTATATTATCGTCTACTATGCTGCGTAAACCCTTAGTAACAATTTACTCTTAGCAACATAGTATTCATTCATATATGATATAAAATGAAAGCGGTATAGAGCTAAACAGCATTTGACAGATGTTCATATAAATGAAAACACATGTTTTTTTTGTTCTTAGAAATGTCCCAATGTAAAAAAAAAAATGCCAAACCCTTGCTTATCTGGCATTCTAGTTCTATACACTGGAGTTTTTTTTTCCTTTGCTTACATTGTATTGTTTTTGTCTATGTGTAATTTGCACACTGTTTTAGTAAATAAATATAATTATGCAAATATACATAAGCATGGCAGTTCCCTATATAAAGCATCATGATCTCTTGCACTATGAGCACTGGAGTTTGCAGGATCGCTGTGATGATCTTGCTGTTTGCTTGTCACTAAGTGCTGATTCCAAGGGAACTCTAATCAGTAATACACCCATGACACTAGCATGTAGTTTTACATATCAGCTCCTTACACACACTACAAAGCACACCAAGCAAAGCATACAATGCATTTTGGTATGTGAGTCCAGAAACATCACATTTATATTTTCATCCGATTATTACAATAGTTTGTAGTTACTTTCTTCTAACCAGTTAAAGGAATGAAATGTATATATTTCTAATAGCTGGAGAGTGTTTTGGTTCCAATCCATGTTACCTCCATTACATTCAAATTGCCCACTGGAACCATAAATATTGTAATAAGCAAAAATGACACGTGGAGGGTGTGTGCACACAGCAGCATTACATTTGATCATATGGAGCCCCTCTCCATGGGTGTACATTATGTCACAGCTGTGCAGTATGACAGCTCTCATGAGAGAGAACAAGAAGACAGGGAAGGTTCCAAAAGGAATGAATCCATTACTATCGAAATTAGTGAACTGAAAACTTTATATCAAAATTACATTGAGGAGGATTTAACTAACCTAGGTAAACATTTATATAAACATGTCTAAAGAGTCCCTTAAATTAAAGACATGGGGCCTCATTCTATTATCGTCCGTAAACCGGCCGTAAGGCTGCGATTCCTTGCGGGGGTCCCGTTACCTCGCAATTCAATTAAACGATCTCCTCTTACGGCCGGCCGTAAATCTTGCAACCGGCCGTAAGCTCTGAAATCTAAAAAGTCAAAAATAAATTCAAGACAGCTCTGTAAAGCTCTGTAAATGCTAGGGATCATATTGGGGGACATGAGGATTAAAAGTAACCCACTCTCAAGCTTGCACATCAGCCCAAACCCGAGTTTAAATTAACTGTTTATTTTCCGGCTGCGGCGTGGGCGGGTCTGAGGTGTTCCAAGCCCTCTGGACTTTTTACATGGATATTTGACGTATATTAAAAAATATATATTTAACGGATTTGAGTATAGTGGAATTTTGTGCTATTTTTGCTAACACCGAAAATCACTTTATAGTCTTCTCAAAGTGCAGGATGGCTTTATTTGGGCTATATTTCGTGCTTAATTGGTGCTAGCGGGACCTCTTTCCTGCAAGTAAGCTGCGGCTCGGTTTTAGCCTTGCAGAGAGGTTTCCCGTAGCAATTGAATAGCAACCGGGGCCGTTTTAGATCAAAGGCTTTCCTCCGGCGCGAGCGGCTGCAAGGGATAGCAAGGCACCGGCCGCAAGCCTGCCGGAATCCCCGGCCGTAAGGGAATAGAATAGCAGAATAGCTTGCGGCCGGTCCTTGCGGCCCCGCAACGGCTGCGGCCGATAATAGAATGAGGCCCATGGAACACAACTGTTTTTTTCTCAACATTTAAAAGAGCATGTTTTAAAATATTAAAGTTATGGATAAGTTGTGAAGAAGGATTGGGATTTGTTCTATCAATGTAATTAGAATTTGCTACTTATCAAGGATAACTGAAAGCCCTAGAAGTGCAGTAATGCAACCTTTCCTAAACTATCATGGATGCAATCCAAGGACCTGTAGAGACATAAGAACATTTATATTATTCTAATTAGAAAACTAATCCCATGACATTTCCTCTACCTAGTTATGCACTTAAACTCAAATACATAGTGTTTTTATTGTACAGTGGTCCTTTAAATTATTTTCACCCACTGAAATTGTGGTTTGGTATATCGCTCTTGGATTTCACTAACTTGGGGAAGGGTCTAATTAGTTGGGATATGGATGTTTAAACAACTGGTAAGTTTTCCATAACCCAATTTCCTCATATAGGATAAGAGGAAAAAACTATTGCACTCAAAGGAAAACATTCATATCTAAGTAATTTGTAGTCACACTACTGGGTTGCTCCAAGTGATAAGTAGTGTGAGATTGAATGTATCATTTTGTACTGAAATGTAGATTTATTTGAAAACTGATTTCTGTTTAATTATATCTCTCAAGTTCTATTTAGTCTTGATATTTATTTGTATTAAAGTTATTTAACACTGACTCCTCATTACACTACTCCCTTACTATGTTGCAACTGACCAATGCAGATGTAATATTAGTGGTGGACATTGTTTAATTTTATTAAACAAACATCCCTATCTAAGGGCCCTAGTCTATTGCCCAATTCATACATTTATACACACTTAAAATCACTCTTACTATTGCTACATATTCAGCAAATATTACTTATTGGCACTAATGAATTCTTATGTCAATAGAATTCATATAAACATTTATAATAAAAAAAACACCTGAAGCCAAATTTATGAGTTCAAGGCATTTGCAAGTAGCTAATAGAATATGGCCGTAAGTCAGGCTAGGAGATGTGGCTTATGCACCATGGGGCCATATTCAATTGTAATTTGGCCAATTGAATAGGGCTCTAAATAAGCACATAGAATATTTTTTTTACAGGAGTTTTTAGTTAGTGAACTTCTATCCAAAAGCAAGGTCTTCACTAACTAATAACTTCTGCAAAAAAACATGCTCTGTGCTTATATAGAGCCCTATTCAATTGGCCAAATCACAATTGAATGAGGCCCTTTATTTGCTTATGCCTACCTTTGATGTTTTCTTGGCAATAGTAGTAGGAAATATGTAATGCTTTTGGCTTAATGTTGTGCAATGCCACAAATCCTGAATATTCTTCAGAGATGCACCTTGATCCATTTTTCATACATCACAGTTGTGTTAGCACAATTAGGAATTCTTAAAGGCTCTAAAATGCTCCCAACCACAATACAACTTTGGTGAGTAGGGCTATATTATAAGTCCATCTTGTCTCAATATAATTTATAACCTTGCAAGGCCCTGTGAAGTTTCTATAGTTTTGATAGCTTGACATATGGGATTTGGACAATTGTTGTGCATTGAAGAGGAAGTGGTATATGAATGTTAATACTTCAGGCAAGCAACCAATAAAGTAAGATTAATACATACCTTTAAATTACTGTGATAATTACATAAAATTAACACTAAGACTATGAAAGGAATGTTAAATATATTTTGCACAACTTCTGTTTTTAAGTGTGTGTTTTACGAAAAGTGGACAATGTGAGATAATTACATGATTAAAGAGGTTGTGTTGCCCTATGTCCCTTTGCTGTCAGAAGAATCAGTGGTGCATTCATGTGGTGTACTGGGATATATTGTCCACATCACCACACCCTCGGCTATCATTCTGTCCTGATTAAATTATGAAGAAACAATATTGAACAATCAATATCATTTTGATGGCTCTGTACGTTCTATCAGTCAGCAAAGAAGAACCTTGAGTGGATAAGACATAGAAGAGCAGATAATAAGTAAATGCCATTTATCAATATGAAACAAATGAGTAGAGGAGATAGATATGAATATATCTAAAATCTACATTCAAATACCAACAGGCTATATCGTGGACTCTAATATTACATGTACCGCACAATAACAATATGAAGAGAGTACCTTGAGAAATGTATATGTATATCTTCAATCCACCAATGTTACTAATTGATAATGATATCTAGGGTGGTCTGTACGTACCTCTATATGTACAAAACACAGTGCTATTTGCGGAAACTACCAGCCTTAGTGATCTTTCTAAATCTGAAATGTCACGTCATGCTACAGTACCTACACAGGATATAGTTGGCCTCCAGAATATATTACATTGCTTGGAAGCCATGTGGATGTATAAGATGCACAGCTCTGGGTCACCACGTACATATTCTGCAGACACAAAGCTCTGCTGCTGAAGACTTATCAATTATACCTAGTGTTCTCTATGTACCAATGATCACTAAAGGTCCTGATTTCTACTACTACTAAAAGCTTTATTCCTTATTTATTTAATTATTATAGGTTTCAAATATGGTATAATTTAGGATTTTAGGCAATAAAACATACTTCATCAATTACATATTATTAAAAAACAGCATTTTTACAGTAAATTTATTGTGAAATGTGTTGTTTTGTCCTATGTGTTCCACCTAATCATGCTTGGCTGTTATCTATTCTTACAGTTTTGTGATTGCTGGACCATATAAAATCATTTTACTAATTCCACAAACAGAAAATCTAGTTCTTATATTTTGAAGATACATTACTGTTTCTGGGAATGCAATGATAAGAGCTTGTAAAGTACAGAATATTACAAATATATTATTAAAAAGACTGAAGGGCATATCTTTACTTTATAATGTTAATAGCTTTCTATATAAATAAATCTAAGTCACAGGAATTAAAATACTAAGGGCCTCATTCTATTATCGGCCGTAGATCGGCCGTAAGGCTGCGATTCCTTGCGGGGGTTCTGTTACCTCGCAATTCTATTATACGGCCCCGCAAGGATCTCCCCTTACGGCCGGCCGCATATCTTGGAACCGGCCGTAAGCTCCAAAAAAATTTAAGTCAAAAATAAATTCAAGACGGCACTGTACAGCTCTGTAAATGCTAGGGATCATATTGGGGGACATGAGGATTAATAGTAACCCCCTCTCAAGCTTGCACATCAGCCCAAACCCAAGTTCAAATTAACTGTTTATTTTCCGGCTGCGGCGTGGCCGGGTCTGAGGTGCTCCAAGCACTCTGGACTTTTTACATGCATATTTGACATATATAATAACAATTTTTCTTTACGGATTTGAGTATAGGGGAATGTTGTGCTATTTTTGCTAACACCTACAATCACTTTATAGTCTCCTCAAAGTGCAGGATGGCTTTATTTGGACTATTTTATGTGCTTAATTGCTGCTAGCGGGACCTTTTTCCTGCAAGTAAGCTGCGGCTCGCTTTTAGCCTTGCAGAGAGGGTTCCCGGAGCAATAGAATAGCAACCGGGCTTTTCTTGCGGCCGAAACTCTTGCGGCCGTTTTAGATCAAAGGCTTTCCTCCGGCGCGAGCGGCCGCAAGAGATAGCAAGGCGCCGGCCGCAAGCCTGCCGGAATCCCCGACCGGAGGGGAATAGAATAGCAGAATAGCTTGTGGCTGGTCCTTGCGGCCCCGCAACGGCTGCGGCCGATAATAGAATGAGGCCCTAAATGTTTAGCAGGAAATATCAGAAATCCTGGTCACTCAATAAAAACATGTATTCTAGGAATTAAGAGAGTAAGATGTTACCTTAAAGTGACATTGAAAGTATTTTTACTTTGTTGCATCTAAAAGAGGGTGTTTGATAATATATAACTGCATGTTTTCTCTTTTCAAATGACGCTCTCAAAGCAGAATAAAGATGATTAAAATGTTTAACTGATCTGGGGGTTTTCCCATATCAGCCAATGAGCAGTAATACAGATGTATAAGTCATACTTGTCTTCCAATGAGATGTATGTATGTATGCTCTGTGCATTTCCTGTAAGTTCCAATGAAGTTTACACAGGTTTTACTTATTTTTCCATGTAAAACAAAACTTTGATAACATTTAAAGCATGCTTTTTTACATTAATGAAATAATAACTATTTAATGGCCCTGTAAAATGTCCAGATAAGATACTCCAGATAAATGTTATACTCTTGTCTAAACGAACAGTAACTGTTGGATATCTTCAGCATTAAAAGACATATCTAAGCTTCCCCGTTTTTACTTTTTCTAATCGAACACATGCTGCTTATATCAGACACACACATTACATGGAGGCATCCTATACACATACAGATTTATTTTATTTAAAAATAAAACTTGTTTTCCACACCCCCAGAGCTGCCTACATACAAATAGAAACACTGCATTTGGTTATGGATTTTAACCCTTTACTATCCTTCAACCAGCAGCAGCACAATGTAGAGCTCTTACACAGTAGTGTCTGGCTCCTCCTTCTGTAGGGGACTACACATCCCATGATGCCTTCCTGCACAAACTGCTATCACAGATTGCTACAATGTATTAAAATGTGCTGCCTATTGCCTAAACAAATTATGAATTTTATGTTAATTTTAGCTTGGATATGCAGGGGTGCTTGCAAACTAAAGAGATTTAGCAAATATCAGAGGGAGTTTGTTAATGTTTTTTGTTGGTATTTTTTTATGCAAAAAAATGTTTTCATACACTACTGATTCTCCACTATCAGGTGCATTCATAATCTTGGAAACTTAGATATGCCATTAATTAAATACTGTATAAGGTGGAAATAATGTGAAAATGGTGCAGTTATAGAAGCAAGTTACTTATTATTTTTGACAAAACTTTCATCTATTTTGGGGGCTGCAAATTTGCAGTTTATGTTCATACGAGTAGCATAGCCTGTTCTCACAAATTTTGCACAATTTCAGCGTTTTGAGCTACTGAATAAGCAACTGATTTACTGACCCCTCCTGTTGTGCAAAAATGATCTTCTTTACTATAGAATGCATCTTTCCAGACATACATATCAAGTAACACACAATGTCGGTATCTCAATGTGATCATGTACGCTATCACAGTTTCAGTTTCCTACAAATACATCTGCAATGTTTAGAAATCAGCATATATATAATAATAATAATAATACTATATTAAAAATTACATTTCAATAAATATTATTTTACATTTTTGTATGTCTTTTTCTACTATGCCAAGGAGGATGGCTTGAAGTTTATACCAAACATATCCCAATTAAATATAAAAGTTCCCACAAGTTTATCCCACTGGGTACAGCTAGAAATGATCCCACTGGGTATAGTTAGAAGAAGCCCACTGATATAGACAGAAGCATGATCCCTGTCTATGGTAAATTGCAGAAGATAATTGAAAATTGAAAATTCATAGAATATAGTAAAAAGAATCTCCATATTGCCTCTATGACTGCAAACAAAACACAGACCGTCTGCTATTGGTCGATGTGGTCATGTTGTGTAGTTCTAGTGCCCTTACCACATGACCATCTAGATTTATAGAAATCTGCTTTATATAATTTAGTTAAATAAAAGGGGATTTCATGTTAGGCTATGACTTGTTTTGCCATTACAGTGCCCCTTTAAATATTTACTGCCTGAAAGTCTCTATTGCAAGTTGTCCAGTTTCAAGTTACACAGGCTAGAAAAAATAAAAATGTACCCAATGCCCCTGAGTCACAGTCATCTTGTCTTCTTACTGTTTAGCGTAACTCCAACAGTTATGTCCCCCCTTTGGATTCACTACTCATCACAAGCAAATACATCAAGTAATTAAAACCATCATGCTAAGCGAGGAATAACGAATGGCAAAGCGAAAGAACATTTGTAAGTATAAAAGATTAAACTTCACAACAGATCAGGGATGTAGTTACTATACTGTGCATCTTACACCTTAACCTTATTACTATTGACAGAAAGGCTGCTATTAGTCTTATTGATAGAGAGCAATAATATGAGTCTCAAGACATCTCATATGAAACACATTAGTTTTCTTACACATGTATAATATATATATATATATATATATATATATATATATATATATATATGTGTGTGTGTGTGTGTGTACATATTTATACATATATATTATACATGTGTAAGAAAACGTGTTTCATATGAGATGTCTTGAGACTCATATTATTGCTCTCTATCAGTAAGACTAATAGCAGCCTTATGCTACATGTGTGTATATATATATATATATATATATATATATATATATATATATATATATAGATAGATAGATAGATAGATAGATAGATAGATATCAGCAAACTCTAATGGGGATTTCTGCTTTAAGTTGCTTTTTTTTTTTTTTTTTATATCTTCACTAGATTAATTCATGCCAGATCTTCTATATTCATCTGTGAATTGGACTAATAAAATTTCAGGAGAATAAATAATAGTATACACATTTATTTTTCTACTTTCCTTATGCTAAAGAATGTTATCTGCACCATAGCAATCCTTTTTACCCTCTGCTGTCACACCATGTCTTTCAATAAAAATCAACATATTTTGGGCCCTTTTCATAAAAAAAGGTTAATACATAAATAAACAGTTTATCTTCAGGCTTAATTTTGAATTCCCTTCATAATACTTTTTTTTCCACTATGAGTTATTACTATATGCATCTGCACATCAATAGAATAATAGTAATACTGTAATACCACAGTTGCTATTGAAAACCGTCATTTAGCTGTCAACTAGCCGGCACATCAATAAGTGAAGAAAAAGAACGAACCCTACTCAAAAATCAATTATCTCACCTCCTTTGTATAGAGAAGCAGAACACCTTTCAAGCAACTGGTATTAATGAAAAGACATGACTATAGAATCCCCATCAGTTTCTCTGACAAATAGATGACCACTCTAGGCCCTCATTGAGATTCCATTAATCTTGTGCATCAAGGTCCAACATGAAAATCAAAACTCCTACTCTACACCTTTATCAGCTCACAATAACCTGCATATGAACTCTGTTGATGGCTTGCATGAACTTATAGTCTTGCCATCAATCAAAAATTATTTAAAAAATATATATATATATATTGTTTATATGCATTTATTTTTATTTGTATGGTGGTAACTGTATCAATTTTTCGTGCGTTTCATTGAACCATGTAAATCCATTCATTTCACTCCTAGGCTGTGATTTAATTGCTGCCAGCAATCAAGTCGAGGCATCACTGAACTGAAGTGTGCTTGAATTTCATTAGAAGATATAACTTATGCTACTTTCCTATAGTACCTAATAAACCATAAAGAAACCAAAACACATATGGCTTGAGGGAATAACTGGAAAATTAGGTGGCCATTGGGGAACAGGATGAACTTTTGAACCAAAGGAACAGTGAGAGAGAAATATTAACCAGAAAGGGAGCCAACAAATGCATATAGAGATATAGGGATGTGACCTTTTCAGTCCCCCGAAAATTATATTACCATTATGAAAAATACATATCATGTTTAGCATTTCTAATCTATCAGTTTATATATTTTGCAAGTGGCAACCACAAAAAAGAAAAAAAGTCAAAAGGACAAAATAACAATAAGATGTAATAACAGACCTCACTGTGACCTGTGCTAATTTAGTTTCATTCATTGTTAAATCCGTCTGCTTTAGTTAATACAAGATTACACAGAGGATGAAGGATTAAAAACAAAATGGTTCAGAATATATTTTTTCAGCAAATAATAAAAAGGGTATTTTAGTTAACCATATTTTACAAATAAGTAAATAAGCTCTGATATTAATATATCTATCTATTTATTTATTTAATAAAAAGGTTTTTTTAGTTAACCGAAATTTACAAAATAAACTCTGATATTAATATATCTATCTATATTTATTTATCATTAAATATATATATATATTTATTCAAACACACATATATATATATATATATATATATATATATATATATATATTTATGATATAGTGTACTCATATTAAAATAGAACACATAATACAAATACAAATGTTTCAAAATGTTTTTTTTATATTTTTATAAAATATAATATAAATAAAATAACACAAAAAAAGGCTCCCGAGAAGAGCTTGAAGC